>OX465104.1:1165589-1495589 GCA_949987565.1 Luidia sarsii | reverse complement strand
AACCAACCAACCAACCAACCGTAACACCCAACCAGTCATCCAACCAAGACCTCAAAACCCCATCCACCCCTAGCCCAACAACCCAGTAATCTACCAAGCTACCAACAGCTCTCACATCAAAAGCCCACATCTTTCATTTGACCCACATCCCAACCACCACAACCAGCCACTAGTAATCCGTGTTTACAAATACTCACCGGTATCATAGAGGGACCAGATGGAGGTGCTTGCTGCATGTACACATACTGTGGATCATTAGGGTTGTAGTAGGCAGGCCCTGCAAGTCCAGTCACATAGGCACACGTTGCATTATAGATATCAACACGATGCTTGCGCCAAGGAGAATGTAATTCAATGGGGGTTTTGCCCCGCTTGATGTTGATAATCATCGAGTGCTCAGTGCCTTGAAGGTGAAGGAGTTGTCCTAGTAAAGCATGTTCAAACATGCACGTACTGCAGTGCTCTAGACCACATTCCCAACCAGACTGGTGTGTCATGGAACATCAATCTACCACTACCACAAACTCATTCATCAAGTCGTCCGGTTTCCATCTCGGACTCACAACAACCCAGGAGAAACACTGAGTCGAGTTACGACAAACGGCAAAGATGTCGTGATCTCAATCAATCCTAGATTTGATTCATGTGACGTTTTTCAGTCACGTGCTTTTTGCCGGCCAGCGTTCAACTCACGCGGATGTACGCGGAACGCGCGCGCCTTCGAGTCGTCAAAATGTCCAATGGAAATACTCAGATTCAATATTTGCACGCGCTTCCGCAGATTTGGACCGCTCCTTTGGACGTGCTAATTGGTGATCAGGTGACGTCGTGAGGAATACCCCTATAGAGGTTGTTCGTCAGACGTTTTGGTCACAATAACAACAGTTTTGGTCTCTAGCCTAAATATCTACGCAGGCTTGTTCGTGACCAAATTACTACCAAGAATTTCAATTCTGGCAGTGTGCCTATCGACGATGAAACCAATAACTCATAGGACCATGAATGTCATCCTTGGGCTTGGGAACGAGAGGTCTTACCTGGTGGTGGAGGAGCAGAGGGTGCCATGCCTGGTACCACGCTGGAGTACGGGGGAGGCTGGGCACCGGGTGGGACTGAAAGAAGAAACCAACGAGACAGAGAGAGCAGGGATGTGAGAGAAAGGTTCTGGTACTGACCTCCATCCCCCCAAATCCCCCCCTCAATCTCTGGCTCTAAAGCCGCGTTTCCACTGGACTTATTTTGATCAAAGTAACCGAGACTACGGTTGCTTTTTCCCATTTTAAGTCCAGCGGAAACGGCCAAGTTAAATTTCCTCTCGGTTACTTTAACCGAGCCGAATGGTTACTTTTACCGAGCAACCTCTGCCCAGTAAAAGTGACCAGGTAAGTTTAACCGAGCCGATTAGTCCTGTGAAAACGACCCACTCGGTAAAACACAACTCGGCGTACATGCACTGTGCACAAATAATTTTTGTCAGCTCGGTTACTTTAACCATCGTCTCGGTTGAATTGACCGACTCAAAAGTCCAAGTGGAAACGACGGTCAAATTTGACTATTGGAAATTTAACCATGGTCTCGGTTAATTAGTCCAGTGGAAACGCGGCTTAAGAGGGTTGGGCTAGCTAGTCCCTCTGAACCCCACAAAGGGTTGGCCTACCTTGGGGTGGGTACTCCGGGTACGCTGTCTGGCCCGGGTACCCCGTCTGGCCTGGGTACCCCGTCTGGCTTGGGTACCCCGTCTGGCCCGGGTACGGGGTGTAGCCGCCCGCCATGGGGGGCGGGTACTGGGCTCCGGGCATGGGCGGTGGGTAGGCTGGGCCGTAGGCGGCGCTGGGCTGAGGGGCGGGTTGTGGGGGCGCCGGGCGCTGTCCGGGCATGGGCGGAGGAACCTTGGGCGCTGAAATTTTGAAGAAAAAAAAAAGTGATGAGCATCAGACTGGGTCTTGTTGGAGCTTGCACAACTACCATCCGACGAGCAGCTGTTACTACACAAGCTCCATCACTCTTCCCAAATTGGTTGTCAAGTACTAAACCTTAAGTGATAGATTTTCATTTCAAGTGTATTAGTCATCCACAAGTCCGCAATCAAATTTGGAGAAAAAAAATCACAAATTTTAACAAATTTTTAACAAATTTTCCCATCCTTACTGGAATTTGACTTAAAGTGATATACAAAAATGTTGCTTACTGACTAAAATTACCAAAATGCAAATCTCAAAATTTAGTGGGCCTGACGTTTCGATCCTAGCAGGACCTTTCTCAAAGGCAATCAACTGGAATCTTGCAGAAAGTGTAAAGAAAATTCCCAAAGTTGGGAAATTAATTTGTAAAATTGTGTAAAAAAAAGTGTAAAATTTGTACCCACCCCATTGTGCCTTCTAAAAAAAATTCTAAATTTCAATATTACTCGTTACAGAATTGAATCAATTTCATAGGGCCATCGTTCAGGTCACGGTGCTGTGGTCAACTGAAAAAAAAAAATGGAAAGGAGATGAATGGAGCTGATCAGAAAAGGGGCGTCGGTTTTCAACAAGGGCCCACGCCCGAGGGCCGACGCCTACCTTGGGTGGCCACCCTCAACAGCAGCTGGCCCATCTGAATGGCTCCGCCCGACTTGAAGATGATCTTGAACTCCGCCTGCTTGGTCTGCTCCCATCCACCTGTTGAGAGGAAGAGCAAATATTACTCAACAATGGAGCGTTGATCAATTTGGCTCGGAAATCAAGAGCGCTGTTCAAACTGCGCAAATAATCCTGATTCAAAAACCAAATTGAAAAATTGGCAAAGAATACTTTGACTGGACTGGGAATTGAACCTGAGACCTCTGGATTAACGTACCAGCACTCTTCCATCTGAGTTATCCAGCGCTTAGATGGTGGCCTTCCCTTATAGTCAACTAGTCTTTGGCACACCAGTGCTCTTCCATCTGAGCTATCCAGCCCTTAGATGGCGGCCTTCCCTAATAGTCAGCTAGTCTTTGGCACACCAGCGCTCTTACCATCTGAGCTATCCAGCCCTTAGATGGTAGCCTTCCAAATAGTCAACTAGTCTTTGGCGCACCAGTGCTCTTATATCTGAGCTATCCAGCCCTTAGATGGTGGCCTTCCCTAATAGTCAACTAGTCTTTGCCACACCAGTGCTCTTACCATCTGAGCTATCCAGCCCTTAGATGGTGGCCTTCCCTAATAGTCAACTAGTCTTTGGCACACCAGCGCTCTTACATCTAAGCTATCCAGCCCTTAGATGGTGGCCTTCCCTAATAGTCAACTAGTCTTTGGCACACCAGTGCTCTTACATCTGAGCTATCCAGCCCTTAGATGGTAGCCTTCCCTAATAGTCAACTAGTCTTTGGCACACCAGTGCTCTTACATCTGAGCTATCCAGCCCTTAGATGGTGGCCTTCCCTAATAGTCAACTAGTCTTTGGCACACCAGTGCTGTTTACCATCTGAGCTATCCAGCCCTTAGATGGTGGCCTTCCCTAATAGTCAACTAGTCTTTGGCACACCAGCGCTCTTACATCTGAGCTATCCAGCCCTTAGATGGTAGCCTTCCCTAATCGTCAACTAGTCTTTGCCATGTTTGCCGGGGTGAGGGCGCCAGCCAGAAGCAATTCAACCAAAGTTCCCAGTCAGTTTTTCCTTTGATTGTTTGATTCTAAAACCGTTATTATTTTGCTCACATACAAAACAATAAAAGAAAAAATATTGAAAAATGGCAACGCTTTGGCAAGATTTGAACCCAAGACCTCTGGATTTGCGTACCAGTGCTCTTACCATCTGAGCTAACCAGCCCTTAGGTAGTGGCCTTTCTAAGCAGTCAACTAATCTTTACAGGGGTGGGGAAAGCCAGTCAGAAGCATTCCTCTCCTCCTTTCCGCTGTTTGACCGAATTCTCCACACACCCTCGATCTTTCCCCTCTGACCTTTTCCCCCTCTGACCTCCCTACCTCCGGGCTGCGACCTGATGACCCCGGTGATGGCGTTGGCTCCGAACATGGGCTGCTTGATGTCCACGTTCTTCATGTAGAAGAAAGGCATGGAGAAGGAGCGCAGGGGAGCGTTGCCCTTGGCACTGCTCAGGAAAATCACCTGCAGAGTGTCAAAGAGAAAAAGAAATGATCGGGACAATTATTCATGGATGTTCAATTCTTGTTCCTTTTCCACTGCCACCATTCTCACTATGAACTTCTAAACCGTGAAAAAGGGGGTGAAAATGTCATTTCGCCGTGAAACTAAAAAGTCACTGTGATTTCACGGCGCATTTTACAGTGAATTCAGCGTGAACTTAATCGCCTCTCTGACTTGATAAGGACATCTTCAGGTCACTAAAGAGACCGTGAAAAAAACGTGAATATCTAGGGTGGCAAGCTCCAGCCTTGAGGGATGGCTAATTCAATTAGTAGGGACCACCAGCCCCCATAGAGGTACTGTATGATGTCCTTCTAACTGTCACACCCAGATACTTCTAAATTGCCTCTAGCCATTTACCACCAGGAATGTGGCCTTGGAGACCACTAGTGAAAACACCTTGAAAATGACTTGGCTAACTGTGTGCCATGAAATAGGGGTGAAAACACGGTGAATTTTCTTTTCACGGCTTAATGACATTTTCAGCCTATTTTCACAGTTTAGATGTTCATAATGTCTCTTCTTTCCTCTCCCTCGTACTCCTCCTTCCCTTCCTCAAAACCCCACCACTTTCACTCCTCATCTTCCTCCCTCTCCTCCTTTTCCGCTCCTCCTCCCCCACCTCTCCTCTCCCCTACCCCGCCTCTACCTCATCCTCCACCAACCTCTTCTCCCTTTCTCCTCCTATTCCACAACACCCCCACCCCCTCACCTACCTCCCTCTCCTCCTTTTCACCCCCAATCCATCACCTCTCCACCCCCTCCTCCGATATTCCTCCTTCTTCCACCACCCCTCCTCTTCCTCCCCCACTCCTCCTTCTTCCACCACCCCCTCCTCTTCCTCCCCCACTTTCTCATTTTCAAAGCCTGACGTTTCGATCCTAGCAGGACCTTTGAGAAAGGTCCAGCTAGGATCGAAACGTCAGGCCCACTAAATTGTCAGATCTGCATTTGGGTAAACTTGGTCAATAAGTAAGCAGTTTGCAACATTTTTGTAAATTATGTATAAAGTCATTTCTAAATTTGTTCAAAAGTTCCTCTGTCAGTTTTTCCTTGACTTTTTTGATGACAAAAAATTATATCGACAACAGAGCCACTTCTGACTGATCGTCAGTGACGACGAGTTTGCTGAAATCAACTGACAGTGCTGCAGTTGAGAAGTCAGATATTGAAAAGGGAAAAACTCAAAAGGACAGACAAGAACAACACTCATAAAGAATAGGGCAGCTGAGACGAAGATTTGGAGAATGAACGAAATTAGATTAACTCTTCTCAACTCAGAGTCACCGGCTCTTTTCAGAGCCACAATCAGTCTCAAAAGTTTGTCACCGCAAACCAATTAATACTCTTCTCAACTCAACAAATGCAATGAAATTAATCAATACATGAATTAAACTAGGTTACTAAATCACATGAAATGAGGGATACCGGTATTTAAAAAAGGGGGAACGTCGCACGGGGCGTGGAGGTTTGGCCGCCAGTAGGGAGGGGGAGGGGGGGTGGGGGTGGTGGGGGGGGGGGGGGCGAGTCTCACCCTCTGGTTGGTGAGGAAGACGGTGCCATCCTTGCTGCCCTTGAAGGCTTCCAGGCTGGGCCCATTACTGAAGGACAACTCCACCTTCTCCTGCTCCTGAAGGAGCCTGAAAGATCGAGAAGAGATGAGCGGTAAGTAGTTGGTCAATCAAATTCAAAACATTCTAGATAAGATTTGAAGGTTTGTACAGTGGAAATACCAAGTATACATGAAGGAGATCTGTGGTGACACCGTGTACATCATCTCTTAAGAGAAGGAGTATGGAGTATGGCTCTGAATTCTGAAAAGGTAGTGTGTTTTGGGTAGTGCGTATTCTGCCCGTCATCAAGAGACTGCTGGATTCAAACTATCATTGCCATTTGTGTTATAACTACCTAGTCCTAGCGCCTAGTGCCGCTGGTACTAGTGGTAGTGCCGTGGAGACAATCTTATCGATCAACCGAGGGGAAAATTATCCTTTTTCCCTAAACACAAGTAAAACAAATGACCAGTATTGAAATATGTGATTCTATAAATAATTATAAAGGTTATTGACTTAATCAAAACGCAGTGGCTGTTGTTACGGCAGTCGTCCGTGTGGTTCCCTGACTTCACAGTATTCGTCAGGATGTTTAGCTCTTGGAACCAGACTATCAGCTAATAGACTGGTTCAACCAGCCTGAAATGCTGACGAAATACAATCATTAAGTCAGGGAACCACACGGACGACTGCCGTAACAACACTGCGTAATCAAAAAGTGGGTGTGTGGGACTGTTTCACGGTTGTTTTCGGGGTAAAATCTGGGGGTTTCGGTCGGGGGTAGTCATGGAGTCGGAAAAAAAAATCGTTATTTGCTCGTGTTTCCCTGCTAAGTCCCTCGGACCATTACCATTACTATCGCCCGACTCCTTCAAAATAAAAAAAGGGCGATTAAGGGCCCAAGTTACTCTGACTAACACAGTACTCAGTAGTACACGTCACCCGGAACTTGTTGTTACACTAACAGGCCTGAATATTATCAAAAGTCAAGTGTTGTGTGAACGTGGAACTATTACCAACGGTAGGACACGATAGGATACTCACCTCTCTCCTGTAAGGAGCACAATTCCGTTGCGAATGTTGTCACTGTGTGCTGTATTTAACGCCATCTTGCTCGTGTTTCTCTATCTCTCTCACTGCGTCAGATGACGGTGACTCAAGTAAACACACAGTACGCACTACGACACTCCGGAATCTCCGTACGGCTGCACCAATCAACCAGCGGTACGGGCACGTATAGCCGATACGGTGTTATCCGCATCCGCATCGCCAGTCTGCATTGTGCAACATCATGGGGTTAGACTCGTCTACAAGTCTACCGGTCATTCTGACAAACAACGTCAAAATTAATAATTGAAACAAAACAAATTGGGCACATGCAAACGTATTTTGCTGATTGGGAATATCCGCTGAAGGACGCTGTCTAAACTTGAAGTAGAGGAGTTTGCATTTTGTAGAGTGAATCGGGTCGTTTTCGTTTTATTCAAAGAGCTCTATGGTCTTATTCATAGCGGCTTGATGGAGAAGTAAATTAATCCGAAGGGTTGCTTGAGTAATGAGCGCGTTTTATCCCGTGTTCCCTGTTCCTAATAATAAAATAAGAGACAAATGTATGTTTTATCGACCAGCTTTCCTCCTTCGTTGATCCTCTGTTATCCATAATTATCTTAATAAAGCCCCTACACAACATTGGTCGAGGTCAAAGAATAGCATCCATACGTTGTATGATCCAACATAATTATGCATGACAATTGAAATAGCAATAGGACATTTTTACTGTAATGTGTTATCACCTTTTGCGGTGAAACTATTAATGATTCAAACAAAAAATAACGGGAAAATGTTATCGTTATTTTAAAGAATTTTGAGAAATGGCAAAGAAAACTGTGACTGGTCCGGGACTTGAACTCGAGAACCAGAAATCGGCATCTCTCATCGTGTTTACCACACCGACTACTAAAGTAGGCCTACCACAAGAATACATTCACGAGACACTACCAATAATTATAAGACGAGCGAAAAATTCTTTAGTTAAAGGGCCTCCTAGTACTAACTTAACTTACAGAGCACTATTTTCAAAACATAATATTTTCTGCTGAGGGGGATATTATTTGTGTTATAATCTCTTGTCTTTATATGCCACGTATTTTGTGTACACCTGAGATGATGAGAGCGCTGGTACACAAACCCAAAGGTCTCTGGTTCAAGTCCCGGTCAAGTCAAAGTTATCTTTCTCATCTTTTCACAATTGAATTGGCAACGAAAACTTTAACTGGACCGGGACTTGAACCCGAGACCTCTGGATTAACGTACCAGTGCTGATCCATCTGATCTATATCCAGTCCTATCCTTCCCAAATAGTCAACTAGTTTTTGCCGGTGTTGGGGGCGCCAGTCGGAAGCAGTTCAACCATTTTTTAACCGCCGTGAAATCTCAATTTCTTTTCAAATGTTCCCGATCGGTCAGAGGTTTTTTCTTCATTATGTTTGACCTGAGATGCGGTGAATGAAATGAAAAATTGGCCACTGATAATGGAGTCTGGAGACCGGATCGAGAGCAGACGAAACTGGCGGACTGTTTGTTTTGACGAGTTACGTGACTGTAGGCCACCGTCTGATGGCATCACTGTGCTCGACATCACGGCGCTAATTCCTCCCTTGAAGCCCCCGCGCCGACCGGCCAGCCTCGGTAATCATTGTCCGCCAGGCACCTCCGACACTTCAAGTCCCGGGATCACACAAGGGGATTTGGAGGGGAAAAGCTCCATTGAAGTATCGGGTACCAGTAAAACTCCCGCAGAGGCCATTCTTGTGGTGTGTGTGTGTGTGTGTCGCGACTCAATCTCGATCGGGAGGTGGGTAAACACTCGTTACTCACGATGGAGTGCGAATCATCTCATTCGGTAAACCGAACCTCGCTATTAAGAAGTTCTGGTGTCTCTTTTTTCTTTTTTTCGGATTAGCGGGAGACGCCGTGTTAGCCCGGCTTAAATCTAATCCGGCCCGCCAACACAAACGTAAGGGCTTTCTTTTCTGTTTTCTTCCAAACAAATCTCTGATAGTCATGTGATTCTGATGGCGGTTGTATTGGTCTGTGTAATAGTGCATGGCGCCGCAGTGTTCAATCATTTGTGACCCGGCACATTGACATGAGGAACATCCCACCAAAACACTTTTCGAGTAAACAACGCCTAAAGTCAAAGTATTTTCTCAATTCGATTAAAAATCTATTTTATTTTATTTTTGTATTTTCGGAAAGTTAATGTATTGGAGGAAATTCTGATATCATTTGAAAGCTAACGGTACACTCTTTCACATCATTAGAAAATCTCAAAATCTCAAAAGTGGGGGTTATTTCTCATTATGATGTGCCGGGTCACATTTCCTCTCCTGGTCGGCACCAAGTACAACTGAATTCATGGCCTAATTGCCAACGATGTTATCGATTGATATTGTTTTGTTCAGTGTCGAAAACTTTTCACCTCTATCTGAAAAAAGGTGATATACAAAAATGTTGCAAACTGCTTACTGACTAAAATTACCAAAATTATAAAAAAAATAATATTGTCAATAATGCGGAAGGCCTGACGTTTCGATCCTAGCAGGACCTGCCTTTGCCTTTGAGAAAGTCTTTGCCTTTGAGAAAGGTCCTGCTAGGATCAACATAATCTCCTAATTTTGGAGGTTCGCCTTTGGGTCATTTTAGTCAGTAAGTAGTTTGCAAAACATTTGCATATGTTACTTTTTTTAAGGGAAAAAATAGAGGGCCTGATGTTTCTATCCTAGCAGGACCTTTCCCACAGACACATCTAAATCTAAGCATAAACTACTCTCCTCTCCAGGAAAGTAATTACCTTTCCGTGAATTGTAGATTCGAATATCATCATTGCTTCAAATAGCCATTAATCGTCAAGTTATCACTCAGGTTCTTTTCAGAACCATACCTCTTCTTTTAGAGATCTTTATACACGGTGTCACCGCAAACCCTCCAATAGCCCTTAATCTGTTTTCCTCAAAGTTCTGCCTTTGAGAAAAGGTCCTGCTACGATCGAAACGTCAGACCCTCTAAATTATTGTTGACAGTAAAATCTAAGTGTGCTAGTTTACACCATGGAGGGTTATACTGCACGAAGCGACCGTCTGGCTTTGCCCCTTCGCACACCATGAAATCTTGATGAGATTTCCCTGGTCGGATCAATTTATCTTTGTAAAGGACGGACAGGGTGTAGGTGCGTTAACCGCTTCACAGACCCTCCCCACAGGCACAATTTATTTGGAGGGTCGCCATGGTGACGATGGAAGCTGGGCGCATGCGCCGTGCTCTCACAGGAGGCCCCCACAAGGCGTGTGTTGTGGGGGGGGGGCACAAAAACCCCTCTACCAACCCAGCGGGGAGTGAAAGGGGTGTACGATTGATCGAAGACCCACTGAATGGACCCCCATTCACGGGTTCCCCTTCGCCAAGTCGGGCACCGCTTTGTATATTTTTCTCGCAGCGTGTCAGAGAGTGTTTTATAGCGAGTTGCTAGACATGCCTACAAAACTCTATTGGTAGCGGCGGTGACCTTCACAGCATAGACCAACACACGGGTATTTCTAGCTACAGTACACTAACTTCATGCAGCGAGTCCGCTTCAGGCACTCACAGAAAACGAAGCGAAGGCGGCCAAACAAACCGGCTGCCCGTCCGTCCGTCCTGACTTCGTTAAAACTGGATTTCTGCCAAGGGGAATATTTTGAGACGATCATGATTGTATATCGTCTAGTACGATGCGGAAAAGCGGTCTGAGAAAAGGCTTCGGATGATAGACGGTGTCACAGTTGCCGGGCGACGCGGTGAACTTATTAAGAGAGAAAAAAACGTTGGGGAAACGAGTAAGTTGTTTTCTTTATTCTTGAAAGACGACGGATAGAATCGTTCGTCAAATATTTCGTCTAGTTTTTATCAGAAAGGTTGTCCTCGAGAAGGGATCCGCCGGGATCGAAACGTCGACAGGCTCTCTGCATTTTGTGTGTTCATAGTCTTTGAAACATTTTATTCAATGCTGCCACTTTTTTGAACAAGTAGTACAGCTACAAGATTCTGATGTAATATACTGATGTAATATATATATTCACTCTCTTCGCCCTTCTTCGTGTTCATGTTTCTGTTTTGTCCTTGTCGCTCTGCCTTTGAGAAAGGTCCTGCTAGGATCGAAACGTCAGGCCCACTCAATGTTATCGTTAAGATACTGGAAAGATGTTAGGGCAAGAATTCAGTTTAATACCCTCACTGCATAAGTCTGGAATAAAACCTCAACCCAATTAAATTAGACCACCAATTGTAATGTAGACAATATCCATGGGTCTGGCACTTGCCGAAAAAAAATGCAATTTTCCCCCAAGTCATGATATTTTTGTAGCGCGTATGTATATAGTATGTACATGTACATGGGAATAGTGAAGTGTATGTTTCGTACAGAGCATCTGGTTGACAAATACACGCCACAAAAATCATGAATTTGGGGGAAAAGTCAAACAACATTTGGCAAGGGGTTGAATATTGTCTATAATTATGACAATAATATTGGTGCAGGTCTTATTTGGGTTTGTAGATAATTATAGCATGATGTGTTTTTTTTAATCATTGAATTGATTTGGGTTTGTTTTTTTCACCCGTTTACAGTGAAGATATTAAAGTAAAATCTTTGCAATTTTAGGTTAATACTTTTACCAGCATTGGCTGGAAAACAATGCGAACAAATACAAAAATCCTAATCAGCGAACCAACACATATTCTGACCCCTGAAAATCGGGCGAATGATCTAATGCTGTGGAAAGAAAAATTCACTGCGATATCACCATTTTGTTCAATGTCTAACCATCAGCTAAAATCCTTGAATGCATGTACACGATAGACGGTGTATTACCAAACACACTAGACCACAACTGCCTGGCAACAGTGAGTTGGACATTTCCCCCAAGGCCTTGGCAAGAATTTCGGCCTTTGAGCAAGGTCCCATCGGGACCAAGACGTCCGTGTCGGGTGTTGTTGAGATTTGCTGTTTGGCCAATGGATACCAGGAAGCAGTTCGCAATAGTTATGTATCCCTTAAAATTCAGTGGGCCTGACGTTTCGATCCTAGCAGGACCTTTCTCAAAGGCAGAGGGGAGAGAAAGGTCCTGCTAGGATCGAAACGTCAGGCCCACTAGATTTTAAGATTTACATTTTGGTAATTTTAGTCAGTAAGCAGTTTGCAATATTTTTGTATATCACCAATAGTTCTGTATCCCTTAAAATTTCAGTGGGCCTGACGTTTCGATCCTAGCAGGAGCTTTCTCAAAGGCAGAGAGAAAGGTCTGCCTTTGAGAAAGGTCCTGCTAGGATCGAAACGTCAGGCCCAATCAATTTTAAGATTTGCATTTCGGTAATTTTAGTCAGTAAGCAGTTTGCAACATTGTTGTATATCAATTTTAGTTCTGTATCCGTTGTCTTTGGGCTGATACTCAACCCATCCCTGCAGAGTCCAACGACGAATTACAAATCTTCATAGCTTTATATCTGGAACCCTTATCTCACCATCGCTCTGTCACTGTAAAAAGGAACTGCACCTCATCATCATGCACTTCTGCAATGACACATTTTTGTCCCAGAATCATGAACACTTGAGGCACCTATACTGTACTATAGCAGGCACATGAAATACTGTAGCTTAAGCACATGGGGCATTGCAGTCACTTGGGCAAAAATAGGATGAGGTGCAAATGAAGTGCTTCATGTACAAGAACATCTCCCTATTTATTGTACCTCAAGCACATGGAGTGAAAGTGAGCACCATGCGCATGTATCGTGCACCGTGTTTCTCAATATACTTCATCCATGAGCATGATGATGTGAGCATCGTTTTTACAGCCTCACTGAGCCTCGAACTTGCTCCATTGGACCCTCACTTGTTGTACCATCCAACCGTACATTCACTCGTACCACATACACGTTTATCTGTTCCTTCGCGTCCGTAAACTGTGGTTCTCCCCAAGGCAGATACTCTGGAGTACATCGTCCAGTTTTTTCCCACGTACCGCCTTGCTATGGCATTCACTCCCCGCATCCTACGTCCCTCCCACTTACAATCACTCTCAATTTAAGCGTGTGTGTACTGCATCCCACTCCCTTCCCTTTTTCTCCTTTCTCTGTCATGTGTGTCAGGGCTTTCCTTCCCCTGACTATCTTGTCAGTTCATTGTCACTTTGCCTTTGAGAAAGGTCCTGCTAGGATCGAAACGTCAGGCCCTCTAACTTTTTAGATTTATGTATTGCAGGTCAGTTTGTTTTTATTCACTCCAACTCAAATCGCAAAAATTAGAGGGCCTGACGTTTCGATCCTAGCAGGACCTTTCTCAAAGGCAAAGTGTGTATGTCTGCTGTGTATGTCCCTGTCACTTTGCTTTTTAGAAAGGTCCTGCTAGGATCGAAACATCTAACTTTTGAGATTTATGTATTGAAGGCCATTTTCGTCAGTGAGCAGTTTGCAACATTGTTTTTATTCACTCTAATTTAAGCGTAACACGAATAGTTGTCTGTCTAACCTACAAAGTTGTGTATAATACCATATTTGTGTCCCCCCCCCTCCATTCTTAGCAATCACCTTGGTCATTGGCCTTGTAGCTGGCGGTTCTCCAAAAAAGGGGTTAATCTCTGATACGTTTACTTCATCCGTTAAACCCTCTCTTCTCTTTAGCTTCGACGTGTGGGGGGAGGGGGCACCGTTGTCATATCTACGTAGCATCGATCGTCGTGCTGTACACAAACCACCCATCCCCTCTCTACCCTAGTCGCTGCCTCACCCTCTTCAAAAGCTGCCTCCATCTACATTGTATAATTATAGTCCCCGTTTTTTTCAGCATGAGCAGCCAGGCATGCGTATTTGGCCGACACTGCTTCGTGTAAGCCCATTGTCCGTCTGCTGTCTGTGTGTGCCCTGTTCATCGATCATATCACCCCCTTTTTTGCCCGCCACCAAGAACCCTGCAAAAAAATCACCACATCTTGTGCTGACACCATGTATAAGGTCTCTTAAAGAAGTAAGAACATGTATTATTATTATATTATTATTAGTAGTAGTATTTATTCGGCCAAGGAAAACAAACAAGAAGTACATTCAAGGTGAGAAGGGTCATACAGTCTATATCATGGAAATTCAAGATGGGAGATAAATGGTTGAATAAATACCAAACAAGGAGAATATTAGTATGCACATGTATCAGAGATGTGATAGGTCAGGATGAGAAGGGGAAGAGATGGGGCAAGGACTGGGGATGAAGGGGAAGAGATTGGGCAGGAGGGTAAGAGGGAAGGAGTAAACAAGCAGAGTAAGGACAATCCAATCTAAGATGGCCAGGAGGAACAAAAGTGAAAAACACTACCTGACTACCAATACCATACGAAGTAAGAGGTATACGAAGAGATAAGAAGAGGTACACCATACGAAGTAAGAAGAGGTGTGGTTCTTTTCAGAACCACACCTCTTCTTTAAGAGACCGTATATACATGTTGTCACCGCAAACCTTCCCATATTGTTTCACCCACCTTGCCAAGCCGTCTTATTCATATGAAGTTAATACAAAAAATGTTGCAAACTGCTCACTGACTAAAATGACCTGCAATACATCAATCCCAAAAGTTAGAGGGCCTGACGTTTCGATCCTAGCAGGACCATCCTCAAAGGTCCTTCTAGGATCGAAACGTCAGGCCCTCTAATAACTTTTGAGTCTTATTTACATCTTAGGTATACACGTCTCCCCTACTGGCTACATAATATATAAGCGTCTCCATCCTGTTCGACCGTCGTAAATGTTTGATACTTCAAGTTGAGTTCCCACGTCTGTCTACCTTCCACGTGTAATTATCTTTGCGTTGTCTGCATAACTGAGTGTGTAACAAGCTCTGTAGTTAGCGTTAATTCCCGCTTCTTCGTGTCTTCTTTTCACGCGGTAACTGAATTAAACATGGCAGGATTGTGCCGCGTTGCTTGTTGCAACTATACCAAAATCGATCGATCGATTGGTTGGCCGATCGGCTTAGCATGCACTGCTGGACGTCAAACACGCTGTATCTCATAGTAAAACGTTAAGAGGTACATTCCTTTTAATGACTAACAAACATGAAAGCTTTCTAAGTGCAAGGCCTGCGGTGACACCGTGTAACACTTCTAATGCGAGAACTGAGTGTGGCTCTGAAAAGAGCTGGTAACTCAATGTTTCGGGTGGCGTGTACACTGTCCTCGTCAGGAGACTGTCAAGAAAACTTTCTTCCCAAAACTCATCTTGATTTTTTTTTAAAGCTACAAAAATCAATGCTACAAACTTCTCAATGACTTCAATGACCACGCTGCAAATCTCAAGCAATGCTCGTGGGACCGCATTCAATCATAATGTAACCACTTGATATTTTAAGGTCTCTTGTCAAAAAGATCATCGGTTGAGTGCCGGTTGAATTCATCCGACCGTTAAAATTTCCCCCGGTAGAAAGCCGATTGTACTGGACTCTGGGGTGAAAAAATCACGATGGCTATCCGGTGGAAACGACATCGGACGGGTCAAATCATCTGATACCCAACCGATGATCTTTTTGACAAGAGGCCTAACCGATAGGCCTACCAGTCAAAATGCTGGTTATAAATTGTCCAACATTTTCGGCTCTTTAGAATGTTGCTATTTGACCAGTTATGTTTTGACCAGTGTCAGGCAAAATATTGGTTAAATTAATGAGTGCCCAAGAAACGTATACGAAAGACGTATACATCGCAAACGTCGCACGTGTAGAGAAACTTCGCTTGACTTGGCACTCCGTACAACCCAACGTTACATGGTGTTATGTCATACCTATTTTTGCCTATGCATTCTCAATGTTGTTCCTTCCTGTTCTAACTTCTGTGTCACACACCAAGGTTCGCCGTACGTCTCCCCATTCATACTTTTCGCCCAATAATGGTCGGGAGAAATTGGGTTGAGTGGCCTTTTGTAACCCTCCGTGACGTAGTCTCCCGCTCCAGGCTTAAAACAACGAACAACAATGCCGGTCTCTTTCGTGAGCAACGAATCCAATATTTGCCCGGTGTCAGTATATAATAGCCTGACACCTCGTTCTCCTCAGGCGAACGAGCTTCCTTTTTTTCTTCAGGCGAACCTCATCTAAATGTTTGGTCAGCGCCCGATCAGGCCTTTTCACCTCGTTCTCAAGCTTTCCACGAAAGCACGTCTTTCTAGTATATGGAGTATTTGTAAACAGCCACACTCACAGAGCTAGTGCCTCGGTCCACCGAAAGCCTTGAAAAGGAAGAGTAGTAACGGCTCTTTGTTTGAAGTGTCATTTCATCTGCCAAGCGTATCTTGAGGGTAAATGACAATTATGCAGTAAACACTCACTCGCACTTATTGTATTTGCTCATTTGTGCCGTAGTTCCTGGTAGGGCACTTATAGGCTATCGTCTTTTCTGCTTCTGTTGTTTGGTTTACTGCGATCCATTACAGCCGTCACTGACAATTAGAGGGTGAACCATTCAAAAGGCATACAGATCGTCCACTTTTTTTTCAATCGGTCTGGTGGCTCTCAGAACCGTGGAACAGAATTAGTTAGCACTGCTAGATGAAATAATACTGAAGGCTTTGCGTGGTTGGTGAAACAATACCGGAGGGTTTGTGGTGACACCATGTATAAGTTCTCTTCAAGAAGAGGTGTGGTTCTGAAAAGAACCTGAGTGGTAACTCTATAGGAGGGTTTGCGGTGACATCATGTATAAGGTCTCTTAAAGAAGAGGTATGGTTCTGAAAAGAACCTGAGTGGTAACTCTATAGGAGGGTTTGCAGTGACACCATGTATAAGGTCTCTTAAAGAAGAGGTATGGTTCTGAAAAAAGAACCTGAGTGATAACTCTATAGGAGGGTTTGTTGTGACACCATGTATAAGGTCTCTTAAAGAAGAGGTGTGGTTCTGAAAAGAACCTGAGTGATAACTCTATAGGAGGGTTTGAGGTGACACCATGTATAAGGTCTCTTAAAAAAGAGGTATGGTTCTGAAAAGAACCTGAGTGGTAACTCTATAGGAGGGTTTGCGGTGACACCACGTATAAGGTCTCTTAAAGAAGAGGTGTGGTTCTGAAAAGAACCTGAGTGATAACTCTATAGGAGGGTTTGCGGTGACACCATGTATAAGGTCTCTTAAAGAAGAGGTGTGGTTCTGAAAAGAACCTGAGTGGTAACTCTATAGGAGGGTTTGTTGTGACACCATGTATAAGGTCTCTTAAAGAAGAGGTGTGGTTCTGAAAAGAACCTGAGTGGTAACTCTATAGGAGGGTTTGCGGTGACACCATGTATAAGGTCTCTTAAAGAAGAGGTATGGTTCTGAAAAGAACCTGAGTGGTAACTCTATAGGAGGGTTTGCGGTGACACCATGTATAAGGTCTCTTAAAGAAGAGGTATGGTTCTGAAAAGAACCTGAGTGGTAACTCTAAAGGAGGGTTTGCAGTGACACAATGTATAAGCTCTCTTAAAGAAGAGGTATGGTTCTGAAAAGAACCTGAGTGGTAACTCTATAGGAGGGTTTGTTGTGACACCATGTATAAGGTCTCTTAAAGAAGAGGTGTTGTTCTGAAAAGAACCTGAGTGGTAACTCGACGTTTCGACCAGTATGCTCTGGCAGTCGTAATGGCCTGCCAGAGCATACTGGCCGCCGGAACGTCGAGTTACCACTCAGGTTCTTTTCAGAACCACACCTCTTCTTTAAGAGACCTTATACATGGTGTCACTGCAAACCCTCCTTTAGAGTTACCACTCAGGTTCTTTTCAGAACCACACCTCTTCTATAAGAGACCTTATACATGGTGTCACTGCAAACCCTCCTATAGAGTTACCACTCAGGTTCTTTTCAGAACCATACCTCTTCTTTAAGAGACCTTATACATGGTGTCACTGCAAACCCTCCTATAGAGTTATCACTCAGGTTCTTTTTTCAGAACCACACCTCTTCTTTAAGAGACCTTATACATGGTGTCCCCGCAAACCCTCCTTTAGAGTTACCACTCAGGTTCTTTTCAGAACCATACCTCTTCTTTAAGAGACCTTATACATGGTGTCCCTGCAAACCCTCCTATAGAGTTACCACTCAGGTTCTTTTCAGAACCATACCTCTTCTTTAAGAGACCTTATACATGGTGTCACCGCAAACCCTCTATACTTAATTAATTAATTGATAATTACATCATGAAGGAGGAGTAGGTGGAGGAGAAGGAGGACTAGGTTTGTCAACAAACTGGTGGTGATTCCCACTGACGGGACTGTCAATAGGAAATACAAGTTCTCTTGCTCTCATACTCAATTTGACCAAAACGAGGGCATCACATCAAAGCAGCAGTCGAGGGAGCTATTGTAATCGCACCCGTGCTAGCGCAGCTGCGGTGCATTTTGTTTTCAATCAAGCACTTTTTTCAATCAGAATTTTGGGATGTACCCCGGCCTCCACTTCTACAGCCAAATAGGGCCTCATTTAAAGCCACATGTGTTTCACATTACACACGAAATTGAAGAGTGAACCCCAGGTTGTCTTAAGCTTCACTTATTCTACGATCATAGATCAGATAATTAGCCTCCAAAGACCCTTATTAAAAAGGTTGTGGGTTCACACTTTATGACAATCAGCCATCTTGGATGGAATTAGTGTGCTGCACCCTTGAACTTAATTCTTACCTACGCAAAATCACAACACCCCGACGTACTGTTCCCACAACACACGCTATCGTGCGTGCATGCGAGTGCGTCGCTGCTTCTATAACTGGTACCCCCTATCATTTTTCAGTGCGGTATTTGATTGTACATAGGGCATCGCGTTGTCAGGGCTACCGTGAAACGCTAAACCCTTTCAAGGCACCTGTTGTCCCCCCCCTTCTCTCTCTCTCCCCTTCACTAGCCAATAATTTGACCCTTCGAGCTTGACCTCTAGCCGACCGCTGGCTGATATTGAACTCCTCGCGTGAATACCGAAGCCGCGGGGTTTCAATGGAAGTTAGAGCAGACGCTGTAAACGCAACAGCATTTTTGGCAGAAAAGCGACCGGCAAGAATGGTTAGCTCGATCAGCGCTAATTGGTCTAGCTTTCTCATGAATGTTTTGCGATGATGAGGTATTGGGAAAAGAAGGGAGGAGAGAGCGTTAATCAAAACTCAGAAAAACGAGGCAAAAGGAGTGACGGGTAGGACATAAATGAATCAGAGGTACTTCAATAATCTGAAAGATGTCATTATAGTAGAGGGCGACTCGAAGGAGACAGACTAAAAAGGTTTGGCGTGGTTTGGCCAGCATTTGCATGGTGTATAACGCCGCTATTACGCGTACCCGAACGCACAAATAATTCCACCCCAAGCGAAGTTGAAACTGCAACTTTTAAAGTAATCATGGCCACGATTAAGTTTTACATCGTGGGATTGTTTCCACAGGACTTGTTTAGGTCCTGTTAAAATACCGTGGTTGAGCAGAAAGTTTCCACGACCCCTTTTTGTCTGGTAGCTTTACATCGAGGTAGCGGCAACTTAGCAGGGACGTTAATTAGTTTACCCTGCATGTCCACAGGACTTAATTTTGTCATTCCTCCGCCCAGGCTCGGTAGTGTGACAAAAATCCTGTGGAAAGTTTTACATCACGGTGGCGGTAAATTGACAGGGATGTCAGTCTACCATGCGTTCCCACTGGACTTAATTTTGTCGCTTAACTAGAACGTCGCGGTAGATTGACAGAAATAAGTCCAGTGGGAACACGCCTACTTTCTCTAATTTCACCACTGTGAACTTTCTTTTCAAACACATGAATGGGAATTGAACTTCATTCATGCACACACGGAAGCCGATATAATTTGGCAAGAGGGTATCGGCATTTCTAGAGCTCCCTCGGTGTCGAGTTGACCCTTTGACATTATCACATTATATGGAATCACTTACCGTGCACTTATACCCCCGGGGTGTCGGCTGTCATAATATTAGGAAAGACTAGACGTGTCTGATGAATGTCATGATGAATGGTAACGGCCTACGAGTCCACAAAAAAGCAACGCTTTTGTGGAGCAAAGTACACACCGCAACGCTAGGTGCTTGCCTTTCATTCATCGACAAACTATTGTGAAGAGAGCCCAGATTCGGCGCGAATTGTATCACTTTCCTCCTTGAGACGAGGTCATAGGTCGTGCTGTATCATATGTTGCCTGCGTTCTGTGTGGATCTGCACTTTTGTGGAATGCTGCAATATGTACACAATAAAGAGTTGAGTTTCACTTCTACAATTGGATAATGTCGTTGAGTATCTTTCGTCACGTACGCCAGGATTTAAGTTCGGTGGCCCCGCCGCGAAATGAAGGCATTGGCCCGGGCTTAATTCGGGGTTTTTTTAGTGGAAGGTTTGCGGTGACATCATGGAACATCTCTTTTGAGACGGATCATGTGGCTCTGAAAAGAGCCGGTGTCTCAGTGTTGAGTTACCGGCTCTTTTCAGAGCCACACTCCCCCTCAAAAGAGCAAATCTTCCACTTGGTACCTCCACCATGCAAACCTTCAAATCTTATATCTAATTCGGTTTCATTTTCGCTCAACACATTCACAATAAATGTCGTAGGTTTGTCGTAGTTTTTTTGTGTACTGCCGTCAAGATGAACACCCGTGTACTGGACAGGACAGCAACTTGAACAGACCTTCAAATTCAGCAATACACCGGGGTTTTGTCTCTCCACGGCTCTTTTACGAAACGAAGCTCTGTCTTCGGATTGTTTTATGCAGGCAGGCACGTTCAAGCTCTTAGCCAAAGCTGTCTTCATGAATACCATACACTGAATGGGACAGTAAACCTTCAGTTCCGGCAACAAAACTGCAAGCTGTATCTACTTCTCCAGAGTGAAACCATGGTTTCGACTGGAGGTGATTCGATCCGAAGCAATCGTCAAGATTTGGGGAAATATAGAGGCTTGGGATTTCTTCATGGGAGATTCGGTTATTCGACACTGAGTTCCAACGTTCGAGACGAAACAATCGACAAGCCTACGTGTTCGTGTCTAACATTTTAAGAGGTGTTTTTTTTACACGAATTCACTGCCTTTTGTTTCTGAATTCACTCTCTTCTGTTTCCGTTTCAGACGAGGTTCGTGGACTTGTTTAGCGGCCACTCTGCCATCAGCCTGACCGGGGGACTGCGTCCTTTTCATCCCGTGTTCCCACTCTCTCGCTCCCGCCTCGTCCCTCGGGTGAGAGGTGAATCATCCCGTGCCTCGTCGGCCCTCCTGGGGAGCATGAGGAGGTCCGAGTCCTCGGAGACGTGGTGAGGAGGAGAATCGTCGTTTCGTCCTCGACATCCTCTCCCCCATCTGTCTAAACCTCTCCCATCCAACACCTCCTCGTCGTCATATTCACCTTTCCCCATCCTCCTCGGTATCCTCACCATCCTCTTCAACCTCCAAATTCATCCTGATCATCCTCGTCTTCGTCATCCCTCTCATTATCCTCGATCTACCTCTTCCTCCTCTTCCTCCTAATTGACCTCCTCCTCATCATCATCTTCCTTAGCGTCATCTCCATCCTCCGAACCATACTCAAACGTCAACCTTCCTTATCCCTATCCTCCCAATTCCTCATCCTCGTCTTCATCCTCATAATTCTCAGTTCCCATCCTTACCCTCATTATCCTCAATTCTCCTTATCCCCTCGTCATCTTCTCCATCCTTCTACTCATCCTCATTCCTCCTCCTCTTCCTCCTCTATCTTCTTAATCTTTTTCAATCCTCCTCCTCCTCTATCATCTTCATCTTTCTCCATCCTCTTCCTTCTCCTTTATCTTCTTCAGATTTTTCCATCCTCCTCCTCTTCCTCCTTCTTTTCCTTCTCCTCTATCCCCTTCATCTTTCTCCTCCTCCTCTATCGTCTTCACCTTCATCCTCTTCCTTCTCCTTTATCCTCTTCAGATTTCTCCATCCTCCTCTTCTTCTCCTCCTCTTCCTCCTCCTCTATCCTCTTCATCTTCCTCCTCCTGCTCCTCCTCCTCTATCGTCTTCACCTTCCCCCATCCTCCTCGTCTCCCTCCTCCTCCTCCTCCTCATCGACCGACGCCATCACCCAGCCATGAAGCAGGGCTCCAAGAAGCCGTCCAGCGCGCCGGCCCGCATCTCGGCCAAGGACGACATCTGGAAGGAGATCCACGACTGGGCCAAGCCCAGCGGGGCCCGGGGCTCGGCCGCCGCCGAGGGAGGCGACTCGGACGGCGGCCAGGCGGCTGCTGCGACCGACCAGACCGCCATGATCGGTGCCCAGCTCAAGGACAACGTGACCGAGCAGCGGATGCTGGAGGGCCGGTTGATGGACCTCTCCAAGGAGCGCTACAAGTTCATCGTGCAGGTGGCCTGGCAGCGGAAGGCCTTCGTGGACCGGCAGCGGGCCAAGACCGGCGTCATGCGCGACCTCCTGGCCGGCGTGGACACGTCGGCCGCCTCCGCCGGCAGCGGCGGCAAGAAGAACCACGGCGCCCGCATGCGAGCCCGCCACGAGGCCTACCGGGGCCTGGTGCGGAAGACCTACGGCGAGGAGACGCGGCGCGAGCGGGCCGCCTCGCTGCCCGGTACCGGCGGCGGTGCCGACGACGGGGCCGGCCTGCTGGAGATGCGGCCCATCTTCCCGCGCTCCGCACCGGCCATCTTCAAGACCGAGGTCACGTCGTCGTCCCGGTCTCCCTCGTCGCCGCCAGGCGGCGGCCCGCAGCGGGGCGGCAGCCACCCGGGTGGCGGGGGGCGGCTCCGGAAGAAGGCGGACAGGCGGGGGCGGGTGAACGCCGTCTCCTTCCCCTCCATCCAACCCGGCGCCGCCGGCAGCGGTCCGGTCACTCGGAGTCAGGGACTGATCACGCAGCGCCAGAGTCTGCCGGCAAGCTTCCTCAGGCGGGACGCTCATCATCAGCGAGCGGCGACCGTCTCCTCGCACTCCAAGCCCGGCGGCGAGGCGGGGCGCGAGACCCGCTCGGCCGGCGCCGGAATCGCGGCGGCCGTGCCCAAGTGCCTCCGCTACCGGACCGTCTTCGACGGCCGCTTCGACCGGCTGCAGAAGGTGCTTTGCCAGCCGTACACCGGCAGCCGGATGGACAGCATGAGCAGTCTGCTCCGGACCCTGCCGACGCCGGCTCCCGCCCCCTCGCCTGCCGCGACCCCGGTCGCCACCAGCAGCGCCTGAAGAGCTAGAGGAGCCCCCACGACTCTCCTCCGCCTTCAGAGAGGCGTCCCCTCTACTCGCCACGAACCAATCTTGCGCCCGAAACCCGTGCCAAGTCGCCTACCGACTACAAAGCCTTACAGCAACGCGAATCGCGGGTTCGAATCCACCCCGGGCTGCCTGTATACCTTTATCAGCAGACAATCCGGTGTATAGGATAATTCTGCCCCCCCCCCCCCCCCCACGGAATAAATATGTCCGGGGTCAGAATTACCTGGATCAAAGTGTCTCCCCAGACAGGCTTAGCAAAGTAAATGTGTCCCCCGGAGAAATGTACATGGCCACAACCGGGTAAATATGTCCCGCGGACAAATGTACATGACCACAACCGGGTAAATATGTCCCGGACAAATGTACATGACCACAACCGGGTAAATATGTCCCGGACAAATGTACATGGCCACAACCGGGTAAATATGTCCCGGACAAATGTACATGGCCACAACCGGGTAAATGTGTCCCCCGGACAAATGTACATGACCACAACCGGGTAAATATGTCCCGGACAAATGTACATGACCACAACCGGGTAAATATGTCCCGGACAAATGTACATGGCCACAACCGGGTAAATATGTCCCGGACAAATGCACATTGCCACAACGGGGTAAATGTGTCCCCCGTACAAATGTACATGGCCACAATCAGGTAAATGTGTCCCCCGGACAAATGTACATGACCACAACCGGGTAAATATGTCCCGGACAAATGTACATGGCCACAACCGGGTAAATATGTCCCGGACAAATGTACATGGCCACAACCGGGTAAATATGTCCCGGACAAATGTACATGGTCACAACCGGGCAAATGCGTCCCCTCAGACAGCCAGGCAAAGAGTGCTCATTATACCTCGTGTGGGGCAAAACCAGATAATGATTATCATCTCAAGGATAGGTACTATTGAGTGAGTGAGTGAGTCTTAAGTGAGATTTCACTCAAGAAAGACACTTTTCCCGCCAAGTTGTTGTATGTAACAATCACCATAAGCCATGTGGACGTCTGATGCGGCTGGTTCACGTCATGGTGGAATGATATAGCGCCCTCATTCGGTCAGGAGGGTGACAGGGGTAAAACCGTTCACGTGACATCGATTGAAAAGCTTGCCATTATTATGTGTATAAAATTATTATGACATCACAAGTTATCGACAGAACGTCAGCCTATAATAGATTTTGTACACCCTATAATAGATTTTGTGCTTTTTGCAAGATGGTAAATATGGACGATAGATGTGAAGTGACACCATAATTTTAAAACGACCCATGGCCTCACTACACAATAATTAAACAGCATCTTTGAGCTATCACAGTACTCGATGACCATAATACTAAACCAATTTCTAGATTTTCCTTCTTAAGGAAAAATAATCGTTCATTTTATCAACATCATTTTATCAACATTTTTTCGAGATTTCTATGTAGACATAAACTCACCGATTTTTTACAACTTCATACGTTCCTCCAATTTGCACCGTGTGGCGTGGCCTGAACGATTGAAATCGTGAGAATCGCTTATGTCCTGAAGAGGCCACCTTATAATAGGTGATATTATGGCCCTTTACGAAATGAAGGCTTAGGCTCGGGCTTAGGCTTCGGTCATATTCATCTTATTCGTTATAATATCACAGGCATCTAAAAACAAGCGTTTGGCCCCAGTTTCTTGAGGAATACCCTGTACCTATCAAGCCAACAAACATTCAAATTTGGACACAAACCACAACCAGGATTTTCAGGTTTTGTCAGACGGAGACGAAGCCTGAGCCCGAGCCTAAGCCCATTTCGAAAACGGCATATGACAAACGTTAATCATTGGGTGTTGAATTCAAACGTAATCATTACTTTCTCCTTAAAAAAATATATTTATTCCGAATGCAGTATTCACCTATGAGGTTTGAAAAGCACGTGTATTTTTATCAGAACTTTGGACAATACAAAATGAATTTGTTCAAACCCTGAATTTTACCAAAACAAAGTATTATTGTGAATTTCTCCGAGTTTTAACGAGAAATAAATTCAGACACTTAAACAAGATTTCAAACGAAATTTGTTGTGAATTCTTCAAAAGGCAGATGATCGCGAGTCTAGGGTTTTGTCTTAGAAGGCGCTGTTTATAAATGGGACAACAAACCAATGGTATTTTCCCCCAAAAGGGGCTTTGACTTTGGTTTTTTTTTCAGCTTGCGAATTTGAAGGGATGGTGCACCATTTGCAAAGTGCCCAATTTCCGGACATTTCCAATTTCAGAAAATTTGTAATGTATCAGATATTCCTTGAAATCTTAGCGCTCGAAAATCTGCTGCTTTCGAGAAAAGAGGATATTTGTTAAATTTCCAACGATCGTTCCGCGGAGCGATAGTTTGAACAAAAGTTATTTTACAAATACCGCCCTCTGAGTCTGAAAAACGTTAGCATTTAATTTCGTTTCCATGGTTTTTCCCATGACATGGTTGACATATTTCGACGATACGTACCCAGGTGTGTTGTGTACGTTGAGTTTGACAAAGTATGAAAACAATTCTTTGACCTTCGCAAATGGTGTACCCTACCTCGAACAGAGACGAAGTTAGCGTCGGGTTTGGGAAGAAGAAAAAATAACCCGTATTTTGCAGGAAACGTGGCTGCGTTCGATCTAACTCTGACGTCACTGATAGCGCTTACGCAAGCCTGGCTCACGTGACCGATACCACCTCCTCCTATCTAGCCGTTTATCTCTCATTATATCCCACAATGCACCGCGCCCTTTCCAAAATGGCCGCGGAACCACGAAGGGGGGACGGTCACCAGTTTCGGTAAACATGACATTGGAGATTGTTATCAGCATTTGCGGAAGTGCTCAGTAACGAAGTATATAGACCTTCTTATCAGAGTCATTTGTTTCAGCAAATATTTTGGAATGACATGGGGATTTCAAAAAAGGTTTTCATGAACGAGTATCCGGTTTGCCAAAACAGTAATTGATTCCAAAACCGATTTGCCAAGATTTCTCTGAAAATGACGTCTGGATTCCGAAAATTACTGTCCGGCCGCTAATCTCAGACAACTGACACATACAAGGGCACAGGAAGAACACTTGATTCTGTGTGGTCAGTGCCGTGCTATGGGTGGTCAACACAAAGGCCCCGCCACATCGATTCGGACTCTGCAGCAATCAAGCAAAATCAGCCAAAATGACGAGTTTTGAAGACAAAAACAACATCACAATGCCTCCCGAATACATAAGCATGCGCTTCGAACCCGCCACGAATGGTTCGTGAACGTCACCGACGGTGTATTTATTCTCGAATACAGCTCGAAACCGAGTGTAGTTTCATAAATAATAATACATGATTTTTGCGTCGAGGAGAATGTAATTCATTTATGGTGATGAATGCCCAGTGCTTTGCCCGATGCCTGATGAAAACAATTTCAGACAGCTCGGGCGGGATTTCGAACCCGCGACTCCTGCTCTCTGTCAACCACTCGACCACCGAGCTGGTCGGCATCGACACTGTGATCCCGATGAAGCAATCTTTGCAGCTACACGAACGCTCACACATTCTTTCCAACTGATTAGCGCTTATCAATCCACGAGTTGGAACCGTCATTCAACAGGCACAACAAAACGGCCTGTTCACAGATTTACATGAAACTTACAGTTTGAAGATGGTTACAGTAGAAACCTCGGACTGAAATATTTCTGCCTAAATTGCTGTATTTTTTGAGAAAAGAGTAAAAGAAATCGTTTACGTCTCATCGAGATTTAAACTATTTTTCAGAACAGTACGGCGTTGAATGCTGCATTTTCGCGAAACAAATGAAGCGGTTTTCACGATTTTCTCGAGACTCGGTTGGCGGATTGAGCTGAAATGTTCACAGGTCTGCTATTTCATGCATATTTATGTTGGATCAGACAACGTTTGGATGTTATTCATTGACCTCGACCAATGTTGTGTAGGGTCTTTAAACGACAGAACACAATTAAGGGTCAGGTGAAAGGTCAAGTGTCTCGTGATTCATGTCTGTTGCGAAAGCACTTTGCTCGTAAAACAAAATTTTGTTTAGTAATTTTCTATTGATCGATCTTTTCTTTTTTGTACTGGGCGACGAGACCACGTTATTCATTACATACCGCGGAGTTAATCATTAGAGCAAGCACTGGGCCGGATTCAAAGCCACGCGTTGCATAATCCTATTTGCCCACTATGATTTTTTGAGGGGAGGGTGCGGGATAATGGTTCAGAGTCCGGCAATGACGTCATCAACCACAGTCGCCGGGTTGGACGACCTGCTCCCACAATGCACCGCACTCCACCACCAGACATCCCCCAACCCTCTGTAATACAATACTCGACCTACAACATTGATACGCCATTATATGCTGAGTTCTTGAACTCGAAAACGTTTTAGGGTTGGGTTGATTGGATCGAACTCGAGCAAAAACGACATGGATTCGACGGCCGAAAAGCCCGCGGAGGTACCGGCCGCGACCGAGCCACCGCCGTACAGCCCCGGGGGCTGGACGTACCCAGCGCCCGGCGGGGAAGAGCAGGGCGCGCCCGCCGGAGCCTACCCGCCGCCGACGGCCCCTGGCGCTCCCCCGGGCTACCCGCCGGGCCCCGGTCCGGCCTACCCGCCGCCCCCCGCCGGCGGAGCCTACCCACCGCCCCCCGCCGGCGGAGCCTACCCGCCCGCACCGGGTTACCGTGAGTACAAAATAACCCTCCTCCTTTAGACCTCTTCTGGCCAGCTGGGCCGACAGAATCCGATAGTTTGGCGACCAACTAGATCCATTTTGTCGACGGTGTAAGCTACTATCAAATTTGATCCTCTTTTCAAAACCAAACAAAAGGAGGAGAAACTGACTGGGAACTTTGGAACAATTTCGAAAAATGGCCGAAAACTGATACATGGTGTCACCGCAAACCTTCCCATATTGATTCATCCACCATACAAAGCCTTAAGTCTAATTATTTGGCCAAGAAAACTTTGACTGGACCGGGACCTGAACCCAAGACCTCTGGATTAACGTACCAGTGCTCTTCCCATCTGAGCTATCCAGCCCTTAGATGGTGGCCTTCCCTAATAGTCAACTACCTTTGCCGGGGTGGGGGTGCCAGTCAGAAGCAATCTAACCATTAACTGCCGTATATCTCCAGAGATCACATCCTCGCTTTCATTCAGATGGAAGCAAACAATTGTTTTAAACCTGGCTACAGCAGCTCCCAGTCACAATTATTTGCTTTAATATGAAAGTCCAACTTTTGAAATTTGTTGGTCGCAAGAAATCACATCCTCAAAACATATTCCATAAAACGGTCCCCCTTTTATGCCTTGGGCTTATATTAATTTAATTTCGGGTGCTTGGACTCCATTTTAGAAAACAATGGCAAGAAATCCCTCCTTCTATTTTGCCGTATACTCAAAGCCTCATGGATCCACAAGAGCTGCTTGCATTTCAAAAAATGAATTCGAACTTTTCAGTCGATAATGTGAAGGATTCAGTCTGTACTCTTATCATTTTATCCTCGTGTGAGCAAAAAGCCACAAAGTGATCGACAGAATCGAATAGGACTAACGGTATATGAAAGTTTCTTTGGTCTGTAGTTTGGTAACCCAAATCACGGTGTCACTGAAAGGACATTACCGGGTGTGGGACACCCATCCATTGGTGACATCATACTTATAATAATACATAATCGTACAGCCCCGTCAATTTCAAAGGTGAAGGTCCTTTCGGGGCCGCCGTAGTTACTGCGAAACGGTCATTAGTATTTTTCATAGACTAATGTTCACGTGACTCATAGTGCGTATTTTTGCATCTCGTTATTTTGGTGCAGAACAGGAGTGGAAATGAGCAAAGAAGACTATCATATTGTCCTCATTCTTCTCTGTATGTTTCCATTACTGCACTGTGCCAATTAAATTAGATGAAAACTACCTACTATAAGTCATGCAATGGCTTGTAAAAACGGTGGTCATGCAATCGGTCTATTCAAGTCGGATTAAAAGGTAATCATTGCACAGCGCTGTTAATGATATACAAAGCATGGTCGCTACATATGATTCTCCACCGCATGGCTCAATGGTTATAGGACAAACGTTAATCACCATCGCCATCTAGTATGACCCTTTGTAGTAAACACAGATAGCAGACGTTTTAAGTGGACTAGTTTGCGGTGACACGTACCGGCATTTCTCTTTCAAGAAGAAGTGTGGCTCTGAAAAGAACCAGTAACTCAACGTTTCGGGTAGTGTGTTATCTGCTCGTCGTCAATGTCTCTATACTTGAAACTACCCGAAATGTTGAGTGGCCAGCTCTTTCCAGAGCAACACTCCTTCTTGAAAGAAGAAGAGCTACATGGTGTCATCGCAAACCTCCCACTTAGTATTTCCATCATGCAAATCTTCCAGTTTTATCTACGCAGACATGTTGTCTTAGAGATCTAGTCTCTCCCTCTCTGCCCTATCTCTGTCTCATCTCTAGCTGTCTCTCCCTGTGTCTCCCTGTCTACCCCCTCCCTCTGTCTGTCTCTCCTCTCTCTTTCCCTCTATCCCTCCAAACTGGTACCGATGTAGTTTCCTTTCTAGATAGAATCTCCTAGGATGGAAACCTAGGCCCGCTTAATTCTTGAGATCTATCATTTTTATCAAACAAAATCCCAATTAGCGCCTTTTTGTTTTGTTGGTGATAAGAAATTTTATAAGGCAGATGAGTGTATATTGTGCCGTTACAGGCATTCTCATGTGAACGCCGTGTTCACGTTCCCTAATTCTAATGGATAAATTACGTCACGCCGGCCTTCTTGTTCTAAACGCTATTTTGCCGGAGGAGAGAGAAGCTAAGCCGGCATGACGTAATGAAATTTGAGTATAGTACTAAGTAGATATCAACAATGAGGAGGGCCTGACGTTTCGATCCTAGCATGACTTTTCTGCCTTTGAGAAAGGTCCTGCTAGGTCCTGTGACGGCATTAAACACTTCCAATTTATAATAATAATAATTATTATTAATATGTATTCTGCCGTCACAAACATAGTACACTAATACAAAAAAAATACTTCCAGATGGGCATGAAGCAAAAGCAAAGTCATTACTATGATCCATAGACCTACTGCCCACATCTGGCTGTATGCAAAAACAAAAATATGTACAAAATTTACAAATTAAATTAATTAAAATAGGTTAAATATGAGTAAATATTATGTAACTTTACTTCGTGTCTCAGTGTTCTTTTAAAACAAGACAAGGTCGTTAAAATCAAGTTTTGAAATAAATTCAACTTGCAAGGCTGACCAAAGCCTAGGAAATATGTTGATGATAATTAAAGATCTTACCTTGGTTGACCTTCGCTCCCCTCTTTCTCTCCATCTATCCGTCTCTCTATCTTTCTCCCACGCGGCGGCACGCCACCATGCAGCGGCCTACCCGAGCGGCCAGCCCGGGTCGACCCAGGTCACCTTGACCACGACCACCGTGCCCCGCGGCGCGCCCAGCAACCACGTGGTCTTGGTCAGCACCTGCCCGTCGTGCCACAGTGGCATGCTCCAAGACCAGTTCACCACGTGCGGGATCCTCCTGGCCATCTTCTTCTTCCCCATCGGGGTCTTCTGCTGTCTCGTCATGCGTGAGAGGGTCTGCACCAACTGCCGGGCAACCTTCAGCTGAAGAGACGGATACAGACCCGTGGTCCAGTCAACATCAACCCACTATCGTCAACATGAACGCATCGAGGCCTAACTCTTGTTGTGCTACAAAAATCGCGTAGTAGGCAGAACTGACACGTGTGAGGTGTATAACAGCACAGGCGTATGGAGAACAACCACGACACCGCAACCTCGCACATCCAATAGGGCATCCCGGGTTCCCTGGAAACAGCTATTGTTGCACGGCGTGGAACCAGTGTCTTCTCGGTGTCCACTTTTGAATGTGCGAGGATGCGGTGTCGTGGTTCCCATTCATTCTGTCCCGTTATGATCTCTAACGGTCTGGTACCCCGTGTTCGCCAGTGGGAAGCACGCGGCGACGCCTCCCCGGCGGACATGCTTAATTACATAGAACCAGGGTTCGTTTTGGAGCGGTCATAACCAGGCATTAGTTCGACTGTGTCTGTCTGACTAATGAGTGCTGTGAAAAGCTGTGCACATTCTTATAGCTCAGTGTGACTCGATCTTAACTAAACCGAACAGAAATTGCCAGTGGGAATCTCAGTTGAATAATAGTCGAACTGACTAATACGGAAAATTCGCAATAGTGCGCCCTCAAGAGTTTGTAATGCGTTGGCCAATCACAATGCGCAGAATCTGTCGACCCTTTGATTGATCAACGCGATACAAACTCTTGAGGGCGCACTATTTTGAATCGCCAATATTCCTGGCTATGCCGACCGAAACGCGCCCCCTGAACAAGCTTTGAAAATTTTCCAGCCATGAAACTTATCTTGGTTAAAACAAAATTTCTATAGATAACATTATCGCTTGAACCATTACCCTTTTATCCCTTTTTTAGATGCCTACGTTTTCACAGGACCAGGCCGAACAGAAACGGTCGATTAGGTCCTTGGCTTTGACCGGGAAAAAAACCTCGTATTTGGCCGATGACGTCATGGTAAAAAAAAAAAAAAGATGGCGGCATCTCGATATGACGACCTTGTACTTCTCGACCCACCCAATCATCAGCGTAAGCCCTAATGATTATTAGGTACGTTTTAATTATAAATCTTTATACATTTTTAGTGCATTTTCTATGGCCCTTTACGAATCCATGGATCAGGCTCGGGCTCAGGCTTCGTCTCCGTCAGACAAAACCCGAAAATCCAGGTTGTGATTTGTCGGCAAATTTGTAGGTTTGCTGGCTTGATATGCACAGAGTTTTCACCTAGAAACTGGGACCGAACGCTTGTTTCTATATAGATGCCTGTGACATTATATAACGGGTTAGATAAATAGGACCGAAGCCTAAGCCCGAGCCTAAGCCTTCATTTTGTACACGGCCCTATGTTTCCCCTTCTCATGTTAGACTTGCTTCAGTCCCTCCAGACCCACTCATATTGAGTGCCAGAGTCAGTTATCCTTCGGTAAACATGTTTATATTTTGAGCCACTCTACCCAATTACACACAAGACCTAGGACTTTATCAGCCTGTCCAAATCGAAGTGTTACATCATCAGGGCAACTCCTTTGAACCAAGGCAAATCAAGTCAAACATCCGTATCAAATAGTCTATCATTGGTCATCAGATCAGCTGATATAAGCACAGTGCGACATCTAGTGCCTTGTGGAGACCTAGTCCAATAGGTTGAACAGGTCTCCACAGGGAAATTGTAAAGGTGTATAGGTCTCCACAAGGTTTTCACGAAACTGATATTTTTGAAATAACTCAAAAACTGGACATTTGTGAAGGGTAAGAATCTGTCGCAAATTGAAGTGTTATATAAGGGTACATACGGTCCAAATTTCTACCCAGGAAAGGGGGAATGTGGTTGAAATGGGAGCATTTTTAAAAACATTTCTCACTCGGTTGTATAGTGCACGAGAACAAAGCAATGTCTCCACAAGGATACAAAAATGTGTCCTCCGCGTAAAATGTGTTACACCCAAAAGCCGCTTGTTTACAATCATGCTTCTGCCTTCAGTGATAGAAACAGTGAGAAGGTACATAGTTAATTAATAAGTAGTGTTATTTTGTTCTCATTAAATGTCGATTCTGGGCCATACAGACATCAAGAGAGTACGGATGCATTGACTGTGTAAATATATCTCGCATAAATTGGACAAGAAAAAAGCTTCTAGTGATTGAAGTGCCTGCATATTAGAACAAAATAATCTAAACGATTTAACGTCTTTGTAATTGAGCGAAACCATAAGATTTTGTACCGAAAAATCAAAGAATATTTATATTTGTATAATACATAATTTAATGATTTGTTAGTGGTACTGTATGCTTGGCGTGTTATAGGCAAGTCATGTTGATGTAATCATAATGACACTGGTCAACCCAGATTTGTACTTCAATGCCTTGATATGGCTGGATAAATATATAGGTTTGCGGAGACACCATGTAAATTCTCTTTTGTGAGTAAGATTAGCTCAGTGAAGGGTGAAGGCGGGAACTGTAAAGGCGGGAACAAGGGATGCTGCACAGGATCCTAGTTGTAGGTGTACTGTGTGTGTGCTCACTCATGTGTGTCATAAGTGTGGACTGCTAAATATGGCATTAATATTAATTATAGAATAGCCCAAAATACATAATTATGGGCATTATTTGAAAAATTTCGACGCGTAAATCTGAGCTTTTATTTCGCTGTGTTCTAAGGGCTATGGCCCCTTTGTTCGTTCGGCCGTCGACCTCCGTCAGGTCTCGTTTCCACTGCACTAAAAATTCACCGAGACGATGGTTAAATGCCAAATAGTTCAATCTAACTCGTTCCCACTTTTTGTTTTGTCGGTGAGGCCACAGCGCGTGACCTTTGAGGTTACAAAATGACACAAAGAGCGCGAGAAATAACAAAAAAACACCTTCCGGTAAAACAATGATGTTTACTTCACTTTCAATCACTAAAGTGATATACAAAAAATGTTGCAAACTGCTTACTGACTAAAAATACCAAAAATGCAAATCTTAAAATTTAGTGGGCCTGACGTTTCGATCCTAGTAGGACCTTTCTCAAAGGCAGAGAGAAAGGTCCTGCAAGGATCGAAACGTCAGGCCCACTAAACACTTTCAACCATGGCAGATAATTGCAATGTTGGCAGAAAAGACCGAGTGGAACGTTTCCTCTGGACTGCACGGCTCGGTTACATTTCCCTGGTCACTTTTACTGGGCAGAGGTTGGCCGGTTAAAAGTAACCATTCAGCTCGGTTAAATTAACAGAGAGGACAAATTTAACTGGGCCGTTTCCACTGGACTTAAAATGGGAAGAGTATTAACCATCGTCTCGGTTACTTTGATCAAAAACAAGTCCAGTGGAAATGCCCTAATTCCTGCCACCTGGATTTTCAGTAGGACCCTGGCAGTGCAATGGGTCTCGTAGGATCCACGCGATCACGATTTCAATCAATCTAAACAAATAAATAAACAAAATGCCAAAACAAACCTCATTTTTGTTAATCATTTATTTTTTCAGGGGGGAATGAAACAAAGACGTACATCTCTGTTGCATTATCCTTCTATCACTGTACAATATTTACACCCGGGATATAAAAAAAAATGTTGATTTCGATCAGATATAATCAGCTTTGATAAAAATGTACAAGTAAATTATTATTGTACAGCTTACGATTTCAATGGTAAACTTTAGAATATTTGAGAACAGATTTCCGCTTACTCTCAGAAAGGCGAATTTGGCAGAATAAGCTTACAGCTCTGATATATTCCAAAATGTACCAGAATTGTAAGCTTATTCTGCCAAGAATCTCCTTTCTGACAGTAAGCAGAAATCTGTTTTGGTACATTCGTGATCTGAGAGTATCAGAAGAAACTGGTTTTAGCATCTGACCAGTTCACAAAAGCAAGTGACATGATTTTTCTCAATCTAGTAAAAAGACAAGTTTTGCTTGGGAGATGGGGTAGTCCAAAATGTTGTGTTGAAAGCCAAAACAGAAAAAATAATGCAACGTTATATGCCTTTAACAATTAATTTGACTCAAAGAGCAAGTGAAACAGATTTAAGAAATCTTAAATATTGCCAGAAATGTTTTCATGAGTTGTTTATTTTTACACGTGTATATATTATTCTACAAAAAACAAAAAAGTACCTCCAAAAGACGAACATTTCTGATTTTTCTTTTTGCCATTTTCAACCCTGCGTGCAAAATTAGAGTTTCATCATAACCCAATCTACTTGTTTTGTATGTGTTTATGTTATGAAGGTGTTATTTGAATACATAGATACATTATGCAATCGCTAAAATTTTCCAAAACTGTTTTATTTGCTCTTTAAGGTGTATAGAGTGTTAAGATCGTGGGAACAAAAAGACAACCTATTTTTTCAGCTGGTGGATGACAGAGATGAAGTGTGAGCCAGAACCAAAGGACAATAAGGGCCATGATTGGGGCGAGGGTTGAAATTAGTCAGGTGCCCTGCTGCACTAGCTGATGGGCCGCCTGCATTAGCATGGGCACGGAGGTGTTGGGGTCTTGGTGCCAGTGCCCATCCTCCATCTCCGAGGTCGGACTCAGTACAGCGGCTGCAACACTAGCAGAGGGAAAGGGCAAAGTTCAAAGAGACGAGGTTGTTAAGGTTCTTTTACCTAAGGAATGATGCTGTCTTTCTAAGTACACATTACATACCATAACCATTATATACCCATTACACCATTACATACTAATTACATATACATGTACATTACACATACCATTACATAACATTATATACCCATTACATACCAATTACATATACATTAAATACCATTACATACCCATTACATACCCATTACATACCCATTACACACACATTACACACACATTACACACCACTGCATGTACATTCCATTACATAACATTATAATACCATTATATACCCATTACATTCCCACTACATACCCATTACATACCCATTACATACCCATTACATACCCATTACATACCAATTACATACCCATTACATACCATTACATACCCATTACATACCCAATACATACCCATTACATACCCATTGCAAACCCATTACATACCCATTACATACCATTACATACCCATTACATACCCATTACATACCCATTACATACCCATTACATACCCATTACATACCCATTACATACCCATTACATACCCATTACATACCAATTACATACCCATTACATACCATTACATACCCATTACATACCCATTACATACCCATTACATACCCATTACATACCCATTGCAAACCCATTGCAAACCCATTACATACCCATTACATACCATTACATACCCATTACATACCCACTACACACCATTGCATGTACATACCATTACAAACATTATATACCCATTATATATCCATTATATACCCATTACATATTCATACCCATTACATACCCATTACATACCCATTGCAAACCCATTACATACCCATTACATACCCATTATACCCATTACATACCCATTACATACCCATTTCAAACCCATTACATACCCATTTCAAACCCATTACATACCCATTACAAACCCATTACATACCCAAATACAAACCCATTACATTATCCATTACATAGCCATTACATACCCATTTCAAACCCATTACACAACCATTACATACCCAATTACAAACCCATTACATATCCATTACATACCCATTACAAACCCATTACATACCCATTACATACCCATTACACAACCATTACATACCCATTGTATACCCATTTCCTACCACTGCATACCTATTGCATACCCTTTACATATCCTTTACAAACCCATTATAATTAATACCCATAATGCATTGGCACTCACTCGGGCAGCTTGAGGACGTTGATCAGCTCGTTGGCGCGCTGCAAGAGCGCCCTCTTCTGTTCGTCGGCCATGCAGCCGCGCATCTGCTGCTGAGAGACCTTGGTCAGGCACAGCAGGACCCTGGGGATCAGGTCTTGGCAACGAGAAGCCAGCTGGGACAGGGACCCATCAGAAATCAGAAATCAGAAATCAGAAATCAGAATTCAGAATTCAGAAATCAGAAATCAAAAATCAGAAACCAGAAATCAGAAATCAGAAATCAGAAATCAGAAATCAGAAATCAGAGATCAGAGATCAGAAATCAGAAATCAGAAATCAGAAATCAGAAATCAGAAATCAGAAAACAGAAATCAGAAATCAGAAATCAGAAATCAGAAATCACAAATCAGAAATCACATGTTGGGGAACCCTCATTGAATTACATTCTTACCAACGCAAATCACCAGGCAATTGGGCAAAGCACTGAGCATACAGTGCAAACTACACGTCGTGGAAGAGCTAACCCTCACTGAATGACATTCTTACAAACGCAAATCACTGAGCATACATCACCAACCAAACACCTAGCAAGGCAAAGCCCCATTGAACCACGAATCTTGTCAAGTAAAGATCCTTCAGGAGTGGGTGTTCAGGGTCTTCACCTTGGCCAGTGCTGCCATGCAGACTGTCATCAGTCTGGCTGAGAAGCTGACTTGACCTGAGCTGGAGGACTGCACCAGGACAGAGACCTCGTACAGAAGAGTCTCCAGCGTCTGAAGAAATAAAGAGAGAGAGAGAGAAAGATATCAAAGACCCCTTCGCAATCAGTCACGGGGAAACATGACCGAGGAAGCAGTCTCGACTGATACATTGAAGGCTAAGCTTATGACATCTCAATCCTACCAGAACCATTTTCAAAGGCAGCATGACAACAACACACACAGATATCAATAGAAAGGAAGGTGTTGCTCATCGCGGTGGTACAGGTTATGGAGAAAGGTGATCAAAGTCACGCGATGTGTCGTTGCTGGTAGCGATGTTTCGGTTGCTGGAACTGCTCACCTTCATCAGGCAACTGTAGATTGGATGCTGTGGTGTGTCCGTTTATATCCAGTCTGCTGGCTTCTGTGCGCTGGTGTGCAGACGTCGTAATGATAATCGCATGACTTTAATCACCTTTCTCCTAAACAGATATCTATTTCAATTTGTTGGGATCAAAACGTCAGGCCCTCTCAATTTTGGAGCGTAGGACATTATTTACCAGTATCTGTCTGTTTTGGGGTTGTTGTTTTTTCGACTGGTCAACTGGACTACTGACCGCACGGTTTCATTGGTCATTATTTTCAGCTCAGCTTATAAAAAATCGAGCCTAAATTCCTGAGAAAGTACCTCGTAAAATTTTATGATGACCTCCGTGTTGCATCTGCTGTCAAAGGCGGTTGAGGTGTAATCCCCGATGATCCAAACCTTAAATGGATGACACAACATTGGTCGAGGTCAGAGAATAGCTTCCATACGTTGTCTGATCCAACATTAGCATGAACTAGCACACCTGTGAAAATTTCAGCTCAATCCGCCAACCGAGTGTCGAGAAAATCGCGAAAAAACGCTTTTTGTTTCGCGAAAATTCAGCATTCAATGCATTGTTCCGAAAAATACTTTAGATCTCGGGGATGAGATGTAAATGTTTGTTTTTAACCCCTTCGAGCCGGGAAGCCGCTATGCATGCGCAGTGAGTTTCAAAATTTGGACGCCGCTATTGTCCAAACTGTCGACAAAGACTCTTTTCAGCAATATATATCATGACAAACACCTTTTTTGACGCCAGTTGCTGCATGAATTGCCAGATCAGCGGTAACATTGGTGCTATTGTGGGGCTTCATTGTGAACGATTGACGTTCTGCGTGCTACTACGGCAGACAGTGTGCTGGCCTGCCCCACAACCAATGCGGTCACCGGAGAGACTGTGGAATGCACCCGCTGCCCTTTACCACAAATTGCACGCTTTGTTGAGGCCGTCCAGCTGGATCCTTTGTCCACTGGAGTGCAGGTATGTTTGCGGTCAAAGGGTAGCAGCACACACAGTTCTCGGAGTCGTGTCGCACAGCCGACGCTCCATTGGACTACGCACAAAAGGACCCATCTTTGAGGGCTGATAATCCCTTGACAAAAGCCACGCAGACTTCCCACTGTGCCACATTTGATTCACTGATACAAATAGTGCACTCTTATTGATTTATTTTGCAGGTTTATTGTTCTCTGATTGTTTAGGGAGCTTTTGAAATGGCACTGTGCCGGCCATTGGCACTAAAACAATCCCGCCATCAAGGGGTTAAACGGAGTTTCTTATGTTACCACATGGGAGAAGAAGTCCTCCTTGCCAGTGATACTGCGCAGGGAGGAGACATAATCCAGGAGCTCTGCCTTCAGATCCATGACTAGAGATGGGCACTGCTTGAAGAGAGCCAGCAGCTCATCGGCCAAGACCCTGGGCAGACAAAGGGCGGACGTGACGGCTTGATTAACTCCTTGCTGGCGGGACAGACGTATCCCCATACTGTGGTTTGGGCAATGACCAGGCAACCTGTCTGTATCTTCTATCTTAAACTGTTTCACACATCTGTTATCTTTTCTCTTTGTTTCAGCGACTTTATTGTCATGCGCATGCGGGAGGGATGGAGGGAGGGATAGAGGCAGGGAGGGAGGGAGGGAGAGAGGGAGGAGAGAGGGAGAGAGGCAGGGATGGATGGAGGGAGGCAGGGAGTGAGGGAGGGAGGGAGGGAGGGAGGGGAGAGGCAGGGAGGGAGGGAGGGAGAGAGGGAGAGAGGCAGGGATGGATGGAGGGAGGCAGGGATGGATGGAGGGAGGCAGGGAGGGAGGGATGGAGGGAGGCAGGGAGGGGGAGAGGCAGGGAGGGAGGGAGGGAGAGAGGGAGGGAGAGAGGGAGGGAGAGAGGGAGGGAGGCAGGGATGGATGGAGGGAGGCAGGGAGGGAGGCAGGGATGGATGGAGGGAGGCAGGGAGGGAGGCAGTGAGGCAGGGAGGCAGACAGAGAGGGAGGCAAGGAGGGATGGAGGGAGGGAGAGAGGGAGGGAGAGAGGGAGGCAGGGATGGATGGAGGGAGGCAGAGAGGGAGGCAGGGAGGGAGGGAGGCAGGGAGGCAGATAGAGAGGGAGGCAAGGAGGGATGGAGTGAGAGAGGCAGGGAGGGAGGGCGGGTGGGAGGGAGAGAGGGAGGGAGAGAGGCAGGAAGGGAGGCAGGGAGGGAGGGAGGCAGAAAGGGAGAAAGGGAGGGAGGCAGGGAGGGATGGAGGGAGGCAGGGAGGGAGGCAGGGAGGGAGGGAGGCAGGGAGGCAGACAGAGAGGGAGGCAAGGAGGGATGGAGGGAGAGAGGCAGGGAGGGAGGGAGGGTGGGAGGGAGAGAGGGAGGGAAAGAGGCAGGAAGGGAGGCAGGCTGGGAGGGAGGCAGGAAGGGAGAGAGGGAGGGAGGCAGGGAGGGATGGAGGGAGAGAGGCAGGGAGGGAGGGAGGGTGGTAGGGAGAGAGGGAGGGAGAGAGGCAGGAAGGGAGGCAGGCAGGGAGGGAGGCAGGAAGGGAGAGAGGGAGTGAGGCAGGGAGGGATGGAGGGACGCAGGGAGGGATGAAGGAACAATTTGAGGGAGGCAAGGAAGGATGGAGGGATGAAGGGAGGTACCTAGATTGTAGTGGAGGATAAAGAGTACTTACTTTCTAACCTCCTGCACAAAGGATGGTATGCTGAAGAGCAGGCCAGCCCTTTCCAATATGACGGGCACCAGTTGGCACAGCAGGCCATTCTCAGCACCGGCAAAAACTGTCTGAAAAAAAAGCCTGAGAGAAACCAAAACCACTAGCATTCAAAATCTTCAATCTTGAGTAAGCCTGATGTTACGATCCTAGCAGGACCTTTCTCAAAGGCAGAGTGATGACCACTTAAAATCTTCAATACGGTAATCAAAGAACACAGGACTAAGACGGCAGTGAAGACACATGCATAGGACCTTGGGTCTGAGGTTGGTACTCACTTCATGAGGATGGGCACTGTCTGGGAGACAGGGATGACTCGAGGGTAGGCCGAGGTGTCTGAGAGGAGGTTGTGCAGGAAGCTGAGCCTGTCCAGTGAAGACAAGTAGAACCGTTTTACACACGGTGTCATCGCTGCGTTATTGTTTAATCGCGCCGCATTGGTTCTTGGTCTTGCAATACCAATGCAGTTGCTACTATAGCTCATTGAATAATAATATCTGTGATTCATATTGTGCCAAATCCAATTATTTTATGCTCAAGGTGCACAGGAAAGCAAGGGGTCGAGCAGAAGGGAAAGGAAAGGGATAAGATGTAGCGTGATAATCCATGAAGTGAATGAACCGTGAATAACAATGACTTCAGGTAGGTTTTGAATGATCCCTTAGAAGATATCGGTCGTATGCTGTTGCTGCTGTTGCCAATGTGTTACCTGCTGCTGTTGCTGTGTTAGTTGCTGTTGCTGCTGTTGCTGTGTTAGTTGATGTTGCTGCTGTTGCTGTGTTAGTTGCTGCTGTTGCTGCTGTTGCTGTGTTAGTTGCTGCTGTTGCTGCTGTTGCTGTGTTAGTTGCTGCTGTTGCTGTGTTAGTTGCTGCTGTTGCTGCTGTTGCTGCTGTTGCTAATGTGTTTTTTGCTGCTGTTGCTGCTGTTGCTGTGTTAGTTGCTGTTGCTGCTGTTGCTGTGTTAGTTGCTGCTGTTGCTGTGTTAGTTGCTGCTGTTGCTGCTGTTGCTGCTGTTGCTAATGTGTTTTTTGCTGCTGTTGCTGCTGTTGCTGTGTTAGTTGCTGTTGCTGCTGTTGCTGTGTTAGTTGCTGTTGCTGCTGTTGCTGCTGTTGCTGTGTTAGTTGCTGTTGTTGCTTCTGTTGCTAATGTGTTAGTTGCTGCTGTTGCTAATGGGTAAGTTGCTGCTGTTGCTAATGTGTTAGTTGCTGCTGTTGCTAATGTGTTAGTTGCTGCTGTAGCTGCTGTTGGTAATGCGTTACTTGCTGCTGTTGCTAATGAGTTTGATGCTGCTGTTGCTAATGTGTTAGTTGCTGCTGTTGCTGCTGTTGCTAATGAGTTTGATGCTGCTGTTTCTGTTGCTGCTGTTCCTGCAGCTGCTGTATAGCCCTGACTATGTCGCGTACTTGCTGATGGTGTCCCCCTGCCCGCTGCGGCTGCGCAGGATGTAGCTGAACCAGGGCCGGTGCTCAGGGTTCCTGAAGGCCTCCAGGGCCGGTGAGGGACGCGCTGCTGGCAGCTCCGGGAGGTGGTAGCTGTCCGGCGCCTGGTTGCTAGGGCGACTTGCCTGTCGGCTGACCTCCAGCGCCATGACCAGACAGGGAAGGTCAAGCAGTGTATGCAATATCTTAAACCAAAAGAATGGAGAAAAAAACAAAGAACACACAATTTTTTTTTTTTATTTAGAGGGCCTGACGTTTCGATCCTAGCAGGACCTTTCTCAAAGGCAGAGTGACAAGGACAACACAGATACATGTACACGAAGGAAGGGGGAAGAGAGTGAATAGGACACGGATGAGAAACAAAGGACAAAGAGTAAAGCTGGTAGGGTGATATCAAAGGGAAGGGCAAGGAGTAGGGTAGGGATTAGTGAAAAGAGGGGGAAAGATCAAAGAGAGACGTTAAAACATCTGCACGAGAAATTGGCAGCTGATTTCACCAAACTCCTCGTAACTTACGATCCATCGCAAGACAATGAACGATGCACAGAAACCATACATGCTATCGCAGCTTAAGACGGGTTATCGTAACTCCACTTACGATGCATCCTAAAGCTTTGTGAAATCCCCCCCAGGAGTTGCAAGTTCGAATCCTGCCAGAGCTGCCTGTATTTGTTGGTAATATGGTGGAACGTCACTATAACGAACATCCCGGGATCCATGAAAATTATTCGATATAGCGGTCGCCCGTTATAGCAGTTGCGGCCATATATATTTTGTACACAAAAATTGGGAGCCAAAGGGCATGTTCGTTATAGCCGAATGTTCTGTATTCGTTATAGCGACATTCCACTGTATGCAAAACTGTTGGAAACTATATTTTTGGGTGTTTAGATACACACTGAGTGGGGCAAGCCCTCATTGAAGTTGGCTATGGCTTGAACTATCACACAGGTCTATGGAATTGGGCTGCAGTGGCTAGGTGGGCGGCTTCCATAGACTCGAATGTGAATTGGAGCCATAGCCAGTCAGTTTGAACAGGGGCTTGGAGTGCACTGCGCAATGGCATGCCAGCCCAATAGGTATGGTACCCCGACTCACCTCCACTGCTGTAGTGGGCGATATCATGGCAGGCAGTATGTCCAGAAAGTCCATCAGAAAGGTCTGCGGGTTCCAGGCTAAAATCTGTGGGCACACAGAACACACAGGTGACTGCTGTCTACATCTGAATGAAAAATGTTCAGTGTGATCTCTGGAGACGTAGGGCAGTCAATCAGCGTGTTTCTACTGACGAAAGGTTGCCGGGTGTCTCCGTGCGTCTTCGGGTGTTTCTGGGTGGAGTGTCCAGTAGAAACACAACCGGGCGTCGAATTTTCTGAACGTCATCCGGCAACCAAACGTTCACCAACAACCACCTATTGAGGTGGATCTTGCCGGGTGTCTTCGGGTCACACTCGCAGTAGAAACACACGCGGTTGCTGGTTGCCGGGTGTACCCGAAATGCAACAGAAGTAGTGAATTCCTTGCTTTGACCTGCGGCGTGACCCGATTCATTCCGCACGTCCGGTCTACCCTCGACGAAGGTCGATTGTGGGCGACACCCGCCTTTTCCGTACTGAGTAGAAACAGGCGTTTGTCGGTGATCCGGATCACCGACACCCGGAATATAGTGGGTAAGAAAAACCGGGTGTTAGCGTGTGCTCAGTAGAAACACGCTGAATGGGTACATGATAGCTGACTGTTTGGCAAGACCACCATCTATAGGGCTGGATACTGGTAGCTCTGGTTTATACCAGAGTGCTGGTACTCAACACTAGAGGTCTCGGGTTCAAGTCCCAGTCCAGTCACATTTCCTATGCAATCAAAATACATTGGAAATCAAATGAACGAAATTTATTTCAAATTTTCAAGCCATCAACTTTCCATTCTTGTGGCCCATTTGGGCCAGTGGACTCCTAAACTTAACATCTCGAAAGATTGGAGGGCCTGACGTTTCAATCCCAGCAGGACCTCTCTTGTTCTGCCTCTGAGAAAGGTCATGCTAGGATCCAAAATGTTAGGCCCTCCAATTTGCTTAAAAAGGTTTTGTATGATTTTTGCAGCTTGCACCATATCTTTTTTTTAGGAATTTTGACCAAGACAAGGCCCCAAAAGGCCACTCAAGGTGAGGGCTAAAAGAAAGTAATAAGGAGAAGAACCAGGAGCATGATAGATCAGGAGGAAGAAAGATGAACGGTTATGTCTCGTTTGAATTGGGCCAAGTTATAAGAAAGGGGGAAACAGGTTGCAGGTAGAGAATTCCATGGTGCGGCAGTGCGTGGGAAGAAGCTAGAGGAGTACCGCTTAGTATTAGCTTTAGGTGCCAGAACTGCATGCAGTGGAACTTCGCTTTAACGAACATACCGGGATTCATGAAAATTGTTTGGTATAGCAGTTGTTCGTTATACCAGTTGTGGCCACATATTTTGTACACAAAAATTCGGGAGCCAAAGGGCATGTTCATTATAGCCGAATGTTCGGTATATCGGCATTTGTTATAGCAGTTGCAGCCGCATATCCACTGACGTACAATCAGGAGCCAAAGGGCATGTTTGTTATAGCTGAATGTGAACAGTATATCGGCATTCGTTATAGCGACAATCACTTTCAGTATTATTTGAAAGTTAAAAAATGTCAGGATGTTTTGCTATCGGTGGAGCGTGGTTTGCCATTTCTTGGCTGGTAGTGGGGCCCCAGTTCTCTGGGACAGAAGGGCGGGGGTCGGGGGAGAACTCACCTTGAGCAGGTTCGGGAAGAACTTCTCCAGGACGTCGCTCTCCAGGCAGAGCTTGTGGAGGTTGTCTCGGCAGAAGAGCACCGTGTCAAAGGCCACGGAGGGGTCGTCGTAGCAACCGGCCAGGACCTCGCCGAAGAAGTGCTCCATGGCAGGCTGCGGGTCGTACACCAGCATCTCGTCTGATCAGATGAAATCAGATGAAATCGGATAAAATCAGATGGAATCAGATGGAATCAGATGGAATCAGATGGAATCAGATGGAATCAGACGAAATTAGATGAAATCGGATGAGATCGGATGAGATTGGATGAGATCGGATGAGATCGGATGAGATCAGATGAGATCAGATGAGATCAGATGAGATTGGATGAGATCAGATGAGATTGGAAGAGATCAGATCAGATCAGATCAGATCGGATGAGATTGGAAGAGATCAGATCAGATCAGATGAGATCGGATGAGATTGGAAGAGATCAGATCAAATCAGATGAGATCGGATGAGATTCGAAGAGATCAGATCAGATCAGATGAGATCGGATGAGATCAGATGAGATTGGAAGAGATCGGATGAGATCGGATGAGATCGGATGAGATCAGATGAGATCAGATGAGATCAGATGAGATTGGATGAGATCAGATGAGATTGGAAGAGATCAGATCAGATCAGATGAGATCGGATGAGATTGGAAGAGATCAGATGAGATCAGATGAGATCAGATGAGATCGGATGAGATCAGATGAGATCAGATGAGATCAGATGAGATCAGATGAGATCAGATGAAATGAAATCAAATGAAATCAAATGAAATCAAATGAAATCAAATGAAATCAAATGAAATCAAATGAAATCAAATCAAGTCAAGTCAAATGAAATGGGATGGGATGGGATGGGGTAGGATGGGATGGGATGGGATGGGATGGGATGGGATGGGGTCATCCTAGCATTCCATTCCTGGCAGGGTCTTATGAAAAGGCACTTGAAAAAAGAGAATTATTGGATCGGTGTTTGGAAGAAGATTCTTCTTTAATTTGTTTCATTTTGGGGGGGGGCTGGGGATGGGAGGGGATTTTGACTTAGTTTTTGATCCTTACTGTGGTCAATGAAGAACTGCAGGAGGGTCAGCAGAACCCTTGGCTGAGCGGCCTCACTGCTCAGCCTGTTGTACAGCCCCTTGACCGCTGGGAAGATTTTGACCACCAGGGACGAGTCCAGACGGCACAGGACGTCCAGCAAGGAGATCACCTCTGACTGGCACTGACCAGAGATTGAAAACAAAAAAGAAAGAAGGTAGAACCGATTTCAGACATTTAGTATCTGCAGGGATGTGGTGGTAAGCTCTTAAAAGATCGAGGATTTAAAAAGTTGATTTAAAAAGTTGTTTGAATTGTTGTTTATCTCAAAAGTTGGAGGGCTTGACGTTTCGATCCAAGCAGGACCTTTTGCGAATGGTCCTGCTAGGATCGAAACGTCAGACCCTCTAACTTTTGAAAATTATATATTGGAGGTCATTTTAGTCAGTGAGCAGTTTGCAACAGTTTTTTGTATTCACTTCATTTAATTGTTGTTTTTTAAAGGGTTTTAGGATCTGATCCAAGCTGGACTTCTTTGGAAGAAGGTCATGCATGGAAGAAGGTCATGCAAGGATTGAAGAGCAATGATTTTGTTTGATGATTACTTCTACTCGAAAACTGGATTTTACTTACAGCCTGCATCACTTCTTGATCCTGAAACTTGGTCGGCTCTTCGAAGGAGAACAAAAAAAATCAATAGAAGTCAAACAAATCAATGAAAAACTGACTGGGAACTTTTAAGCAAATTGAAAAAATGGCAAAGAACCCGAGACCTCTGGATTAACGTACCAGTGCTCTTCCATCTGAGCTATCCAGCCCTTAGATGGTGGCCTTCCCTAATAGTCAACTAGTCTTTGGCACACCAGTGCTCTTCCATCTGAGCTATCCAGCCCTTAGATGGTGGCCTCTCAAATAGTCAACTAGTCTTTGCCGGGGTGGGGGCGCCAGTCAGAAGCAATTCAACCATTAACTGCCGTATAATCTCCAGGGATCACACCCCTGCTTTCATTCAGATGTGTTGTAAACCACACAAATTGAAAAAGCTGCATCCACTTTGTGTGATCCCCGAGCTGCTATAGCCAGGTTTACAACCATCGGTTGCTTGCGTCTGAATCTGGATAGCTCAGATGGGAAGAACGCTGCAGCCAATTTAAAGAAAAGCTGCGCAAGTTAAGCAACGTACAAATGTTGCACAAGTCTAGCGCCACAATGACTCTTTTCAGTAATATTTAGAAAAGGCAGCAAAATGTTGCGTATGCAACATTTGAAGTTTAATTAAATCGGCTGCCGGTACACAAAACCAGAGGTTTGAACAACTTAGGTGGTATTGCACCGTTATACCATAATTGAAGAACAGCTCAGTTAGTAGAATGGGTCAATCCCTGGGCTAAATCCGATTTTTCTCTCCTCTTTTTTTTTTTTCAAGCATCACCATTGTGTATGTAGACCGGTGTGCTTACTTCGTTTGCACTGATCAAACTAGTCTTTGCAAAGGTGGGGGCTCCTCACTGGTGGTATCTCACTGTTATGAGCCTAGGATAGTTCAGGATAGTCATGGATATCTAAAGACATCTCAGGTTGTATCACACTGTTATAAGCTTAGAATAGTTCAGGATAGCCATGGATATCTAAAGACATCTCAGGTTGTATCTCACTGTTATGAGCCTAGGATAGTTCAGGATAGCCATGGACATCTAAAGACATCTCAGGTTGTATCTCACTGTTATGAGCTTAGAATAGTTCAGGATAGCCATGGATATCTAAAGACATCTCAGGTTGTATCTCACTGTTATGAGCCTAGGATAGTTCAGGATAGCCATGGATATCTAAAGACATCTCAGGTTGTATCTCACTGTTATGAGCTTAGAATAGTTCAGGATAGCCATGGATATCTAAAGACATCTCAGGTGGTATCTCACTGTTATGAGCCTAGGATAGTTCAGGATAGTCATGGATATCTAAAGACATCTCAGGTTGTATCTCACTGTTATGAGCTTAGAATAGTTCAGGATAGCCATGGATATCTAAAGACATCTCAGGTTGTATCTCACTGTTATGAGCCTAGGATAGTTCAGGATAGCCATGGATATCTAAAGACATCTCAGGTGGTATCTCACTGTTATGAGCCTAGGATAGTTCAGGATAGTCATGGATATCTAAAGACATCTCAGGTTGTATCTCACTGTTATGAGCTTAGAATAGTTCAGGATAGCCATGGATATCTAAAGACATCTCAGGTTGTATCTCACTGTTATGAGCCTAGAATAGTTCAGGATAGCCATGGATATCTAAAGACATCTCAGGTTGTATCTCACTGTTATGAGCCTAGGATAGTTCAGGATAGCCATGGATATCTAAAGACATCTCAGGTTGTATCTCACTGTTATGAGCCTAGGATAGTTCAGGATAGCCATGGATATCTAAAGACATCTCAGGTTGTATCTCACTGTTATGAGCCTAGGATAGTTCAGGATAGCCATGGATATCTAAAGACATCTCAGGTGGTATCTCACTGTTATGAGCCTAGGATAGTTCAGGATAGTCATGGACATCTAAAGACATCTCAGGTTGTATCTCACTGCTATAGGCTTAGAATAATTCAGGATAGTCATGGAAAACTAGACACCTCAGATGGTATCGCACTGTTATAAGCTTAGTATAGTTCAGGATAGCCATGGATAACTCAGGTGGTAGCGCAGTGTTAGTCTGCACTACTAAACAAGAAGCTCAGGTTCAACCCCTGGGCTCAGTCCGTTCTTTTTTCTTCCAAGCAGCGCCAATCTGTAGAGTGGCGTGCTTACTGACTCACTTCGCTCGCACTGATCCAGCACCCGCAGGCAGTACTCGCAGGCCCGCTCCACCAGTACGCGCCGGGCCTTGGCCGCAAAGCTCCCCGAGGTCACCAGGGCCGACGACCGCCGGCCGTGGGGCTCCGCAGAGCCGAGGCCCCCCGGGGATGAGGGCGAGGGCAGCGGGGATGAGGAGGAGGAGGCCGGGGGGCCAAAATGGGTGGCCAGCAGCCACTGGCGCAGACCGGCAAAGCTGTGCAGGTTCAGGAGCTGGTCGGGAGAGTACAGCTGGCCCAGGTGGAGGAGCGTGAAGAAGTCGGGGCAGGGGGAGCCGTCAATTTCCGTCACCTGGCAGGAAAGAGGGGAGAGGTGGGAGAAAAAGGGAAGGGTGGTTTAAACCAAAACCATTCTTCAGAACCAAAAGAAACTTGTGACAACCCACATGACCCAAGACCAACTGTTCCTTGCGACTGCAGTGCCAAGCTTGCCATCAATTTCTGGGGAGAGGTGGGAGAGGAAGGGAAGGGTGGTTTAAACCAAAACCATTCTTCAGAACCAAAAGAAACTTGTGACAACCCACATGACCCAAGACCAACTGTTCCTTGCGACTGCAGTGCCAAGCTTGCCATCAATTTCTGGGGAGAGGTGGGAGAGGAAGGGAAGGGTGGTTTAAACCAAAACCATTCTTCAGAACCAAAAGAAACTTTGTGACAACCCACATGACCCAAGACCAACTGTTCCTTGCGACAGCAGTGCCAAGCTTGCCATCAATTTCTGGGGAGAGGTGGGAGAGGAAGGGAAGGGTGGTTTAAACCAAAACCATTCTTCAGAACCCTAAAGAAACTTTGGGACAAACCAAGACAAACTTCTCCTTGTGAGAGCGGTGGCAAGTTTGCCATCAATTTCTGTCACCTAGAAGGAAAGGGGGGTGAGGTGGGAGAGGAAGGAAGGGTGCTATAAACTAAAACCATTCTTCTTGCTCTTCTACAGTTCTTCCCTCCATGTCTGTTTCGTCTTCAGTGTTCTTAATCTATGACGGTTCTGTAGCTCCTTTTTTATCTAGCATTTTGTTTTGTGCTATGCCTGCTCTCCAGCGCCTGTTCTGTAATCCAGTGCTCAATTCTGTCTCCCACTACTGCTCTACAGCCATTCTGTCCTCCGGTGCCTGATATATCTTCAGAGTGCTATGGCTGTTCTGCAGCCACTCTGTTCATCTCCTGTACCTGTTCTGTCTCCCATTGACAATCTACAGCTATTCTGTGAACTAGTGCCCAATTCTGTCTCCCGCTACTGCTCTACAGCCATTCTGTCCACCAGTGCTTGATATATCTACAGAGTTCTATGGCTATTCTGCAGCCACTCTGTTCATCTCCTGCACCTGTTCTGTCTCCCATTGACAATCTACAGCTATTCTGTGAACTAGTGCCCAATTCTGTCTCCCGCTACTGCTCTACAGCCATTCTGTCCACCAGTGCTTGATATATCTACAGAGTTCTACAGCTGTTCTGCAGCCGCTCTGTCACCCTTTCTGTCACCTGCTCTGTCCTCTTGCTCTTCTGCCGTGCGCCGGGGAGACTGGCCTGGTTGGTGCTTGCCTGGGCCAGCCAGTCGCTGATCTGGGAGCTGACCACGTAGATCTGCTCTGCAATTCACACGAAAATCAAAGAGTCAGAGAACGGTCATCAAACCAGGAGTCAGAGAACGGTCATCAAACCAGGGCCATTTGGCCAGGCGACTCGAGCGAGACCATGGGCCGACATCATAGAGCCGCTTAAGCGTGAGATTCTGCTAAGCGTGACAATGATTCACTGTGTAAACTGGATTACAAACCACATTGTGACGTGATGTCCATTGCTCTCGACTTGCATCCTCCGGTCCTTCACTTGGCGCAAAAAAAAAATAGTGAAGTTCTGGGCCCAATCTCATGGAGTTGCTTAAAGCCCCTACACAACATTGGTCGAGGTCAAAGAATAGCATCCATACGTTGTCTGATCCAACATGAAATAGCACACCTGTGAACATTTCAGCTCAATCCGCCAACCGAGTCTCGAGAAAATCGTGAAAACCCTTCATTTGTTTCGCGAAAATGCAGCATTCAACGCCGTATTGTTCCGAAAAATAGTTTAGATCTTGGGGTGAGACGTACATGTAAACAATTTCTTTTACTCTTTTCTCCAAAAATACAACATTTTAGGCAGAAATATTTCAGTGCGAGGTGTCTACTATAACCATCTTCAAACTGTATAAGTTTCATGTAAATCTGTGAAAATGTATGCTTTTCGATCTTACCAATGTTGAGTAAGGGCTTTAAGTACCAAAATCTGCAAAAATTGCCAGGATTCATAAGATCAGCTTGCCAACTCAAATTTCACTTTTGTTTCACAACAAAGAAAAGGAGGATGGAAGTCCAAAGCAACTAACCTCACTCAACAATTGGGTCTGAAAGCCTGCTTACACAAAAAAGACTTTTCATATTAAATTGTACCATATTTGATTCTCTGATACAAATAGTGTACTCTTATTGATTTATTTCGCAGGTTTATTGTTCTCTGATTGTTTAGTGAGTTAATGAAATGGCACTGTGACAGCCACTGACACTAACATAATCCCGTCCACAAGGGGTTAAAGAAAGTCATCTTGACAAACGAGTCCTGGCGACCATAGAGCTCTAAAAATAAACTAGAGTGCGTACTCCCCTATCAACGCGTACGAACGTGTGCCGACATGGACGCGCATCCGCCATTACCAAAGAGGTCAACTTCAGCTCCAAGAGCCCGGATGTCAGTAGCAATCGCGCGTAATATGAATGGGGAAAGGTATAGCAGAAAGGTTATGAATGCGGAAACTAAAATGTTAAAGAAATGGTTTTTAGTAATGAAAGGAAAGGCCATCAATACCTCAAGAGGTTGGCGAATCTTAATGTCCTACTTTCTTTTGTAAAAATTGGGATTAGTTTGCCGTGGTTTGCCCCATAGAGATCCATACATTTGCACCTCTTTGGTAATGGCGTCGCAGTCCCCTTGTCGGCACGCGTCACGCGATGAGTGTGCACTCTAGTTTATTCATAGAGCTCTATGCCTGGCGACCAACCTCCGGACAGCAGGGAGCGGTGGAGTGTCGCCACGGTGACGAGGCACCCCAGGGCCCGGGCCTGAATCTCGGTGTCGAAGCCAACCGTGGAGACCCATCGAACCATGAGGGGGACCAACCTCTCCGTCTGCCCCAGGACAAGACCCTGGCATTGGAGGGGGGAGGGGGGGGGGTGACAGACAGAACATTGGGGATGGGGAATGGATCAAAAATAAATGAACACTGTAACAGTTTTCAAAAAATGGCAAAGAAAAATTTGACTAGACCAGGACTTGTACCTGATTGAACTGTATGTATACAACTGTATGCTCAGTGCTTTACCCGATTGCCTGGTGATTTGCGTCGGTGAGAATGTCATTCAATGAGGGTTTGCCCTTCCACGACGTGTAGTCAGCATTGTATGCTCAGTGCTTTGCCCGATTTCCTGCTGATTTGCATCAGTGAGAATGTCATTCAATGAGGGTTTGCCCTTCCACGACGTGTAGTTAGCATTGTATGCTCAGTGCTTTGCCCGATTGCCTGGTGATTTGCATTAGTGAGAATTTGATTCAATGAGGGTTTGCCCTTCCACGACGTGTAGTTAGCATTGTATGCTCACATTGCTCAGTGTTTTGCCCGATTGCCTGGTGATTTGCGTCTGTGAGAATGTAATTCAATGAGGGTTTGCCCTTCCACGAGGTGTAGTCAGCACTGGATACTCAGAGCTTTGCCCGATTTCCTGCAGATTTGCATCAGTGAGAATGTCATTCAATGAGGGTTTGCCCTTCTCTGACATGTAGTTAGCACTGTATGCTCAGTGCTTTTCCCGATTGCAAGGTGTTTTGCGTGTTTTGCGAATGTGCGGCAGGTACTATACGCTCAGTCGTTTGGCTTTCTTCAGAGTGAAACACACGCAGTTAGGGGAACCTACGACTAATCGCTCTCTCTCTCTCTCTCTCTTGGCCTCACCTGGTTCATCAAGACGGGCAGGACGTAGGGTACATGCCTCAAGTCCGTCGGGGGATTGAGTCCATCCACATCCAACTGCTCGCTGGGGGCGTACTCCTGAAGGACGGCGCTGGCAAGGAGACGACCTCTGACCCCCGAGGAGCCAGCGCCACGCTCCTCTACTATCAGCAGGGATTTGAGTTTGTCGACAAGTTGCTGTGGCAACCTTCAAGATGAACAAATGTTGCAAAGTTTTACTCTTTGAAAAAAAAAATGCAAATACTTCACCTAAAGTCATCAAGTCAGTGGCCAATTTTCAAAAATTGCAAATAAATTTTTTGACTGGACCGGGACTTGAACCCAAGACTTCTGCAAGTTCTGGTTTTGCATAGCAGCGCTCATACAATCTAAGCTATCCAGCCCTTAGATGGTGGCCTTCCCAAATAGTCAACTAAACTACTTTTTGCCTGGGTGTGGTGCCAGCAAGAAGTATTTATTTTTTGCAGCCTTATACAAATTACAGTGAAGGTAATATTTTTTAAAGTTAGACTGAAATCTTTTCAATGCCCAATGCCCAATTGTACTTGATAAATGAAAGGATATATATTTTTATTTATTTATTTATTCGCAGTGGCTGTTGTTACGGCAGTCGTCCGTGTAGTTCCCTGACTTGATTGTATTTCGTCAGCATTGCAGGCTGGTTGAACCAGTCTATTACTTTATTAGCTGATAGTCTGGTTCCAAGCGCTAAACATCCTGACAAATACAATCAAGTCAGGGAACCACACGGACGACTGCCGTAACAACAGCCACTGTTTTAGTTATTAAAAAAATATTATTATTATTATTATTTTTTTTTTTTTTGGGGGGGGGGGAAGTGGTACCTACTGCCTACTGGTAGGCCTACTTGAAGTATTCTCAGACACTGTAATCATACATGTTTTCTTGTCCATGAAGCCAAAGTCAACCCTTACCGCCTGCGATGCTTGGTGCAAGCGATGTACACAAAAAGCTTCCTGAGTTCGGCTTGTGCATCTCCCCGCTCTCTGTCGTTGGTCTGCGGTGAGCCAGTCAGAACCTTGAAGAGGCTACTGTAGAAGCCATGAAGCTCCTCCTCACTTTTGCCCCTGTGATGCACGAAAATGATTGACTTGGTTTAAACTTCCCAAGACCAAGGCAAGGGCTCAGTTTCAAGACACGGTGACTTGTGATTGTGAGAATGAGATCGGCCCGCCCCCTTTTTTAAATTTTTTAATTTTAACTTTTTAAGGATAGCCAAATTTAAAATGACCGAGCAATGTGTGAAGAAATGGAACTGCTCTATTCAAGAATGAATAATTCTTTCAAGCAATTAACAATATCTTCAGAAACGCATCGTAAGGTCTGGTGAATATTCTACAAACTGTACCTGGTCCTCCCGAGGAACTTGTCCACCATGGACGCTGCCATTTTGTTTTGGACGGCACAAGTAGATCTTCGCTTCCGGTCCCATCCCAACCGATAAGCTCTGCGTATTCACGGGACAAGCGTTTCATAATCATAATATGTTTGTTACTGCACATCCGGCACCAAGCTAAAGTTAACTTACAGACATTTTTCATTAGGCTTCATCCAAAGTGAATTTTATAACAATTTTAAAATCTTTTTAAACGTTAATTGTTACAAAAGTATTATTAAAAAACAATATTATAATATAAAAACATTACATTAATAAACAAAATTGTAATATTTCTTTTTGAATTTTGTTTAAAAAATATAAATAAAAGTTACTTTTGAAAAGCCTAGACCATTTTACGTCTAGAATCCGCCTCCTTCAGTATTGTAGCGCGCACTGTAATATGAAACCAATGTGCGTTGTCCAGTCTATTACAGGCTGCCCTGGCAACAACTAACGACTCGAGAGGAACTTTTTAACGTGAAATTGCATCGTTTGTGATTTCGGTAAGTAAACCTGCCTCTTTAAATTCCGATCTACAAAAGGAGCTATTTCAGACTAGGTCCCCATCCAGTTGCGTTGTTTTAAGATGTACAAGTGTGGTTTTCCATTGTAACAAGGTGAATTTTCGGACGAAAAGGGACGTCACTAGCGTTGTACTTGCAGACTGAGTGTTGCAGTTGCAAGTTGACAACTCACAACTGTACTGTAGTCTTTACTGGTCTGTACCTGTCATCTGACCTGTGCAAGCTCGGTATATCCGAATGCATTAATAAATTTATTGAAAAGTGCTTTTTAGTTTCCATTAATTAATGTGTTTTTTTGTTTTGGTTGGATCAGCCTGAGCTGAGGATTAAAAATTCTGCATGCACTGCTTCAGAACTTAGTTCAGTGCGTGCTGCTAATGCTAGTGCTAATGCTAATTCTAGTAATTGTCGAGTTGTATTGTCTATTGACCTGCTTTACTTTTAGTGTTTATTTTCCACGTTTATTTTCCATTTGCTTTTTATTTATACTTAGTTATACTTGTTTAAATTTAGTTTATCATGACCTAACTTCTCAGTAAGTTTATCAAAACTCCACAAAAAATTGTTTGCCAGGCATGCCACTGCCAGGTTTGGTCTGACGTTTTTGGTCCTAGAATCATCACAGTTGTCAGTACAGTCAGTATTACTAGTAGTAGTACTAGAAGTAGAAGTAGCACTAACACTTGCAAATGCAATTGCATAGCTAGGACAGGCAGTACTGACTAGCCGAGGGCTTGCTATTCCAATCACTCAGGCTCTGCTTAAGAAACGTCTAACTTTTCATAGGTGAAAGGTCATATGGCTTTTGTGCATTGCGATTGATCGTAAGTTACGATGAGTTTGATGAAATCGACTGCTGCTGGAATCGAAGCCTTACGACTTAATTTCTAAAAAAAGAAATTGTGCTACTCAGTGCTAAGCCTACACTGGTTGAAACCATGTTGGGTTGCCTATCCAAGAAGGACCTTTCTAATTCTTATGATATCATTTGGTTGTTTGTGCAGGGAATAAAGATCGGAGCTAGATTTCTGCGTCTGCCTGAGCCCCCCGGGACCCGAGACAGGCGTCCGCCATGGAGATCGTTTACGTCTACACCAAGAAGCGGAGTGAGTTCGGCCGGCAGTGCAACTTCTCCGACCGGCCGGCCGAGCTCCACGTGGACATCCTGCCCGACGAGAGCCTGGCCGCCAACTTCATCGAGAAGAACCCGGTGGACCGAGGCATCCAGTGTGTCCAGGAAATGTCCGAGCACGATGTGAGTTCTTTGTTAAGGGTTTTCGTTTGTTTGTTTTTTGAGAAAAAAGCGAGGTTTCATTTTACGACAGGAGAAATCTAGTTCGGTAATTCGAGCCGAACATAGATCTGCGCATGCACGACAACCTGCAAGTCCCCGTACCGTTGAAATCTGGGACCGTAGAGTGGGGAAATAGCGTCCGGTCCAGAACACAACGCAGAGCAGTCGGCTACTGCGTTACGTAACAAGTGACCAATCCTGCGTGTGTAATTTGATACTCAGTGCAGGGCAGCGCTGTGCAGTGCCGTGCATGCAGTGCGTATACCCGTCGCGTAAACAAAACGAAACAGCTTCCAAACAGGACGGGAGCTTGGGTGCGGGAACGGTCGCGGTCTGTGAAATCCCCCGTACTGTGCGCTCTACAGCGTAAAACTAAAGCTTGCTAATGACTCCAGTCACTCACAGCTCGCCTATCGGGAGTCGTTGTCTGCTGTCAGTCAAAGAAGGGTGCCGAAATTTTGCGTGGCAACATACGGTAAATAGCAGCACATGATCCATACTGGTGTTATGAATGCTTGAGCTTGTCTTACAATCAAATGACACCCCATTCCATTCCATCCAATCCCATCTCATCTTACCCCACCCAACCCTTCCATTCTCATCCCACCCCGCCCATCCCATTCAATCGGGCCGTGGTCACACACACAATCTCGCATAGGTTTCATGGGTGTCAGGTCGCGTGCATGAAATTGTTGAAAGAAGATCACTTTGGTGCGGTACATCATATAAGAGCCAGCGGAGGCCAGTCTGACAGCTCGACGGCCGTATATATGGGATGGCCTTCAACTGGCCTGTGAAGATTTCAACTGTCGCACGGCCTAAGTCAGTTTGTCCCTAGACATATTTTGCCTTCTCCCTTGACCCCTGACATTTGCAGGTCAACACAGAGCGGTTTGAGACAGAGACACGGGGCATCAACCATATAGAGGGTGGCTGGCCCAAGGACATCAACCCCCAGGAGGTGGAGCAGGTCATCCGTTTCCGCAAGAAGGTGGAGAAGGACGAAGGCTACACGACCACCATCCAGGGTCTGGCTACGGTAGGTGCTCAAGTTCCCTAAAGGCCAATCTCAAAAGAGCACCAACATTTGCCTCAGATTTAAGAAAGTCTTGCTTAATCCAATAAAAATCAGTTTACTTAATCCATATCCGCCTGACTGGTCACAGCACATGAACAGTGTTCCCGAATAAGCCCCTATCACACTCAAAAACAAAACATGCATTACAAGAGAAAATTGTCAATGACAGCTTTTCCAAAAAATAAAACACAAACAATCTATATACCAATGGAAAGAGTATGAAATTTACTGTATTATGACACAATAAAATATAAAATATCATTAACCATATCAACAGAACAGTGAATGGGATAGCACCATCATTTTTACAAATCTAAAAATAGACCACAGAATTTCACATAGTTTGGTGTGTGTAGGTTTGTCATACGGGAAATCCTGTAACTCGGTAGACATGGGTTAAAATCCTTCTTTTGTGTTCACCCCCCACTTCTCTGTTTGATTATTTCCCTTTGATCTTTCCCCCTCTACTAACTAATCCCTAACCTATCCCCTGCCCTTCCCTTTGATCCCACCCTACCAGCTATCCTCTGTGTGATTTGTAATCCGTGTCCCTATTGCCCTGTTACTTTCCCCTTCTTCCTATATATTGAGGGCAAACCCTTCTTGAAGTATTAAAATTGATGGTCATCATTATCTTTCCTCTCTCTTTCATTTCATCAGACAATGGAGCACTGCATCAAACAGAACAACGCCATCAACATCTACGAGGACTACTTTGCCGACTTGGCCATCGAAGAGACAGAGGAGACTCCCTCGGCAAAAACTATCAATGTCTTCAGGTGAGGGAAGAAAAGAAAGATAGCAGTTAGATGCATTCAGAATAAGTCATAGGTTTGTGCTAGAACCATGCAATCTTCTCTTTTCAAAAGTTAGAGGGCCCGATGTTTCGATCCTAGCAGGACCTTTCTCAAAGGCAGAGTGATGAGGACATACACAGACAGTCAGGGGAAGGAAAGCTCATGACAGAAAGGACAAAAGGGAATGGAATGCAGATGTACACAAAGGGAGAGGTGATCAAAGGGAAAACAAGCAAAAGGGTGGGGAGGATCAAAGGGACGGGAGGCCAAAGGGACGGGAGGTCAAAGGGGAAAGGGACAGAGAAGATGAAAGTAAAGAGGGATGAATGAAGTAAACAGTGAACTTTAAGTTCTCTTTTGTGAGTATGTGCGGTTCTGAAAAGAACCGGAGGAACTCGATGTTTCGAACAGTATACTCTGTTCGTCTTCAGGAGACTGCTGGATTCTAACTGGGAGTGGGGCTTAAACCCTAACCCCCTAGGGCTCTTTTACTAGGAAGCATACCTAACCCCCAAAAATTCAACATTTGGGCAGAAATTAGGAACCCATTGGTACCTAACCTCACAGAATCCAACAGTCTGCACGTGTTGGATTTTGTTAGGATGGTTACAGATGCATTGTTGCATGAGTAGCATGACTACAGGGGGTTCAAATGTAGTGGAGAGTGGGATCCTGATGTGAAGATTAGCTCAGTGAAGGGTGAAGGCAGGAACACTCAAGACGGGAACAAGGGATTCTGCACTGTATCTTAGATGATAAAGTTGAATGGAGAAACTTTGTGATCACCTGCCTTGCATGCCAATTGATGATGATCATCAGAGATGTATGACTTCCGGAAATTTCCGAATTTCCGGAAATGTCGTGATTTTTTTTCTGGATTTCCGGAAATGGCATGATTTTTTGTAATTTTTTTTTCTTAATGTCATACTGGTATCTCAAACTGCTCAATTTTATCTGTTAAAACCCTAAAAACTGAAGGGAGCCTGCACCCCTGCCGTGAATCTCGCAATCGCATCTCTCGTTCACTTAAGCGCTTACTCGCAGTCGTATAATTTTCAGGACATGATTTCTTCGTCACTTACATCTGTGGATAATAATGGTGACAATGGTGACGATGGGGATGGTGATGGTGATATTGACGATGGTGAATTTGTTTGCTTTCTCTTGCAGAGATCCCAACGAAATCAAGCGCACAGCCACGCATCTTTCCTGGTACCCTGACGGCGCCCGCAAGCTGGCCGTGGCCTACTCCAACCTGGAGTTCCAGCGATCGTCGCCGGACACCAGCCTGGACTCCTACATCTGGGATATCGGTGAGTCCCTCGCAGTCGCTCCGAGAGAAGCGCGGCACTCCCAAGACTGACTTCACGCATTTGAATAGAGTCCAAGCCGCTGTCCTGCCATCTTGTGACTCCTGGCGCAAATGGGTCGGCCTTGTCTGATTCTAAGGCCTGTTGTCAAAAAGATCATCGGTTGGGTATCGGATGATTTGACCCGTCCGATGTCGTTTCCACCCGATAGCCATCGTGAATTGTTTACCCCAGAGTCCAGTACAATCGGTTTTCCACCGGGGGAAATTTTATCGGACGGATGAATTCAACCGGCACTCAACCGATGATCTTTGTGACATGAGACCTAAGGCAATTTTTGTTTTGTCAAACAAACAAAGGTAAAAACTGACTAGGAACTTTTGAACAAATTGAAAACAAATTTTGTTAAGTTTTTGCAATTTTTGTTTAAATGCGATGATAGACTCATTTTAATAGGTGCCTTCAATAAGCTCCCACAGGTAGACCAGGGTTAACCCCCCCCCCTCTCCGAATCAGTTTTTACACTGGGAAGGTTAGGGCAGTACTGGCATCAGAGAAACCCGGAGCCTGACTGGGGTAGTAGGCCCTGAAGACTCTGAGGACGGCTTATCAAACGTGCTTAGACAAGGTGCCATCATTCCATTTAGCCTGCTGGGGCTAAATTCATAGAGCCGCTTAAGCGCCAAAATGAGCTTAAGCACAAAAACTCATGAGCCACAGGATCCCCTTGCCTAACCAAACTTCACTTCTGTTTCACGCTAAGTAAAGAAGAGTGGAATACAAGTCAAAAGCAATAGACATCACATTGCAGGGCAGCTTGTAATCCTGCTTACACGAGGAAGACTTTTCCTGCTTAGCAGATTTTCACGCTTAAGCAGCTCTATGAAATTGGGCCCAGATGAACTGAGAGTGTATATCTGAATATCTCAATGTGTGTTTGTGTTGGCAGAGAATCCCAACAAGCCAGAGACCACACTGAAGCCGGTCTCCCCGCTGGTCTGTCTGGAGTATAACCCCAAGGATGTACACGTCCTCATTGGGGGTTGCTACAATGGTCAGATAGGTGAGTCCACTGCTAACCCTAACCCCCAAGCCATTCTACTGAGAATTATCCTCAATCCTCCAAAATCCTCAAACTTGTGACATAAACAATAGCATTCTGCCTCAATCCTCCAAAATCCTAGAATATTTTGTACTTTACATGAAATGAGTGGTGCCCACTACCTCAATCCTCCCAAATCCTCCAACTTGCGACATAAAAAAATTGCATTCAGCCTCAACCTTCCAAAATTCTGCAATAATTCAAATTACTACCAGCCTCAATCCTCCAATATCCTCCAATACCAACCAGAGGATTTTGGAGGATTTGGGAAGGTCGGGGTTGGAACTCTAGAAAAGACCAAGTGGAAGGTTTGCAGTGACGTCGTGTAAATCGTCTCTTCTGAGACAGAGTGCAGTTCTCTGAAGAGAACCGGTGACTCAACGTTTCGGGCAGTGCGTACTCTGCCCGTCATCAGGAGACTGCTGGATTCCAACTATCATTTGTGCTTACATGTGAGAGTGCTGGAGCGTGGAGAATCTTTGCCGTCTAACATGGCTGCCAGAGCAATCAAGAAAAGAGTGTCAATGTCACCACAAAGGACTCCATAAACACCAAAATAAGACTGGAAAATCAATAGATAAACGACAAAAAAACTCTCAAAAAAACTTTTCAGGAACAAGATTTTTCCTGGCAAAATAATGGATAATACTAGAAGTACTGGAAAAAGCTGGAAAACCTAAGTGGTAAACATTAGGACAAAAATCAGGTGTGTTTTTTGACTGGGAACTTTTAAAACAATTTTGAAAAATGGGTAGGAAATCTTTCACTTGACCGGGACTTGAACCTGAGACCTCTGGTTTTGCGTACCGGCGCTCCTACCATCTGAGCTATCCAGCCCTTAGATGGTGGTCTTCCTTTATACTAGACTAGTCTTTATCTGGTGGTGGTACCATTAACTACCATATATCTCCAAGGATCACAAACCCCAATTGTTGTAAACCTGGCTACAGCAGCTCGGGGATCACACAAAGTAGTTGCAGCTTTTTCAAGAGAATTTCTTTGTCCATGTTTTCCGTGCGCAGCCTTCTGGGACACAAGGAAGGGTGCCCAGGCGGTGGAGATGTCCCCCGTGGAACACAGTCACCATGACCCCGTCTACAAGACCATCTGGCTGCAGTCCAAGACGGGCACCGAGTGCTTCTCAGCCTCAACCGATGGACAGGTGAGGAAGACAGAGAGAGAGAGAGAGAGAGAGAGAGAGGGGGGGGGGGTCGGGGAGAAAGAGGACGAGAGAGGAAAGGTGGGTGAGAGAAGAGGAGAAAGGGGAGAGGAGAATGAGAGAGGGACAGGAGAAGTAAAGAGGAAATAACAGAGAGAGAGAGAAAGGAAGTGAGAGAGAGGAAGGGAGAGAGGAGAATGAGATAGGGAGAGAGAGACAGGAAGTGAGAGAGAGGAAGGGAGAGAGAGACAGGAAGTGAGAGAGAGGAAGGGAGAGAGGAGAGTGAGAGAAAAAGAGGAAGGGGGAGAGAAAGAGGAGAATAAGAGAGGAAGGGGAAAGAAAGGGGAAGGGAGAGAGGGACAGAGAGGAAGGGGGAGATGGAGAAAGATAAATAAGAAGAGAGCGAAAGGAGAGAGAAAAATAGTGAGAGAGGAAGGGAGAGAGTGAGAGAGGTATAGAGGGGAAGAGAGAGAGGGAAAGAGAGGTAGAAAGAGAAAGAGAGGCAGACAGAAAGGTAGGGAGAAGTAGAGAGAGAGAGAGAGAGAGAGAGAGGAGAGAGAAAGTGATAGAGAGAGGACAGAAAGAGTGAGAGAGAGGAGAGAAAGAGTGACAGAGAGAGAGAGGAGATAGAGTGAGAGAGTGGAGAGGGAAGGAGACACAGACAGATTGAGATGCAGGCAGAGTTACAGAGGGTCATACCAAGAGAGTGAGAGATGCTAGAGAGAGACAGACAGACAGAGAGGCACGGGTTGTAATGCTTTTTCCTTTCTTTTCTCCGTTCATCGTCGCGCAGGTGCTGTGGTGGGACACGCGCAAACTTGGCGAGCCCACAGAGAAGCTGGTGATGGACCCCAGCAAGAAAGGCAACATGGAGAACGCACAGGGTGTCATTGCGCTGGAGTACGAGCCCACCATTGTAAGTATCAGACCAGAGATAGATAGTTCTCTGTCTGTCTATAGCTGGTCCCAAACTGAGGAGAGTACTGAATGCCTCTGGCTGGCGCCCTCAATCACGACAAAGACTAGTTGACTATTAGGGAAGGCCACCATCTAACACTATGAACATCTAAACCGTGAAAATGGGGTTTAAATGTCATTTAGCCTTGAAAAGATAATTCACCGTGTTTTCACCCCTATTTCATTGCACACAGTTAGCCAAGTCATTCTCACGGTGTTTTCACCAGTGGTCTCCAAGGCCACATTCCTGGTGGTAAATGGCTATAGAGGCAATTTAGAAGTATCTGTGAGTGACAGTTACAAGGACACAATACAGTACCTCTATTGGGGCTGGTGGTCCCTACTGGTAATTGAATTAGCCATCCCTCAAGGCTGGAGCTTGCCACCCTAGATATTCATGTTTTTTTCACGGTCTCTTTAGTGACCTGAAGATGTCCTTATCAGGTCACAGAGGCAATTAAGTTCACAGTGACTGCACTGTAAAATGCACCGTGAAATCACAGTGACTTTTTAGTTTCACGGCGAAATGACATTTTCACCCCTTTTTCATGGTTAAGATGTTCATAGTGTAAGGGCTGGATAGCTCAATGGTTGAATAGCTTCTGACTGGCACCCCCACCCTAGCAAAGACAAGTTGACTATTTGGGAAGGCCACCATCTAAGGGCTGGATAGCTCAATGGTTGAATTGCTTCTGACTGGCGCCCCCACCCTGGCAAAGACTAGTTGACTATTTGGGAAGGCCGCCATCTAAGGGCTGGATAGCTCAGATGGTTAAATTGCTTCTGACTGGCACCCCCACCCTGGCAAAGACTAGTTGACTATTAGGGAAGGCCACCATCTACGGGCTGGATAGCTCAATGGTTGAATTGCTTCTGACTGGCGCCCCACCCTGGCAAAGACTAGTTGCTATTATGGAAGGCCACCATCTAAGGGCTAAATAGTTCAGATGCTAAGAGTGCTGGTATGCAAAACCAGAGGTCTCTGGTTCAAATCCCGGTCCAGTTCTTGGCACAAGGAACCAAAAACAAAAGATCTCCCTTTTCTTCTCGCCCTCGTCCAGCCGACCAAGTTCATGGTGGGGACGGAGCAAGGAACGATCATCTCCTGCAATCGCAAGGCCAAGACACCGGCTGAGAAGATTGTGGCGATCTACAAGGAGCACATTGGGCCCGTCTACTCCCTGCAGAGGAACCCCTTCTTCCCCAAGAACTTCCTGACGGTGGGCGACTGGACGGCAAGGGTAAGGATGTTCACATAACCATGGTAACCGGTTTTGCACGGGGCCACTTTCCAGCACCCGCCACCGCCACACACGTCACTACTGGTAGCTTTACCGTGGACACAATGTGGATATCTTTCTCGCAACACACGAGGAAGAAATGTGTAGGAACATTCAAATTACTAGTAAATTGCCTGCCCTGTCCTTTTTGTCAAGGCATACCTGACTCAAGCTCCGGCTTAATAGGTCTTGCCTTCCATCTGTGGCCTTATAATTTATGAACATGAATCGCCTATTATTTTTATAGTCACCTTTGTTTTCATTTAAAGGCCCTATACAACATTCGTAAAGGTCAAAAGATTGCCATAGTTTGTGCGTTAAACCATTCAACATTTCCACAAAAGAAATCCTGCGAATGTTTTAGCTTACATGGTGATCTGAGAAAGTAGAAAAAGGCTAAAAACGTCACGGTTTTTGCACCGTACTGTAAGAAATACATTACTCGCAAGTAAAAATCTATTTGTCGACGTTTGAGTGAAGATTTCTCGAGAAGTACAGCATCCCAGACCGTAAGATTTCAACATGAGGATTCTATCATGACAATCTACAAACTGTGTAAATTAGAAGGAAATCTGTGGACATCGATGTTTCCCGATCTTCCCAATGTTGTATTGGACCTTTAAGTTCTTCTGCCATTGACATGTTGTTTTAATATTGGTTATCACATAACATCCTTTCCATAGCTGCCAACCATTCCTATTTTGGAGGAATCATTCCTCTTTTTTTTTGTAAAAATGGATCACTTTTTACAAGCTCTTGACAACAGATTCTGATGTTTGGCTTGGAAATACACATATATTCCTATGTAGTTTGCTCTGTGATTCCTCTTTTTTTAGCAAAAGTATTCCTAATTTCCTTTATTAGATTGGCAGCTATGCTTTAATCACCTTAGGTACGCTATTTTTCGACATTACAATGCAATGGTGACAAATAAATTTGAGATAAAATGAAAATATATCAAATGTGGTTGGCCCCAACCAAGGACAGGGTAGAGGTTAGGGCAAACCAAGTTGACGTTTACTCTCTCTCTCTCCATTTTCCTTTTGTGATTCAGATCTGGTCAGAGGACGTCAGGGACTCGTCCATTATGTGGACCAAGTAAGTCCGGGGAAGGGGCAGGTTATTATTGCACAGTTCTCATCTACTGAATTCTCTAAATAATAGTATAAGGAGACTTTGCTTGTTCATTTGGTACCAGACACAAGACAGTGGTACCGGTATAACTGCTGGAAAGCAGCGATCAAAAATGGAAAGTTTTTGACATGATTGGACTTCCCGATTTTCTAGAAAATGGCTTAGCAGACACACTCATGAATTTCTCAATTTTTCAACATTTACCGACATTTGTTTAAAAATTCCTTCGGATAGAGGATTCTCTTATACAAAAGCTCTTCGAAAATGCAAACAGAATGAAAATAGATTTTGACACGCATTTTAACTTTTCGAAACCATTTACTCAAAGAGATTATTTGGAGTTGCTGCCTCATTCTGCCTCCTTAGGCCACATGTAAATGAAGCACAGACTAGCTGTGTCTCAGTGGTGTTACCAAGATCTAAAATAACAGCTCCGAGGAGCCAGTTCAAATGTAACATCTCTTTCAAGACGGAGTGTGGCTTTGTAAAGAGCTGGTAACTCAACATTTCCGGCAGGTAACTCAACATTTTGTTTGAGTTACCGGCTCTTTGCTGAGCCATTCTCCGTCTCAAAAGAGATGCTGTACATTGTGTCACCTTCCGCTTGGTATTTCCACCGTGCAAACCTTCAAATTTTATCAAAATAGTTAAATACAAATGCAGAAGGTTATCTTTTTGCCCCAAACAATCCCGATCCTGGCCGTAGCTTTTCACCAAGGCAGAGTTGGTACAGCCAGGGTTGACCCTTGCTGATGACTGCCGTGTATTGACCCCTTGTTGTTGCTTGTTTTGTTCAGGTACCACATGTCCTACATGACGGACGGTTGCTGGAGCCCAGTCCGTCCGGCCGTCTTCTTCACCACCAAGATGGACGGCACGCTGGATGTCTGGGACTACCTCTTCAAGCAGAACGACCCTACGCTGAGTCTGCAGGTGAGTGGAGGCTGGCAAGATGGTCAACAAAGCCCCCCTCCTCCTTCCCTTCCTACTCCACTTCCTTCTCTTCCTCCTTTTCCTTGTCAATCTCCTCTCCCGTTCTTCAGTAATACAGACAAGGGACTTGAAAAGCAGTCTGTCTTACTCGTCTAGGGGACTTGTAGCCAGTCTACCTGAATCATTGAAGGAACTGGTAGGCAGTCTACCTGATCTTGATCTATTAAGGGGACTGGTAGCCAGTATACCTGATCTATGAAGGGGACTGGTAGCCAGTCTACCTGATCTATTAGGGGAACTGGTAGCCAGTCTACCTGATCTATAAAGGGGACTGGTAACCAGTCTACCTGATCCATTAAGGGGACTGGTAGCCAGTCTACCTGATCCATTAAGGGGACTGGTAGCCAGTCTACCTGATCCATTAAGGGGACTGGTAACCAGTCTACCTGATCCATTAAGGGGACTGGTAACCAGTCTACCTGATTTCCTAAGGGGACTGGAAGCCAGTCTACTGGTACCTGATATACCAAGGTGACTGGTAGTCAGTCTACCTGATTTCCTAAGGAGACTGGAAGCCAGTCTAGTGAACTCCTCACAGCTACTGTTGGGTACTACAGTACTATTAGCCTACATGTACTAATCACACCTCCCTCCCTCCCTCCTTCCTGCTAGGTATGCGACGAGGCCCTGCACAGCCTGCGTGTGCAGGACCAGGGTCACCTGATAGCCACGGGTTCGCACACGGGCACCACCACCCTCCTGGAGCTGTCCAGCAGCCTATGCACCATGCAGCGCAACGAGAAGGCCCTGGTAACCGCCATGTTTGACCGCGAGACCAAGCGCGAGAAGATCCTCGAGTCACGCCAGCGGGAGCTTCGCCTCAAGCGGGCGGGGACCAGCGCCGGTGGCAACGAGGTGAGCCACGCCCCCCAGCCGCCCCACCCGGAAACCCGACACAACCCCCCTTGCCCTTGATCACTTCACCCATCAATGCAACAAAAGGCAGATCTGTTTTGCAGTCATTCCCGGTGCCAATCATTCTGTTCTATGTCTGAGTTGCTGTACTGGGTAGGGGGACTGGTAGCGAGTCTAGTTACTGATCCTGTCTGGGTACTGGGGATCTGTCTGGGTACTGGGGATCTGTCTGGGTACTGGGGATCTGTCTGGGTACTGGGGATCTGTCTGGGTACTGGGGATCTGTCTGGGTACTGGGGATCTGTCTGGGTACTGGGGATCTGTCTGGGTACTGGGGATCTGTCTGGGTACTGGGGATCTGTCTGGGTACTGGGGATCTGTCTGGGTACTGGGGATCTGTCTGGGTACTGGGGGATCTGTCTGGGTACTGGGGATCTGTCTTGGTACTGGGGATTTTTTTTCTATGCAAATTTGTCCAAAACAAGGCGATAAAGCCACTCAAGGTTATGGGCTAAGGAAAGGAGATAGAGAGGGACTCGGGAAGGCTGGAGATAGGAATTGACATTCCCTGATTCGCCCAAAACATGGCTGAAAAGACACTCAAGGTTAAGGGCTAAGGAAAGAAGGAGATAAAGAGGGACTCGGGAAGGCTGGAGATAGGAATTGACATTCCCAGATTCGCCCAAAACAAAGCTATAAAGCCACTCAAGGTTAAGGGCTAAGGAAAGGAGACAGAGAGGGACTCAGGAAGGCTGGAGATAGGAATTGACATTCCTCTTTATAAAAAAGAGCAAGATCATAGGCTGGGGGAAAACACGAACCAGGAAGGAAATTCAAGAGAGAGGCAGAACGAAGACAGAAGCTGTTCTGATACCTCTTTGTTCTATAGATACTTGTAAAGTACTTGTAAACCATTTGTGTTCAAGTAACCAGGGAGACAAGCCATCAACTTTTACAGTTTTTGCTTCTCCATTCCACTACGTTCCTGTTCACCCCAATACTCATACTGCTTGTGGACTAAAATGCCCAAAATCTCAAAAAAAAACACCCCAAAGCCCTGAGAAGGCTCTCGTCAATCTGCCTTTGAGAAAGGTCCTGCTAGGATCGAAACGTCAGGCCCTCTACACTTTTCTTTCGGACTATAACCTGTCCAAAACGTTGAGCTACCGTTTTTTTCATAGCCACACTCCTCACAAGAGACGATGTACATGGTGTCGCAGCAAAAGCACTCCACATTGCACTTCCCACCAGGCAGGCCTTCAAATCCTTCTCGACATCTTTGTGAATTTAATCTGGGTTGTTTTCGCTCCAGGATGACGGAGAGGGTCACGACGTAGAGGATGAGGACCTGGTGGATTCGGCCGAGAAAGATTTCTTCCACATGATCAACGCCGACAAGAAGAAACAGCAGGCCAAGAATGCCAAGGACAACGCCAAGATAGACGTAAGTCCAAGACAGGAGCCCTGAGCCAGATAGACATAAAGGACCAAACTAGTCTAAGCCCCCCCCCCCCTTCCCCTAGCCGACTTATGGATCACCTATATCCACGGCCTCCCCACCGCCATCTGACACACCCCAGTGAGCACCCATACGTCCCCCCCCCCTACCAGGCCCCCCTAGGATTATCCTCCCCAGGGGATTATCTTTCCCGCCTTCCTGCCTCAGTGATCTAGGCCCCTTAGGATTATCCTCCCCAGAGGATTATCTTTCCCGCCTTCCCGCCTCAGCGATCACCACCGAGTCCAAGACATTCTCCTGATGACGGCCAGAGCATACTGGTCGAAACGTCGAGTTATCACTCAGGTTTCTTTTCAGAACCACACCTCTTCTTTAACAGACCTTATACATGGTGTCACCGCAAACCCTCCTATAGAGTTATCACTCAGGTTCTTTTCAGAACCACACCTCTTCTTTAACAGACCTTATACATGGTGTCACCGCAAACCCTCCTATAGAGTTATCACTCAGGTTCTTTTCAGAACCATACCTCTTCTTTAAGAGACCTTATACATGGTGTCACCGCAAACCCTCCTATAGAGTTATCACTCAGGTTCTTTTCAGAACCATACCTCTTCTTTAAGAGACCTTATACATGGTGTCACTGCAAACCCTCCTATAGAGTTACCACTCAGGTTCTTTTCAGAACCACACCACTTCTTTAGGAGACCTTATACATGGTGTCACCGCAAACCCTCCTATATTGTTTCACCTACCATGCAAAGCCTTAAGTCTTATTTATGTGCTTTTCAATTCAGATGCAAACAACCAATTGTTGTAAACCTGGCTACAGCAGCTTGGGGATCACACAAAGTGGATGCATTTTTGTTGTGAATCTAAGTCAAAACAAACAAAGAAAAAACTGACTGGGAAATTTGAAACAATTTTGAAAAATGGCCAAGAAAACTTTGACTGGGCCGTTAGACACATGGCCAATCATATTTGACCTTTGGCCCCCCAAAACCCCAGAATAACAAGTAAAATTTCCCCCGATACATTTGAAACAAGTTTTATGTAGAGTACAAATTGATGCGCCTACCATGCTCTATGAAATAACACGGTGTCTTTACCCAATTGTGCATTATTTTGGTCATACATTCTGGCGACTAAGAATGGTCCTAAATTCCTAATGGTAAGTACAGTTGGTAGACACATATGCCTGCGGTCATCCCTAGATGAGAAAAAAATATTAATTCCCTCTCTAAAAGAGGGATTTGATTTTTCAAATTGCCACAGCTCAGTGAATTTTCTGAAGTGTGCCAAGGTGCCATGAATGCTTAAGACTTTTGTAACCTTCTGTTTCAGAACACCATCATTGAGGAGAATGGGGAGGACTCTGAGAAACAAGACATGGAGAACGGAGAGAAGGAGGATAAGGACTGATGACTGACCTGACCTGACCTCTCGCCCCTTGACCTTTTGACCTTGAAGCCCTGACCTTTTGACACCAAGCTTCACAGTATAGTGACCCCCAGAACTGTGGTCGGCGTTTGACCCCACCCCCCCCCCCCCCCCCCAGCAGACTTCTTTTTTTTTTGGGTGCACTGTGCGGCCATCTTTGTCTAATTCCCTGTATCCTCAGAGTTAGACAGAACTGATGCTTTCATCGCTGAGGAGGCGCCAGACTATTTGCTGATGCAACCTTGGTTTGGATCTTGGAATTTTTTTTTTCCAAAACCTGGCTATGGCTCTGTCTCTGTTTTGTTTTCTGAAAGGTGAAACAAAAAATTGGGTAATTGGGTTCTTTGTTGAAGTTTTGGCTGTAAAGATTTTTTTTTCAGAAATCGGATAATTATCTTCTTTGAAAACTAAAGTTAAAGGCCCATGTTGTTCATATCTGGTTCTTGAAAATGTATGAAAGAAATAGAGACAGAACCTGAACTTGTGTCAGAAAAAAATTCCTCTGAAGAAGACCTATTTTAACCCTATAACACTACCTCAATTTTCAAATTACCACAACTTTGGGTTTTTTCTTAATTCTTGTTGCTTCGAAAGTCAGGCGAGTCAAATTTGCTCATTGCTTTTTTCATTTACGGTAACCCATGGAAAAGTTTCACATTCAATTTTCCTTTTCATTGTGGAAATGAAAATGATTATATTCCACGAGATTGGGCCCAGTTGGTCAGCACTAGTTTGCTTGACCAGTAAGGCAAGTTTTCCAAAGAAAAATATTGGAGAAAGAGAGAATGTGCAAGGTGTCTATAAATTTGTAAATATCGCGACTGTTCAATTTTATTGGGACCAATTTGATGTCAAACACCATTGTATTTTCATTTGTTGTATACACTTTCACTATTAAGTCATTTCCAAGCATGTAAAAGCAGTATAATATTCATTTACAGGGAATAAGATTTTGTCATTTCGTGAGAGATTTTCTACCTGTAAAACACACCTTTCCAGTTTTCGTAGCATTTATTTATAAGCATAGTCTTTTCACAAAAATGCTAAGACGACATTTTGTACAGCTTCCTCATTTTATTGCTTGGGTACTTCCACTTCCAGTGTATTGCGAAGAGATTGTTGTATTGCAGATATAATGTACATACGATTCCGTCCAGTGATAATACGTGTAATTATTACTAATTAAAAGTTGGAGAACTTTCTTACCTTAAAAGCATCGCTTGCTGATTCCAGTTCTTATACGGGCTTGTGGTCGTGACGGATGGGTGTGAATTTGGAGATCTTTTCGGAGATTGGTCTGGTGAATGTGGGCAGAACGATTTGCACACTGAATTGACCGAGTGGTGGTGCGGGTTCGAGTGGATGTGGCTTCAAGTTGTACACGAGTCTATGGAAGCCTCTAGCCAGCGGCTACAGCCCTTTCTCGTTGACCCGTGCGTTACTCGCAGCCGTAGCCAACGTCTTGAATTCGTGCCGACAACTCGAAGGAGGTCCGGTACCCTGCTGTCATCAAGGTGATTAAAGTAGTGGTGGAATGTCTGGCTTCTGGTACCAGACTAGCTTTACCGGTTGTGCTAACGGCGTGTTCGAAGCGCAACAGCGATACCATCTCTGCCTAGTCATTGGTTACGGCTTTGAATAACGCACAGGTCTATAGGAAATCGGGTGAGACGCTAGCTGGCGGCTCCCATAGACTCGCGTGTAATTCAAAGCCATAATTGACAAGATTCCCTTGCAGTAACGTCTGCACGTCATTACAAGCGAGTCAAGTGATTTGAACACAAACTGATACAGCCCTTTTATAAACATTATCCCATCATTTTACACACAAAATCAACAGGTACTGAATAAAGGTTTGGGGTTAGGTTTTAGAAGTTGCTTTGAAAGAGAAAGCGGCGCACTGTCAAAATACAAAACTGACAACGGACACACAATCAAACATTGCAGGAACAGTTTTTTCTCGAAGCTTTCCGAATTTTTTTTTTATTCGTTTTTCGTATCCATAATTCTTCTGTGGAAATTTACATAATGTACATTATGATTTGTTTTCTCCACACCAATTACTGTTGCCATGATGCAATGTATTTACAGTAAATTACCGAGTAAAAAATAAATAAGCCTATGTATATTACTTTCTTTTTCAATTTTTGATCGGCAGGCCGGAGCCAGGGAAAGAACAGAGGGAAAGGGGGTGGTCCCATTTCATTGAGACGTTTAAGCACAAAGAATAGACGGCTGGGCAGAAAAGAAAATTTCTTCGAGAATGAAACGGTATTATATCCAAGCGAAGCTTGGTAATAACAATGGCTGGTTTTATTCTGATATTTGCTTAAAGTTTTACGAAGCGCTATGCTAATATCCCTTATGATATTTTTCCCCTCTCTTAATAATTTGGCAAATTCTTAATATTTTTGAGACATCTTCCGCTGGGATCGAAACTGAATTTCGGAATTTGGGTCGCATTCACTACGCGATATGTCCCCATTTTTGTCAGTGCTTGGCATAGCTCTTTGATATTTTAGTGAAAGTAGCGAGTAAGGGGAATACGACAAGGGAGAGGAGAGGGAAGTGGAGGATGGGGTACGGTAGCCCCATGTGGACATATTTTTTCATGGGGGTTTGAGAACGCACTGTGAAATGGCTGTTCAATATTAGAGGACGTACAGTTCCGAGAACGGAGGGGTTTAACTTTCCGGATCTTCTCAGAATCACGCCCGTCTTAAAAGAGACTTAAAATGACGTACACTCAAACTTTATATGTGCCATGTTCACCACACAAAGCGTCAGTTCTTACTTCAAAGTTTTATGTCAGTCAAGCAGACAAACGAAAAACTGACTGGGATCTTTTGAACAAATCGAAAAACGGCAAAGAAAACTTTGACTGCACCGGGATTTGAACCCGAGACCACTGGTTTCGCGTACCAGCGCTCTTACCATCTGAACTATCCAGCCCTTAGATGGTGGCCTTCCCAAAATAATAGTCAACTATAGTCTTTGCCGGGGTGGGTGCGCCAGTCAGACGCATTTTATTTATAGTTTCGTTTCTTCGTGCTTAAGCGTGTCCATGAAATTGGTTTCCAAGGTGATGAAAGACGTTTTACTTTAATTAACATTGCATTGGTTTTAAATCTTAAGTAATGGGGGGGCTTTCCGAAACAAAACCAAAAAAAGCCCCCACACTTCTAATCTCGGAACTACTAGTTGTGGCAACGCAGGCATTTCTTTATAACATCAAAGATGGCTTTATATCGATACGTACAGCATTGTGCGAGAACGGAAAAAAAATCAAGCAAACAATTAACAAAAACTAGAACACTCAATGTGAAAGATTACAACTATTAACAACCATCCACGTGAGGGAAAATAATGCCCGTGATTTTGAAGAAACAAAATATCAATGCACGAGTTCTGGTCCTGTTTTGAACGGATTCTGGATTCTAACCTTAGGCCTAATTGCCCAAATCCGAAACGACCGAAGATCAATGGAATTGAATGATTTTTTTTTGTTTCGTGCGCACTGCACGTAACGGTACGAAACCTAGAACGGTATTACCTGGAACGAAATACCGGTAGCCCCTGCCCCAGAGATCATTAATTATTTATCTCAGATTTAAACCGGGACTTGAACCTGCGACCTCAGGTCTAACGTATCCAGTGATCTTTCTGTGCCCTTCTCAAATGATTGTTTCCATAAATTCCCCGCGCATTGTTCTATTCCATCGTTTGTTTAAAACTCCCCGATCTGAGATCATTTTGTGAGCTTACTAAAACCCCAATCCACCACAAAATTAGTCCATTATACGTGATTTTTCTATCTTTCTATTTTCCCATTTTTCCCTTCCTGGTTCTTGTTTTTCACTGCATATACGATCTTTCCCAAAAAGGAATGTCAATTCCCATCTCCAACCTTCCTGAGTCCCTCTCTATCTTCTTCTTTCCTTAGCCCTTATAACCTCGAGTGATTTTTCAGCCTTGTATTGGGAGAATTTGCATAACAAACAAAAAAAGAACGTCGTGAACTACTGAGTGAAGGATGACGAAGCCATTTTGGGCGTCGATGGCCAATCCGTGCTCCTATGGAGAAAGCGTGCATCCGTCGGATCAGACGGACCCAAGTCCCCAAAATGGGTGGATCCGGATCCTGAAGGACAAATCCGAACCCGGATCCTTGCAGACAAACGGGGTCCCCCAAGGAAGATGGTGAATTCCAATCCGGACTGTGTGTGCGTGTACACCAACGGGATTTTCCTGGCGTCAATGCGATGACCAATAACAATAGAAGGTCATATTACTAACTGATTTAAACATCACAAAGGTGCTACACTGCGTGCGCTAGGTCAGACACAAGACCGAGCAACTACAAGATGAGCTAGTCAAAAGTTGCCCCGAAAAAATGCCCATCAAATATTCGTATCAAACTTTACAGTTATTTAACAGTGGGGGAGACAACTTGACGTCACAGTGGGAATATACAAACAAAAAACACAATTCAATTTGATCGAAAAAATTACAGCAACTTGCGTTTTCGTTGATCCTGATACTGTGTACATCTTGGCAAATATATAAAAACGTATGCAAGTGATCATGAGTACTGATTTAAAATGATTTCGTGTTGACCTCTTTCAAAAATTTGTTTTAATCAACATTATTTTATAGATGATGCTTTAAACGCCAGGATTTATGTCAACATTGTATATTACCAGGCATTATTTGCATCAACGTTTCGACCTACGTTAGTAGAAATATCGACTGGTATTAATTACTGCTTAAAACACGTCCAACTGTTGGGATATGGTATAGTCGTAAAAAAACGCTCCAAAAATTCCCAAATATTTTAACAGAACCGGGCCAGAAAAGTTTGACCTACACCATAGAGCTCTATAAACAAACTAGAGTGCGCACTCATCGCGTGACGCGTGCCGACAAGGGGACTGCGACGCCATTACCAAAGAGGTTAAATACATGGTCTGTATGGGGCAAACCATGGCAAACTAATCCCACTTTTTACAAAAGAAAGTAGGACATTAAAATTCGCCAATCTCTTGAGGTATTGATGACCTTTCCTTTCATATACGTAAAACCATTTCTATAACATTTTAGTTTCCGCATTCACAACCTTTCGGCTATACCTTTCCCCATTCATATCACGCGCGATTGCTACTGACATCCGGGCACTTCGAAATGAAGTTGCCCTCTTTGGTAATGGCGGATGCGCGTCCATGTCGGCACACGTCCGTATACCGCGCGTTGATAGGGGAGTGCGCACTCTGGTTTATTTATAGAGCTCTATGACCTACACCTTTCGACCACGGAGCTATGGCGTCGAATGGTGCTGTTCAAATTGCACCCATTAACCTGCGATGAAACAAAACGATTACGTCACAGGAAATGTAGGTCGGGGGTTCGAACCCACCACACCTTTTCCCAAGTGCAGGGGGTTATATAACAAAGTGATCCCTGTATTAATGCTAAACGGTCAAGGTTCATGACGACAGTCGTCCAGTTTGCATTGTGATATGAACGAACAGACAAGAGGTTACAATTCACGTATAAAAATGACCACGAGGGGATACGGCGCTCGTGAGAATAATTTTATAAAAAGAAACACAGCCCCATCATTTCTATGCACGTCAGAATTCTAATGTCATCAGATCAGGGGCGTGTTTTACCGCGTGTAAAAGCTCGTCCATGTTTTCCTCTTTTCAATAATCATTAATAACAGACATTTCTTGAAAAATTCCGTCACACGGATGATTCTCTTATACAGTACATAAGCTTTCCGAAAATGGCCCAAAAAAATTATGATTTTGACATGGTTTTTGACAATACTTTGACTTTGAACGCCGTTTAAAAGGATTTTGGAGCAGATGCCTCATTACGCCATCTTGGCTCACAAAATGTGCGGATTTACTGCGCGTACAATGTGCGCTTCATGTGAAGTAGAGTTCAGTGTTACTATTGTAATGGATACTGGAGATTTTTGTATTTTTGGTCAGAAGACAATTGGCTCGGAGAAAAGGTGAGAGAATGGAATCATGGGACGCACTTAGACGCTTCCATTCGGCACAGCGTGCCCAAAAAAGGTGCATGGTGTCGGAAATAGACTTCATTTTAGACTTTTTTTACATACCGTTGAGATAGCGAACAGCGCCATCAATACGCCCGGATTGCGAAATAGCGGAATGGTCCGGATACGTAAGCGTATGCGTACGCGTATCCGTTCTTCTCTAGTGAGACCACCCCCTGATTATTTGGGTGGTAAGGTCCAGCCAGAGACCGGGAAGGGGGTGGGGCTTAGTTCGAGGGTTTAAGTCCTTGCACTGGGACCCCTATCAGTCACGCAACTCACGCCTATCCGATATTTGTGGTCTCGTCTATGGCAGCTTTCAAAATAAAGGCTTAGGCTCGGGCTCAGGCTTCGTCTCCGTCTGACCAAACCTGAAAATGAAGGTTGTGTTTTTATTTCGAATTTGAAGGTTTGTTGGCTTGATATAGGAACAGGGTATTCACCAAGAAACTGGGGCCAAACGCTTGTTTTTAGGTGCCTGTGATATTATAACGGGGAAGATAAACAAGACCGAAGCCTAAGCCCGAGCCTAAGCCTTCATTTCGTAAACGGCCATAGCAATACGGGCGATTCACAATAGTGCGCCCTCAAGAGTTTGCAACGCGTTGGCCAATCAAAATGCGCACACTCAATGTGCAGCTGCTGGTAAGGGTCAACCATTGATCTCCATAATAAAGACTGGATAGGACACCGCGTCAAATGTAAATAATCTATGCAGATTAAAGGGGACGACACTCGACAGATTCCGCGTATTGTGATTGGCCAAGGCGTTGCAAACTCTTGAGGGCGCACTACTGTGAATCACCCGTACTGTACAGCATGGGCGAGCGCGTGTACAAGTACAGTTGTGTAGTCCTATAGGCAACACTGCAGCAATTAACCGCCAATAATGCGGAGCGGTACAGACCACCAGTGACATTACCAAGAAAAGCTTTGCCAACAAAAATGTCTGCCTGCCTGAGGCACGAAAAAGTGGCCAAATCGCCTGGAATTGTCTTCGGACCGATCGAGGGATAACATAATATCCCTCCCGGTTTGGTTTTCTTCTTCTTATATATCAGACGTTAACAGCGCGAAGACGGAAGAAGACAGCATTCAGAAAACTCTCCCGTCCTCAATCGTCCGCCTCTCAAATGTGAGACCGTTAATTTACACATTGCATAGGCCTAAATTATTAACGTTTTTGTCGCAGAATCACTGATACTGCCGAACACGGGTTTCCCCTGCATATTGAATACTGTGAGGCGGCTTATCACCTCACACCTTTGATGGACCACCTCAGGTGTTTGTCTCCAAAAGGGTGCCACCTCATGACCTCAGGCGTCACGGTTGCGCTTAAAAAACGTACACAAAACAAGCGCACCTGAGTGCACAGGTGTACAGGTGCACAGGGCTGTGTATGATCATAATCTGATGTCTCCTTGCACAATATACTGCATGTTTCTCAATGGACATGCACATTATTATCACAGTGCTTTGAACGCATTCCCGAGCCAACCTGTGAGCCATGGACCCGCCAATAGAGCATGTACAATATAATTTTATACCAAATCTCATCTGTTGCTCAAGTTAACTGTCGCCACAGCAGACTCACTTGCCCTGCGTTTACACCTGATCTCGCAACGGAGGATCAGATCCCTGCCGCATTTGCACTTGATCCTGATCCCGCGTGGCATCGATGAAGCGCTGCAACCTCAGGGCAAAGGTTGTGCACAGGTCACTGATCATGCGCACTGGAGCACAACGGCAGCCAATACGCACGTAACTTGACTATGCTTACTGTACAGATGTACTCTCGTTGTCAGTGTCAGACCGTAAGTGGTTACGTCAGCTTCCGGGATCTGATCCTGAAATTGCAACTTGCGGGTTCTGAACCGGGTCTGATCCTTTTCGAGAGGAGGATCAGATCCCGGGATCAGGATCTGATCCTGCGTTGCGTTTACACACGGTTTTGCGGGATCTGATCCTCCTTGCGGGATCTGATCCTCCTTGTGGGATCTGATCCTCCTTGTGGGATCTGATCCTCCTTGCGGGATCTGATCCTCCTTGCAGGATCTGATCCTCCTAATTGTGGGATCTGATCCTCCTGGCGGGATCTGATCCTCCTTGTGGGATCTGATCCTCCTTGTGGGATCTGATCCTCCTTGCAGGATCTGATCCTCCTTGCGGGATCTGATCCTCCTGGCGGGATCTGATCCTCCTTGCAGGATCTGATCCTCCTTGCGGGATCTGATCCTCCTTGCGGGATCTGATCCTCCTTGCGGGATCTGATCCTCCTTGCAGGATCTGATCCTCCTTGCGGGATCTGATCCTCCTTGCGGGATCTGATCCTCCTTACGGGATCAAGTTAAAATGCAGTGAAAATCTTCTTCCAGGGAACATCCTGTTGCCGAACGCCACGCGTGGCGTACCTCTGATACCATCGAGCGCATTCTTGATATTCGTCGGCTACGTCCTTCGGCAGATCCATGGGTTTCAGAGTTTTCGAAACTTCTGACAGCAACATTATACTGCTGCCCACACTAACTGAGCTACCATCGTACCCACTTTGGTCACTTTTTTGTATACAAAGAGCAGCATTATAAAGTATATACACGAACGGAGTGAAGGTAACCAGTGTTTGGCACATGAAGAGTTCATTAAAAAAATGCTATACCTAAATTTCTTTCAGAACAAGTCGCGTTTTGTTTTGCCTCGGTGAGAACGTAATTTTGTTTTGCCATAACCGACGCGTACTTAGCAGTGTATAATATTATGCTCAGTGCTTCGCCTGATTGCCTGGTGATTTGCGTCGGTAAGAATGTGATTCAATGAGGGTTTACCCTTCCCCGACTGTAGTCAGCACTGTATGCTCAGTGCTTTGCCTGATTGCCTGGTGACTTGCATCGATGAGACTTATTCAATGAGGGTTTACCCTTCCCAGACGTGTAGTCAGCACTGTATGCTCAGTGCTTTGCCCGATTGCCTGGTGATTTGCATCGGTGAGAATGTCATTCAATGAGGGTTTGCCCTTCCCAGACGTGTAGTTAGCACTGTATGCTCAGTGCTTTGCCCGATTGCCTGGTGATTTGCGTCGGTGAGAATGTGATTCAATGAGGGTTTGCCCTTCCCCGACGTGTAGTCAGCACTGTATGCTCAGTGCTTTGCCCGATTGCCTGGTGATTTGCGTCGGTGAGAATGTGATTCAATGAGGGTTTACCCTTCCCCGACATGTAGTCAACACTGTATGCTCGAAAAACTGTCTGCTTATTTAATTGGCAATTGGTAACCAGAAAAAAAAAGATGAGTGAATGTCATTTGATATCTGAATTACCTCTTCACGTGTAAGTGTACTGGTATTTGCTTACTCGATCGGTGCTTATAGGCTAGGTTCTCTGGCTCTGCACTGGCCCGTACAGGTCCCGCTGAGGAGAGCAGGTCGAGGAGGTGGAGGAGGAGGAGGCAGGGGTCTTGTCCGGCAGGGTGGCGGCGGCGGCCGGCCCGTCAAAGTGGCCGTGGTGATGATGATGACGGGTCTGGGAGTGGTGGTGCTGGTGGTGACGCCGGTGGTGGAGTGGGGAAGAAGATGAGTCGGTCTCGCCGTGGTTGTTGTTGCTGTTGTTGTTTGCGTTGAAGGGCCGCTGGCCGATCAGCGTCACGCCGTTGGCCTTGGGCTTCTTCCCCGCGGCCGACGCGCCGCCCTCGCCCCGGCCGGGGTTGTTGTTGTTGTTGCCGTCGTCCTTGCCGGCGGCACGGGCCCCAGGCGAGGCGGCGGCGGCGGTGGCTACGCCGTACGGGATGGCGTCCAGCTCGCTCTCCATGTCCGGCGTGGCCGTCAGGAAGACGCCCGAATCGCTGGAGGCGGGCGAGGCCAGGCGGGCCGGTGAGCGGTGGACCAGCACGGCCGCAGCCTCCAGGGCCGCATCTTGGTACTGCTGCTGCTGCTGCTGCTGCTGCTGCTGGGACGAGGGCTTGGACTTGCTGCTGCCCCGGCTGAAGAACAGCTTGGACTTGTGGCCTTTCTGCTGCGGCTGCTGTTGTTGCTGCTGTTGTTGTTGTTGTTGTTGCTTGGTGTCCTCCGTGGAGACTTGACGCAGGGCGTTGACTGTCTGCTTCCGGGCCGGGTTAGCTCGGATCGGTCGCTCCAGATTCTCCTTGGCCGCTCTCTGGGTAACATCAGAAGCCAAACACAGATGAAAAAAAGATGAAGAAATCGAGGCAAGTACGTTTTCTTAAGCTAAGCCACACTTCACCAGTAAAAAGCAATGATCGATAACCCCTCCAATTCTACCAAATATCAACCCATACTCGTCTCTCACTAAAAGGAACGTCACATGGTTCCCATCCCATTCTCTTTCTTCCCAACACCTCTCATCTTCCTCCTTATTTATATATCTATCATCTTTATCCTCCCCTTCCCTCTCCATCTTCCTTCATATCATTCTCATTCTGATCCTCCTCAGCCTCACTGCCTTACTTTGCCACACCTATTTTCATCTCCCTATTCCTCCTCCCCTTCTCATTTTCCCCATCTCCTATAACTCATGTCCCCCTAGTCTCCCTCTTATTCTAAGCTTATCCTCCACTCTTCATCTTCCTCTTTCTCCTCCCATTTCCCACTTCGTCATCTTCCTCCTCCTTACCCTTCTGGTCTCCATCTTCCCAATCCCCTCCCCCCCCATTTCCTTCTCCATCCTCTCCTCTCAACGCTTCCTTCTCTCTTCTTCCTTTTCTCTCTCCCTTACCTCCGATCTCCCCTTCCACTTCTCTTCTCTCCCCTTTCTCCACTCCTCTCTCTTCTCGTCTTCCCCCTACACTCTCCCCTTTCCTCCCCCTCTCTCCTCTTCCTCCTCTCCTCTCTCGTCCCTCCTCTTCTCTCCTCGCCCTTTCCTCCCCTCTTCTCTCCCTTCCTTGTCTCCTCTCTCCCCTCATCTTCTTCCTTCCCCTCTCCTCTTCCTACTCACTCCTCTCCCCTCCCCCTCCCTTTCCTCTCTGCTCTTCCTTACTCCACCCTCTCTCCTCTTCCTCCTCCACTCTTTGTCCTCCCCTCTTTCACCTCTCCTCTTTCTCCTAACCTCTCTCCCCTTCCTCCTCTCCCTTCCTCCTCTCCCCTTCCTCAACTCCTCTCTCCCCTTCCTCCACTCCTCTTCCTCCTCCCCTCTTTCTACTCCCCTCTTTCTCCTCTCCTAACCTCTCTCCCATTCCTCCTCTCCTCTTTCCCTTATTCCTCTCCTCCTCCCCTCTCCCTCCTCTCCTCTTCATCCTTCCCCTCCCCCTTCCGCCTTTCCCATTTCCTCTTTCTCTACGCTTTCCCCTTCCTCCACTTCTCTCTACCCCTTTCTCCTTTCCTTTCCCCTCTCCTCTTCCTCCTCTCCTCTCTCCTCTTCCTCCTGTCCTTTCTCCTTTTCCTCCTCTTCCCTCTCCTCTGCCCCCTCTCCTCTCTCCCACACTCTTCCCCATCTCGATCCATCCCAAGGTAAGACTGTCCCTTGATCCAGTACCTTGTACTCGATGGCAAATTGGATGAAAAGCTTGAAGAATTCGCTGGGCTCCATCTCCTTGTGCTTGAGGCCAAAGAAGGAGCACAGATGTCTGTAGGTATCCTCCATAATCTTAAATCTCTCGGAGAGCTCGTAGACCTTGTCCGACGAAGACTTGTAGAAATCCTGCTCGGATGACATCAAAAGAAAAAATAATTACAAATAATATTTAATTTGGGGATGAATAAATAAGGAACAAAAAAGGATAAAGGTTTTTCGGTCGGTTTTGGCTTTTGGGTTGCGTTGATTGTACAGAAATCCCTGTGGCCACTGATACAATAAAAAAAAATCTTGACTTTAAGCCATGCAAAAATGTTCTTAGATAAGATTTGAAAAATATTTAATGTTTTGAAAAATGTTCTTAGATTTGAAAAATGTTGAATGTTTTGAAAAATGTTCTTAGATTTGAAAAATGTTGAATGTTTTGAAAATTGTTCTTAGATAAGATTTGAAAAATGTTGAATGCTTTGAAAAATGTTCTCAGATAACATAAAAAATGTCTAATGTTTTGAAAAATGTTCTAAGATAAGATTTGAAAAATGTTGAATGTTTTGAAAAATGTTCTTAGAAAACATAGAAAATGTATGTTTTGAAAAATATTCTTAAATGAGATTTGAAAAATGTTGAATTTTTGAAAAATGTTTTCAGATGAGATTTGAAAAATGTTGAATTTTTGAAAAAATCTTAGATAAGATTTGAAAAATGTGGAATGTTTTGAAAAATGTTCTTAGATGAGATTTGAAAATTGATGAATTTTTGAAAAATGTTCTTAGATGAGATTTGAAAAATGATGAATTTTTGAAAAATGTTCTTAGATGAGATTTGAAAAATGATGAATTTTTGAAAAATGTTCTTAGATGAGATTTGAAAAATGTTGAATTTTTGAAAAATATTCTTAAATGAGATTTGAAAAATGTTGAATTTTTGAAAAATGTTCTTAGATGAGATTTGAAAAATGTTGAATTTTTGAAAAATGTTCTTAGATGAGATTTGAAAAATGATGAATTTTTGAAAAATGTTCTTAGATGAGATTTGAAAAATGTTGAATTTTTGAACAAAATTCTTAGATGAGATTTGAAAAATGTGAAATGTTTTGAAAAATCTACTGAAGACGAACAGCTCGCTGACAAGATCAATGACCACAGAATATTATATTTTGTTAAAATTTCAAGAATTTAGGACCAGCCTGTTTGGCTGGCTGTATTGTACTGGATTGTATGGGAATCCTGGTCCTTTGGTCACAGATACGATAATGGCTGTCCTTGACATCAATCATGGAAATGACCATAGAATACAGATTTTGGGGGGTAATTTCAAGGATTGACGGTCTGTCTGTCTGTCTGTCTGTCTGTCTGTCTGTCTGTCTGTCTGTCTGTCTGTCTGTCTGACTGGCAGTCTTACATTGATGGTGGGGTTGTTCAGCTGTCTGTCCTTCTCGGACTTGGCCAGTTCTAATCCTTTCCTCAATCCGTGGATATCCACCGTCAGCGATTCCAGAGAGGCTAAAATGACACAGAAATGCAAAGACACGCTTAGGATATAGGATGTAATCAGTGAATATTACCCTTCCTCATTCTGTCTATGCCTCGTCCATCAAGTCCATCTTTCTACTGACAACTTGCAGATAAAACATGGCTTTCAAAAGCCAAGAACATTTTTATTGGAACAGGACTTGAAACTGAGGCCTATGGATTAGCAGCAGTGGCAACGATGACAGCATCCTCACCCTTGCACTCACCATCACGATCACCCCCGCCCTTGCCCCAACCCTCGCCCTCGGTATTGACATTGGCCTCGGCCTCGCCCTTGCCCCAACCCTCGCCCCCGCCCCCATCCTTGCCCCAACCCTTGCCATTCCCCCGCCCTTTCCCCAACCCTCTTCCCCGCACTTGCCCCAACCCTCACCCCGCCCTTGCCCCAACCCTCGCCCTCACCCCCGCACTTGCCCCAACCCTCACCCCGCCCTTGCCCCAACCCTCGCCCTCACTCCTGCCCTTGCCTCAACCCTCGCCCTCACCCCTGCCCTTGCCTCAACCCTCGCCCTCACCCCCGCCCTTGCCTCAACCCTCGCCCTCACCCCTGCCCTTGCCCCAACCCTCGCCCTCACCCCTGCCCTTGCCCCAACCCTCGCCCTCACCCCTGCCCTTGCCCCAACCCTCGCCCTCACCCCTGCCCTTGCCCCAACCCTCGCCCTCACCCCTGCCCTTGCCCCAACCCTCGCCCTCACCCCCGCCCTTGCCCCAACCCTCGCCCTCACCCCTGCCCTTGCCCCAACCCTCGCCCTCACCCCTGCCCTTGCCTCAACCCTCGCCCTCACCCCCGCCCTTGCCCCAACCCTCGCCCTCACCCCTGCCCTTGCCTCAACCCTCGCCCTCACCCCCGCCCTTGCCTCAACCCTCGCCCTCACCCCCGCACTTGCCCCAACCCTCGCCCTCACCCCTGCCCTTGCCCCAACCCTCGCCCTCACCCCTGCCCTTGCCCCAACCCTCGCCCTCACCCCCGCCCTTGCCCCAACCCTCGCCCTCACCCCTGCCCTTGCCCCAACCCTCGCCCTCACCCCTGCCCTTGCCCCAACCCTCGCCCTCACCCCTGCCCTTGCCTCAACCCTCGCCCTCACCCCCGCCCTTGCCTCAACCCTCGCCCTCACCCCTGCCCTTGCCTCAACCCTCGCCCTCACCCCCGCCCTTGCCTCAACCCTCGCCCTCACCCCCGCACTTGCCCCAACCCTCGCCCTCACCCCTGCCCTTGCCCCAACCCTCGCCCTCACCCCCGCCCTTGCCCCAACCCTCGCCCTCACCCCTGCCCTTGCCCCAACCCTCGCCCTCACCCCCGCACTTGCCCCAACCCTCGCCCTCACCCCTGCCCTTGCCTCAACCCTCGCCCTCGGTATTGACATTGGCCTCGGCCTCGCCCTTGCCCCAACCCTTGCCCCAACCCTCGCCCTTGCCCCAACCCTCGCCCCAACCCTCGCCCCCGCCCCCATCCTTGCCCCAACCCTTGCCATTCCCCCGCCCTTTCCCCAACCCTCTTCCCCGCACTTGCCCCAACCCTCACCCCGCCCTTGCTCCAACCCTCGCCCTCACCCCTGCCCTTGCCTCAACCCTCGCCCTCACCCCTGCCCTTGCCCCAACCCTCGCCCCCTCATCCCCGCCCCCATCCTTGTCCCAACCCTTGCCATTCCCCCGCCCTTCCCCCAACCCTCTTCCCGGCACTTGCCCCAACCCTCACCCCGCCCTTGCTCCAACCCTCGCCCTCACCCCTGCCCTTTCCCCAACCCTCTTCCCCGCACTTGCCCCAACCCTCACCCCGCCCTTGCTCCAACCCTCGCCCTCACCCCTGCCCTTGCCTCAACCCTCGCCCTCACCCCTGCCCTTGCCCCAACCCTCGCCCCCTCATCCCCGCCCCCATCCTTGCCCCAACCCTTGCCCTCACCCCCGCCCCCGCCCCTGCCCTTGCCCCCGCCCTTGCCTTCATCATCATAATGAGAGCCTTAAGGTTTCCATGCCTGTCACACAGGAGACCTTGGACGTAGGGAAGATAGAGACATCTTTGTGTTTCCTTGTACCTCGGGATTGGAAATAATCAAAGAGCATTATCTCGATACCCTAAGAGCGCTGGTACGCAAAACCACAGGTCTCGGGTTTAAGTCCTTGTCCAGTTACTCTGCCATTTTTCAAAATCCTTTAAAAGTTCCCAGTCAGTTTTTTTCTTTCTTTGTTTCTCATGAGTTTCCCTCTCCTCTATTTCTTTGGAGTAAAATCCTACAGAGAATTCCTGATTCTATGACGGGACTCACAGCCTTTGACTTGCTCCAGTAGCAGGTCGTCGTACCAGTTGTGGACGTCTGGGTAGCATCGACGCACCGTCTCAGCAAGGTAGTTGAGGAAGTTATGCGATCTGTCTGCGGACTTGACAAAAGTCAACTGCTCCCCCCACAAAAAAACAACACAGAAACAAAATCAGAGATTCATCAGAATCATGATTTGGGTGGATCATGATCAGTACAATCTCCTAGCAGTCTAGTGTCTTGATCATACTGAATAAGAATGTGATTAAAGGTACCGGTGGGGTACACCATTTTGCGACGGTCAAAGAATCACTTCCATACTCTGCCAAACCCAATGTTTACATAAACAAAATCATCAACAGCGTCGTGAGAAAAAAACGTGGAAACAAAATTAAAATGCTAACCTTTTTCAGACATAGAGGGCAGTATTTGTAAAAGGAACTCTGTGAAAATTAATGATCGCTCTATGAAGGGATTGTTGGAAATTCAACAAATTTCCTCTTTTCTCGAAAATGGCAGATTCAACAGGTAAAATTTCACGGAATTTCTCGTACCGCTGCATACATCCTGATAATAGTAAGGAATTTCTCAAATTTGGAGTCCAGAAATTTGGGCACTTTGTCTTCCTTGAAGCTACAGACAGCATGAATTGTAACTGGTTCGTTCCGTTGGGGAGTTCTTCTCTACTCACGTTATCCAAAGTCTCCAGGCGGAAGCCACTGGCCGTGCCTCGCTTGCTGCTGTTCATGTAGTTACCAAAGGCTAAGATGATCTAGGAGATGGACAGAGATAAAGTGAGAGACAAAGTGATGAGAGAAAGAGACAACAGACAGGAAACACAACTAGACAAAAAGATGTAGAGAGATGGAAAGACAGAAAGAGAGATACCGAGACAGAGACAGAGAGGCAGAGACAGAGGCAGAGACAGATAAAGACAGAGAGAGAGACAGAGACAGAGGCAGAGAGACAGAGACAGAGAGACAGAGGCAGAGAGACAGAGACAGAGAGACAGAGACAGAGAGACAGAGAGAGACAGAGACAGAGACAGAGAGAGACAGAGACAGGGGCAACTAGAGAGACAGAGACAGACAGACAGAACAAGCCAGAGACAGAGACAGAGACACAGGCAGAGAGAGGCAGAGACAGAGAAACAGAGAGACAGAGACAGAGAGACAGAGAGAGACAGAGACAGAGACAGAGACAGACAGAACAAGACAGAGACAAAGACAAAGACAGAGACAAAGACAGAGACAAAGACAGAGACAAAGACAGAGACAGAGGCAGTGACAGAGGCAGAGGCAGAGAGACACAGAGACCGAGAAACAGAGAGAGACAAAAAGACAGAGAGAGACAGGCAGACAGGGGGACGAGTGGGAAGTTGGAGACTGACCTCAAACACTTTCTTGAGTTTCTTGCTCTTCACGATGCTCTCAGCGGCTTTGACGATGGCCGTCATGTCCTGTTTGAAAAAACAGATCGAGGAAAAAAATCTCACGGTATTGTCATGCACCCTTTCAAAGTAAATTCAACCTGAAGATTTCACCTCATGCGACCTGATAAGGACATGATTAGGTTGCATAAAAAAGAGTGAAAAGACCCTTGAAAATCCAGGTCCAGCCTGGGGTGGCGTGCTCTAGCCTAATCACCACACAACTCATCTGCCAGACAGTTGTGGTCTACATTAAAGTCTGTGGAATCTGCGGTGACACCATGTAACACATCTCTTTTGAGACGGGCGCGGAGTGTGGCTCCAAAAAGATCCGGTAACTCTTTTCATGCGTTACATGGTGTCACCGCAAACCTTCCACTTAGCTACGTACAGTAGCTGGCACATCCACAATATACCAATCTCCTTCATTTAGCCAACCCACTTGCCAACCCAGACTCATAAATTGCCAGGTAAACTGGAAAACACCGAGGTCCAATCATACTCACCGGTTGTAACGATACGATCAGGTCCTTGTAAATTCCCATGAAAGCCATCAGACGAAGTTTGGACTCGTAGCGGTCAACGCGAGCCATCTGCAAAGAACATTTCAAACACAGATGAATAAAAAAACCAGACAGGGGCAAGAAAAAACTGATTCAACATAACATGCAAAAATGTTGCAAACTGCTTACCGACTAAAATGACCCAAAGTGGTTTTTTTTTCTGGTGTGGCATAGTGATAGGGTTACCAACTCCATGACCACCAAATGAATCTTTCTTTTTTTGGGCCATTACTTTTGCTCTACCTTTTCATTCCTATTATTGCAGCTTACAACAAGCATAATGCTTTCCGGCTGCAACTGCTATAACAAACGCCAAACATTCGGCTCTAACAAACATGGCCTTTGGCTCCCGATTTTTGTGTATAAAATATGTGGCCACAACTGCTATAAATGAATGACTGCTATACCAAACCATTTTTCGTTATAGCGACGTTCCACTGTATGAATCTATGGAAGACGCTGGGTAAACAGATGCTGTATCATTATCAGCTGCAGGAGCAGGGATCCACACACGGCTGTGGCTATCTGGTCATCGTCTCACCTGAAACATGAACTGCTCTGCCTCACCCATGTCCTCATATTCCTCTGCATGCTTGGCAAGGGACTTCAGCTGTAAGGCACAGACCATACATATACACACAGTCAGTGGACTATACAGTAAGTGGTGGGACTGAATGTGGCTGGCTGTGACTAGGGCTGTGGCTATGGGCAACATGTACTGTGGGTCTGTCTCACTATGAACATCTAAGCCGTGAAAATGGGGTGAAAATGTCATTTAGCCGTGAAAAGAAAAATCACCGTGTTGTCACCCCTATTTCATGGCACACAGTTTGCCAAGTCATTTTCACGGTGTTTTCACCAGTGGTCTCCAGGGCCATATTCCTGGTGAATTAGCCATCCCTCAAGGCTGGAGCTTGCCACCCTAGATATTCATGTTTTTTCACGTTCTCTTTAGTGACCTGAAGATGTCCTTATCAGGTCAGAGAGGCGATTATTTTCACGGTGAATTCACTGTAAAATGCGCCGTGAAATCACAGTGACTTTTTAGTTTCACGGCGAAATGTCATTTTCACCCCTTTTTCACGGTTTAGATGTTCATAGTGTCTGCACTGTGCGTCATTCTGCTAATGGAAAAGCCCTTATTGCAGCAATAGTGATAGCCATAGCCATAGATGTAACTGTAGCCATACATGTATGCAGAGAGCATTGTATGCTCAGCGCTTTGCCAAAGTACCTGGTAATAATATGGGTTAGGGAGAATGTGATTCAATGAGAGTTTGCCCTACCCCAACGTGTAGTAACCACTTTGCCTGATTGCGTGGTTATTTGTGCAGGTGAGATTGTAATTCAATGAGAATAGACCGATGAGATTTGAAGGTTTTCACTGTTTACATGCCATCACATGACTTATAGTGGGTATTTGTTCATCTCATTTGGCACAGATACCAGCGATGGAAATGTACAAAGAAGAATGTGGACAATATGATAGTCTTCTTTGCTCATTTCCACTCCTGTTCTGCACCAAATGAGATGCAAAAAAATACCCACTATAAGTCACGTGACGGCATGTATAAAGTGGTCGCGCAATCGTTCTATTGGCCCTACTCGATGTGTATTTAGAACTGTATTCTGCAGTGTCTTGCCCGATTGCCCGGTGACTTAAGTCACCAATTACATTGGTGATGATCATGACAAACTGATTGAGGATTTGCCCTAGCAGGACGCTCAATGAATGTACACAAAGTCAACTCTGTTTCCTTTCAAGCTTATCTATTGGTCTGGTCGTACCTCTTCCTTGGACGGCAGGAACTTCAGGAGCAGCTCGGCAAATTCCCCGGCCACCAGAGTCGTGTCGCACTTGTCGATGGCCTCCTTGATCTCTCGCGTTGGTAGACCGATTCTCCGCTTGGTGATAACTGTCGAGCAAGGTCGTCGAGAGACAGAGAGAGAGTTGGAGCAATAATTGAAGACACCATTAGTACTGGAGAGACTGTCACACAAGTGTTTGAGAATCTCAAGACATGAGAAGCGGGTCTATTATTTCAAACCTTCTCATTGGACCTTCCCAACGAAAGATTTCGCTTTCCTAGTCAGTCGTCACTTCCTGCAGAGGTCCTACTAACTCTAGTACTACTCTGCTAGTTCTGTAGGAGCCAGATCGTCCGTACAGTTTGCGTAGGGCATGTAAATGCTCCACGGATACATTGTAAATCCGTCGAAATAGAATAAAAACAAATGAAAGAAAAAAATGACTGGGAACTTTTGAACAAATTGGAAAATGACAAAGAAAACTAAGGACTGGGATTTGAACCCACGACCTGTGGTTTCATGTATCAGCGCTCTTAACCATCTGAGCTATCCAGCCCTTAGCTGGTGGCCTTCCCAAAATAATAGTCAACTAGTCTTTGCCGGTGTGCAGGCCCCAGTCAAAAGCAAATTTTTTATTTTTTTATTGATGGGCCGGGATGTGAACCCGAGACCTCTGATTTTGCCTGCCAGCAAAGAGATCACTTGAAAATGCAATATTCTTGAAGGATATTGTAATGATTTTAGGCCAAAATTTTTGAATCTTTAAAATGAGAATGGCTGGATTGTTTTCAATCCTAGCAGGACCTCTCTCAAAGGCAGACTGACAGGGAACAAAATTGATTGTCAGTGATGAGGAGTTTGCATCACTTTTTACACGAGCAGGAATTTTGAGGTGGCATTTGGGCAGCCTTGAGACGAGACTAGACAGGCCACAGGCCCCCCTTACCCAGGTTCCTGGCCCTGTTGGTCTCTATGACGGTGATCTTCTCGGCTAGTCTCTCCTGCAGTCTCCGGACCCGCTCCATGGCCACCGAGTTGTACTTGGACTCCCGCAGTCTGAAGTTGTGCTCAAAGTCGCTGAAGTCAAGCTCCGTGAGAATCCTCTCGTCGTCTATCGTCTGAACGACCCAAAAAAAAAAAAAAGTGGACAAATTCAGCATTAGAGCCATTTCCACTATCCAAATTATTGCGATTTGAATCCCGATTCAAAATCAGGTTTTTTTTGCTCGTATTCACACAGGGACAAAAAATCGCAAGCTGATTGTGGTTAGCAGTTGTACATGTGGTCAAATGGTGGGTGTGTCCTTGAGGGTGGCCCATGCAGGGAGACATTATAAACAAGCACACCACTTTCTGTCAGTCAGAGTGCGAGTAGCGCATTGTAGGATTAAAGAAACGGTGCGATTCAGCACAGCATTCTCACATACATTGCGTCGCAAATAAACACGATAATTTGAAAGTCTGGCTTATAATTGAGTCCGGCCCACTAATAATCGTGCTTATTAACCACTTCGCGCCGGGACCTCCGAATCCGGAGGTCAATTGGATTGCCTTTGCAACGGGGCCCTCCGAATCCGGGCACCACTATTGTCCACATTCTAAACAAAGACTCTTTTCAGCTTAGAACAAAGCATTATGAATCAGTACAAAGACCCTTTTTGACGCACGTTGCCACATGAATTGCAAGATTAGCAGCAGTAATTGTGCAATTGTGGGACTTTTACTGTGGAGGATCGAGGGATACCGCGCTGCGGCTGAAAGCACGCGGGGGACATTGTCTTTGCATGCCACACAGCCCAACGGTCGTCGGTCTGGCATTGGAATTCCCCCCACATTCTTTACCGTAATCTGTACGCTCGTTTGTGGCCGACCAACTCGAAGATTTGACTGCCTGGAGTGGAGGCTGGAGTCTGCGGTCAGGGATTGTCAGCAGCGTACACGAACCCACACACACACGTCCGTTACGGTCCATTGACGACGCACAAAGGGCCCTTTTTCGAACGGATAATCTCTTGACAAAGGCCACAACGACGTCCGAATTGTGCCAGGTTTTACTCTCTTGTACCCATAGTATACCCTTATTGATTTATTTCACAGAAATATATTGTTCCGATTGTTTTAGCAAGATTTTAAAATGATGCATTGTTCAAAGACCCCCGTATGGCGGTCATCGGCGCTGAAAACCCCCCCGGCGCGAAGTGGTTAATTGTGTCCACACACAAACAAAAAGTGTTTGAATCGCACAAAAGTTTGAATCGCTATTCAAATCGTGATCCAAATAAAACACGTTTGTTTCGGACCGTGGACCGGAAACAGCCCTAGTGCACATTGGAAAGATAGCTCTCTCTCTGCCTCTCTTTGCAGCAACTTTACTTTGGTGAAATAAGTTTTCAGGCTAACCTTGAAGATGGTGTTAGAGATAGGACTGAGTGTCACCCAGTTGAGCATCGGCATGGGGGCAGATGAGATAATTCTCCGCTTCCGTCGGGAATCTGAAAAACGATAAAAGTCGAGAAAGAAAACAGTCATCATTTGAGGTAGCAGCCTAGCAGAAATGAATCACACTATACAAGCACACTAACATTACAGATAACGCTTCTCTTTTAACATTTCTTGTGCCCTTAAGTGGCCTAGGAAAAACATGTTACACTGCAAGAAAGATTTTAATTTCAAATCAACGTAGCTCATCAAAATTGTGTCGCAGTTAAACCACCTAGGAAAAGCGCAAATGCTAGAACTTTCAAGATAGTTCTTTGTCCAAGTTCTATAGCTCTTACACTTCCCAGGGAATAAAGTACTCAGGGATAGCTACAGTACCTATGATGACACTGTGAAAATCTAAATCTCGAAAATTGGTCTGATTATTCAGACGGTAAGAGCACTGGTAACTAAAACCAGAGGTCTCAGGTTCAGTCCAAGCTTTCGTTGCTATTTTCCAAAATTTATTGTTTCTGTTAATGCGTATTGGATCAAGTGTGGGCCTTGGCAACAATGCAACTATAGAGGGCGCTGTGCAAATTCAATCAACAGGCCCCTTCTTATCTCTGACTCACCCGTTTGTCCAAAGACCGGTGGGGCGGGCGGTGGGGTGGGCAGCCCGGGCGTAGGGGGGCTGGGGGCGTTGGGGATGACGTTGGCCGTGGAGTTGGTCAGGGGCAGGTGGAGGGACACATCCTTGGGTGCTTTGGATGCCTCTACGGACACCTTCCTGGGGGAACCTGTCATCAGGGGGTTAAATGCACAGGGAAAGAAAATGATCATCAAAGGTCTTAGGTGTCTAGTGCTAAGTCTGACAGACTAACTGTGGTCCCCATTCTTCTGATGACTGACTGACTGACTGACTGACTTGACTGACTGACTGAGTGAATGAGTGAATGATTGAGTGACTAATAATCTAAGTGACTGAATGAATTATTGAGTGACTGAGTGACTAATGATCTAAGTGACTGAATGAATTATTGAGCAACTGAGTGACAAAGTGACTGATTGAATGATTGAGTGACTGAGTGACTAATAATCTAAGTGACTAAATGAATTATTGAGTGACTGAGTAACTGACTGAGAGAATGATTGAGTGATTGAGTGCCTAATTGACTAACTGAGTGACTGGCATGAGTGAGTGACTGACTGAATGATTGAATTAATGAGTGACTATAAAGTGACTGGCTGACTGAATGAGTAACCGAGTGACCGACTGAATCATTGAGTGACTAAGTGACTGGCTGACTGACTGACTGACCAACTGGCAGACTGACGGTCCAAATAAAACTGGACTGATTGGCAGATCGATTAAATACACGCTGACTGACTGACTGATCCAACCGACATACTGATCAGTATGTCGGTTGGATCAGGATGAATGACCAATGGATGGATTAACTAATGGACCGAGTTGACTGATGACTAATTGAGTGATTGCTTGAGCATCAATTAACCAAACGTTAATCATTATAATTCTCCATGGAGAGCATTTGAAAAAATATATATAACCATTCAAAAAAAATAAAAATCAGAGAAATTGAAGGATCTCAAATGTTAGTGGGCCTGACATTTCCATCCTAGCAGGACCTCTGCCTTTGAGAAAGGTCCTGCTAGGATTGAAACCAATGAAACGTCATGCCCACTAAATTTTGAGATTTGCATTTTGGAAATTTTTAGTCAGTAAACAGTTTTTGCAACATTTGTGTACTGGTGTATCACTTTAAGAAATAAGGTGATATACAAAAATGTTGCAAACTGCTTACTGACTAAAATTACCAAAAAGTAAATCTAAAATTTAGTGGGCCTGACGTTTCGATCCTAGCAGGACCTTTCTCAAAGGCAGACTTTAAGAAATGGTAGGAGTCGAACCTTGGGCAGAAGCCGTTCCATCGGGAACTTTCCTGACGGGGCTCTGGGGTGGTGACTGGAGGGGGCCTTGATGGGGATGGGCCGGTCCTGCCGACACCGAGGACAAGGTTGCAGCCAGCGGCTCATGGCCACCTCCGCCTCCGCCTCCGCCTCCGCCTCCCCCTCCCCCGGCCAGATCGACGCTGGAGGCCGCCGGGGTGACGCCGCTGAGGCTGGTCGCCTCCGAGGAGGAGCACTGGCTGCTGGCCACCTCGGAGGCGGCCTCTGATGAGGCGGCATCCAGGTCCAGTGGCTTCATGAGGAGCTGGTAGGACTTGAGGTGAATCTCCAGGTCCTGGCCTGTCTGCTGTCGGTACACCTTCTGCTCGTCCATTCCCCAGCCAAAAAAAAAGAAATGAAATTTAGATTTGCTAAATGAAGGAGTTTGGTATATTGTGGATGAGCCAATTAGCTAGCCAAGTGGAGGGTTTGTGGTGACACCTTGTAACACACACTCTTTTCAGAGCCCACACTCCTTCTCAAAAGAGATGTGTTACTGTACATGGTGTCACCGTAATTCCACTGACTACTGTAGACCCCCATGCACTATGAACATGCAGTTTTCACGGTTTAGATGTTCAAAGTGTTATTGACATTACCAATAGGTTAACTAGTTTATAAAACGACACATTATTGAGAAAAACCAGCGTGGCAGTAATGACATCACCTACATCATCTCTTACAAGAAGGAGTATATATGACTCTGAGTTTCCATTTCCATAGCAACATGTCTGTTTTCAGTTCGAGCATACCCGTATGTGCTCCAGTGTGTCCTGTAACTCAACCACACGTTCCCGATACTCCTGCGACCTCCCATTGATCTTAGCAAGAAAAACAAAAGATACAGTCATGATGAAATGGCAATAGAAGTTCATATTATAAGTTGATATTAGACACGCTACCAGTGTTGTCACTTTCAAATCAATGTTAAAAACTTATCTTTTTAATTGGAAAACTCTAGGCGGTTGTAAATTTGGGTGTGTTTTATCTTAACAGTATCATGTTTTAATTAACGATATTTTTTGTGTTTTTGTAATATTTGTACATTTTTGCCTGGTGACTTGCATTGGTGAGAATGTAATTCAATGAGTTTTGCCCAGCACTGTATGCTAAGTGCTTTGCCTAATTGCCTAGTGAGAATGACGTACAGGAAGCTTTGTCGGGATACTGAGAATGTCATTCAAGAAGTCCTACCTCTTGCAGCTTCTGTTGAAGGTCCGACTTGTTGCCTGCAAAGTCCTGCATGGATATAAAAACACAGCTCTTAGTGGATGGCACTGTCAAGAGACAATACACGTACTTATGGTTATGCTACATGTTCTCTGTCTCTCTAAGGATAGGGCAAGTGATCGGGAACTATGATGGAAACTTCCTGAATTAGCCGTGAAGAGACGTAAGCTTCAGCGGTATGGGTTTGTGTCACAAACAGTAATTGTTTTCAGATAGATGTGCAAGAAGACCACACAGTGACTCCGAATGATGACCCAATGAGACAAATACAACTTTTCAATCTACTCACCATTATTTTCTCTTGTTGAATGTCAACCTAAAACAAAAAGAGGAAAATGATGGGAGCTTCGTATTAGACATTTCAGTGATAATAACTTTTGAGGGATATTGCAAATTAACTGAGTGACAGGGTATGATTTGAAATAATGTAATAAGTACACGGAGTTGTGAAATTGTTGTGGAAAATTTTCAATATCTGTGAAAACTTTTTGATATATACCCAGGTAGATATACGGCAGTTAATGGTTGAATTGCATCTGACTGGCGCCCCCATCCCGGCAAAGACTACTTGACTATTAGGGAAGTCCACCATCTAAGGGCTGGATAGCTCAGATGGTAAGAGCACTGGTGTGACAAAGACTAGTTGACTATTAGGGAAGGTCACCATCTAAGGGCTGGATAGCTCAGATGGTAAGAGCACTGGTGTGTCCAAGACTAGTTGACTATTAGGGAAGGCCACCATCTAAGGGCTGGATAGCTCAGATGGTAAGAGCGCTGGTGTGCCAAAGACTAGTTGACTATTAGGGATGGCCACCATCTAAGGGCTGGATAGCTCAGATGGAAGAGGACTGGTACGGTAATCCAGAGGTCTCGGGTTCAAGTCCCGGTCCAGTCAAAGTTCTCTTTGCCAATGCTATGAAATCAATCCAACTTGTGGGAACATTTCAGTGGGAAAAACAAATCTAAGATATGTAGCAACACCTTTCACACAAACACAAGCCACAAAAAATATATTTTTCCCAAGGGTTGTAAAATTTGGAGAGAAAATGTATAGCTGTGTATAGCCATGTATAGCCACTGGACTTAATTTTGTCAAACTTCCGAGGCTGAGCTAAAGAATGACAAAATTAAGTCCAGTGGGGACGCTCGGTAAACGGACGTCCCTGTCAAGTTACCGCTACCACGATGTAAAACTAACAGGGCGAGAGGAGTCGCGGAAGACTTCCGCTCAGCCACGGTAACTTAACAGGGCCGCTAAAAAGTCCAGTTGGAACAGCCCTTAGGTTTCACAAAAAGTGGGAACATTTTTGGGAAAAAAGTCCCCGTTTTCGTTGCCAACTGCCAGAGACACATGCGTGGATCAAGTTGTGAACCTCCTCCTGGTGAGCCCTGGTAACTGATCCGTCGGGCGAACGACAACGACCAAAGACGGCAGCAACGGCAGCAGTCTGGTACAGCATGGAGAAGAGTTGCTGCACGTACAGCAGGCCAAAGAAGGCCACGACGCTACTCGGGACCTACCTCCTGTCTGAGAAGGTCGTTGCGGTCCTGGATCTCGGCCAGGTCATCCTGCAGCCCCTGGATGCTGATGAAGTGGTTGTGCCACTCGTCCAGCTCTGCTTTGATCTGCTCCGGAAGGTTACCATGGTAGGACTGCGCACAAAGAGAAAAACACCCCAAAACTATCAACAAGATATTCTATGAAGTGAATACGAAAAAAAAACTGTTGCAAACTGCTAACTGACTAAAATGACCTGCAATACATCTGTTACATCAGCGCTTATATTTTTCACATGCTGACACTATGAACATCTAAACCGTGAAAAAGGGGTGAAAATGTCATTTCGTCTTAAAACTAAAAAGTCACTGTGATTTCATGGTGCATTTCACAGTGAATTCACTGTGAAGATAATAACCTCTCTGACCTGATAAGGATATATTCAGGTCACTAAACAATGTGCTTAACAATAACTGTTTGTTTGAGCTAGAGTTTCTCCAATAAGTAACTAATAGAGGGCGCTATCTATTCAGAGCAAAAACAAAAGAACAATCAAGTGCTATGGACTGCACTTACAACATCAATCTCAAAAGTTAGATCAGGGACTGACATTTCAATCCTAGCAGGACCTTTCTCATCAAAGGCAAAGTGACAAGGACATAGACAGACAGTCAGGGGAAGGAAAGCACTGCTAGGGCCTCAAATTGTCAGGGCCTCAAATTTTTGGGATCAAGATATTCTATGTGTGTTTCAAACAGAGCAAAGGGCACCTCTGCATGAATACTTTAATAGTAATTTTTTTATTAAAAAAAATAAATTAAAAAAAAATAAAGGAAAAACTTACTAGGAACTTTTGTTGAACAATTGAAAAATGTGAAAGAAAAAACATTGACTGGACTCACCTGGGATTTGAGCTTGAGACCTCTGGTTTAGCATACCAGAACTCAAACCATCTGAGCTATCCAGCCCTTAGATGATGGCTTTCACAAATAGTTAATAGTCTTTGCCGGGTTGGGGGCGCTAGTCAGAAGCAATCCATTATACTGCTGTATATATAATCCAGTTAATGGTTGAATTGCTTCTGACTGGTGCACCCACCCCGGCAAAGACTAGTTGACTATTAGGAAAGGCCACCATCTAAGGGCTGGATAGCTCAGATGGAAGAGCACTGGTGTGCCAAAGACTAGTTGACTATTAGGGAAGGCCACCATCTAAGGGCTGGATAGCTCAGATGGTAAGAGCACTGGTGTGCCAAAGACTAGTTGACTATTAGGGAAGGCCGCCATCTAAGGGCTGTATAGCTCAGATGGAAGAGCACTGGTACGATAATCCGGAGGTCTCAGGTTCAAGTCCCGGTCCAGTCAAAGTTTTCATTGCCAAGTTTTCCTCTTTTTTTTTCTTTTTTTTTTTTTAAAAATCAGATCAGTAAGATTAGAATGCAATTATGCAAAACCAGAGGTCTTGGGTTCATGTCCCTGTCCAGTCACAGTTCTCTTTGCCCATTTTTCAAAATGGTTTCCTAAGGTTTTAGGGGGGTCATAGCGGTTCAGTCCGATTCTTGAGAGGCACGCATGTCCTGGGAGTTGTAACTATACTGTATAGGCCTACCTTCTCTAGTTCGATGGCGTCAAATTCGGCGAGCTCCAGCTCGTACTGCAGGTAGACCCTGCGGTTCAGGTTCCTGGTGGTGTTGAGCAGCGTGTTGATGAACTTCAGGCAGACGGCCTGGGGGTCGGGCAGGAACAGAACAATTGAGAAAGGAAAAAGTATATCTCACAATGGAGAGGACTGTTGGGCCATTTTTAACCACTTTGACCTGGGGCACTTCGCAGTGTCTATGACTGCCACACGGGGGTTTTCAAATAATGTGTCATTTTTGAAGCAAAACTCTGTTTTAGATTTGCTTGTTTTGTTTTGGCTTAAAATCTTATCTAAGAGAGGGAGTCAGGTCCGGCCACTCCCGTAGCTAAAAGCCGTTGGGGCACAGTGTTGAGTGTCTTCCTCCAATTCTTTCTATCTTGAGCTGCCCTCAAGCATTCCACCACTGTTTGTCCAGTCCATTGTCCAACATCTCCACTCCAGTTCGCTCTAGGTCTGCCTCTTCTCCTACTTCCATTAACCATTCCATGCATGACATCATGCGCCAATGTTCCAGGTCTTCTGCTTACATGTCCAAACCATCGCAACTTCCTCTTCTGTGCTACTTTTAGTAGTGGCTCAAATTCTCCAACTTTTTTACGAATTTCACTTCTTACAGACTCATTTGTTCGGTGGTCTTTCCAACTTATGCCTAACAATCTTCTGTAGCATCGCATTTCAAAAGCCTCTATTCTCCCTCTAAGAGAGGGAGTATATACCGGTAGCTCTAAAAAGAGCCAGCAACTCAGCATTTCGGGTAGTTTGTACTCTGCCTATTGTCAGGACAGTGCTGGATTCTAATTATCATTGGTGTTTATAAGTAGTGTGGAGAGCATCTTATCTACATGTACAATGACGCATTCACCAAATGTTCACAGTTTTAGATTTCCACAGTGAAAGAACCTCACATCCTGTCACTATGAACATCTAAACGGTGAAAATGGGGTGAAAATATCATTTAGCCGTGAAAAGAAAATTCAGTGTTTTCACCCTTATTTCATGGCACACAGTTAGCCAAGTCATTTTCACGGTGTTTTAACCAGTGGTCTCCAAGGCCACATTCCTGGTGGTAAATGGACACCATACAGTACCTCTATGAAGGCTGGTGGTCCCTGGTAATTGAATCAGCCATCCCTCAAGGCTGGAGCTTGCCACCCTAGATATTCACGGTTTTTGGGGTCTCTTTAGTGACCTGAAGATGTCCTTATCAGATCAGTCAGAGAGGCGATTATTTCTATTAATTCGATTATGGACCGTGAAATCACAGTGACTTTTTAGTTTCACGGCGAAATGACATTTTCACCCCTTTTTCAGGGTTTAGATGTTCATAGTGTTTGTTATGATAAAGCTTTCGGGAGACTGGAGATGAAGCCGGACACCAAAACAGGGTTTAAAGGGCAAAAAAAAAATGGCCGCGCTCATCGTCGGGGGCAACGTTGTCTGCGCTTACCACGAGCTCAACCCTGGACCGCTCCACGTTCAGCATCTGCGCCAGCGCGTGGAATCGAACCTTCTCCTTGATCTTGACTCGCAGGAAGTTGAAGACGTTCAGGATACGGTCATGGCCGTCCCTGGCTTCACAGGCCAGAGTCAGAATCTGTGGGCCATCCAAAATAATTGTGAAGAGGATTAAAAATGGTTATCATTGTTATTATTATTATCATAATTATCGCTTTACTACAATCATAGGATCATTGAGGAAAGTCAGGATCCAGGTTGAAGAAATCTGCTCTGATTATCACCGCAAATTGTATACTACGGATTAACTCTGGCTTGAGTTATTTAATCTAATTCAATTCTTTGGGCGATGATAATCAGAACATAGCAGACAAATCAGGGATTTTGTCGCTCTACATAATGCAGCAGGTCTTGTCGGAAACAGATGTTTTGTACCGAATGCCAAACTGAGTAAATGTAACACGGAACCAGACTAGAAAATAAATGAGGGCGCTATTTTGGTTCCTTATGTCAAGACTGAATCTGTTTCAACGAAACAATCATAAATATTATTCAAAACTTGCAGTTGGCAAGGTACAATGTAAGTCGGTAATTCAATTTGCCCCGAGTGCACAGTGCTTTGCCCGATTGCCTACTGAACAAAATTTTTACAGGCAGCTCAGGTAAAGCACTGACAGACTGAGCACTGAGTGCTTGTTACGTCGACTGAGGTAAACCCTTATTGAATGACATTCTCCTTGATGCAGGGTGTTGCAGGCTAAACATCATATCATATCTATGTCAGTCACCAGATCAGGGTGATCGAGTTCAAGTGATGACATGACCAGAACATGAGTCTGGAATCCACCACAAGGACAGATCTTGAGACATCTGAGCCTGCGATACCTCCCACTCCCACTTTCCATGGTAACCGAAAATCTGCTCTTTTTTTCGCTTCCGTAATCAAAAAATGATTGCTAGATGCGAATGCGTGAATTGCTTCCCTGCCTGCAATGTGAAAGAAATCTTTGCGTTGTCGTCCGCATTTTTCAAATTATTTTCAGCAAAGGAGGTAAAGCAAAAACTGTTAGCGGTTGAAAACTATACCTCGGCCGGTTAAACCCGAGTCTGTGAAAACATTTCTAGGGGTTTTGTCTGAATTCGTGGTCGGCGTTGAAATTGAGATCGTCAAATATAACAAACCACTTTCACTTTCCTCTGTTCTTGCATACGCCGAATAATTCCACAATTATAGGTGCAGAAATTCCGCGCCAGCTCTTTCAGCACTTCCATGAAATTAGTTCTGCGCTTACAGCGTCCCATAAGCACAGAAATCTGCGTTGTGCAGAGCCATGGATATAGGGCCTAGGGCGGGGGGGGGGGGGGGAAGGGAGTGACGGTCGGTGACCTCCTGACCTTGAATGCGTTCAGTCTGGACATGAGGGACCTGCTGATGATGCAGAAGGCGATGGTTTCCAGGATGTCCTGACCCATCGTGATGATACGCCTTCCTCTCTGCAAAGCCAAGGATTGTTAGAGAGTCAAGGGACTGGATGGCAGGGTAGAATCCTTTTAATCTTGTTTAGGGGGATACTTTTTTTATCGCAGTGGCTGTTGTTACGGCAGTCTGGTTCCCTGACTTGATTGTATTTCGTCAGCATTGCAGGCTGGTTGAACCAGTCTATTAGCTGATAGTCTGGTTCCAAGAGCTACACATCCTGACAAATACTGTGAAGTCAGTGAACCACATGGACGACTGCCGTAACAACAGCCACTGGGTTTTTTTTATAGCCTCAAAAAATTTGGGGGGCTAATTTAAGAAATGTTGGGGCTATTTTTGAAAGTCTGGGGCTAACTCTCCTTTAGCAATACTTAACTTAACTTTTTTCTTGGGTGGCCAACCGGGCCACCTGGGCAAATTTCCAGTTGGCCAAATGGATCTATTGGTGGCCCAAATGCTGTATATTTACATGCATATGTGTAGGTATTTCTATGGTTACGGCAAAAAGTCCACAAACTTGCACTGACATGATAACTACAGCAGAGTAGGTGGCATAAATTGCATAGAAACTTAAATATAAGATTTGTACATGTGACAGAACAAAGGGTTTGTGGAGCTGGGGAATCAACAATACATATCTCGATACACGAAGTAGGATAACTTGATCTTCAGCAGAAACAAATCAAGGATAACCTGACTGGGAACTTTTTGAAACAAATTTTAAAACAAAAATTGGCAAAGAAAAATTTGACTGGACCGGGACTTGAAACCGAGACCTCTGGATTAACGTACCAGTGCTCGTACCATCTGAGCTATCCAGCCCATAGATGGTGGTCTTCCCTAATAGTCAACTAGTCTTTGGCACACCAGTGCTTGTACCATCTGAGCTATCCAGCCCATAGATGGTGGCCTTTCCTAATAGTCAACTAGTCTTTGGCACACCAGTGCTCTTACCATCTGAGCTATCCAGCCCTTAGATGGTGGCCTTCCCTAATAGTCAACTAGTCTTTGGCACACCAGTGCTCTTACCATCTGAGCTATCCAGCCCTTAGATGGCGGCCGGCCTTCCCGAATAGTCAACTAGTCTTTGCCGGGGTGGGGGCGCCAGTTAGAAGCAATTCAACCACTAACTCACGTATATCTCCAGGGATCACGCCCCCTGCTTTCATACAGATGCAAACAACCAATTGTTGAAAACCTGGCTACAAAAATTGTTTAAAAAATCCCCAGTTAGTTTTATTATTTTATTTGTTCGACTTAAATTGAAAAGGCTACATCCGCTTTGTGATTTGTGAGCTGATGTAGCCAGGTTGACAACAATTGGTTGGTTGCATGTGAATGCTTCTGACTGGCACCCCAACCCGGAAACTCTTGGGTAGTTAAATAGTTAGATATTTAGGCAGGTACAGGGAGTTAAATTGACGGATACATGTACGTGTAGCTAGCCATATACAACTGGGTGTTAAATACAGTAGTTAGATTTATTAGTCAGATAGTTCGATGATTAGATAGACATTTGGAGAGATTGTTAGATAGATGGGCAATTAAAGAGATAATTAGAAAGATAAAACTTTGAGATACTTGCAGATTGTTAAATGTTAGATGTTTAGTCAACAGATAGAAAGATAGTCACATAGAAAGATGGGGAATTGGAAAGATCTTACATGTACTTTAATACCTTCACCGTAAAAGGGTGGGAAAAAATCTCAACCCAAATCAGACCACCAATATTATTGACAATATTCATGGTCTGGCACAACCACTTGCCAAAAAAACTTACATAAATAAAATTATGGTATGCGCCATCCATACGCACCACAAATATCATTATTTGTATTGGTTTAAACTGTAAGTCCAATTTATTCGGCAAGTGGATGTGTCAGACCATGGATGTTGTCTACATGTACATGTTTTCATTACAATTGGTGGTCTAATTTGGATAATTTTTTTTTTAGTATTTTTTTCCAGACTTTTATAGTGAGGGTACTAAAGCCCCTACACAACATTGGTAAGATTGAAAAACATAAATGTTCACAGATTTACATGAAACGTATACAGTTTTGAAGATGGTTAGAAACCTCGCACTGAAATATTTATTTCTGAAATGCTGTATTTTTGGAGAAAAGAGTAAAGTAATAATTTATGTCACATTCCGAGATTCGGTTGGCAGATTGAGCTGAAATTTTCACAGGTGTGCCATTTCATGCATATGTTGGATCAGACAACGTACAGATGCTATTCTTTGACCTCGACCAATGTTGTGTTATTCCTTTAAACTAAAATCTTGCCAAGGAGTTACATGTAGTTATATGACCAGACAGATGCTTAGTTGGTGAGACATGTTGACAAAGAGATAGTTAGGTAGTGAGCTAGATGGCTAGATAGCCAGATAGTTAGGTAGTTAGACAGATGTCTAATTAGTCAGGAATACAGCTCAGAACGAAGAGATCAGATACTTGCTTACCTCGTTCGATGCGATGCATTTCAGACAGTAGAGGGCGTCTGACTCATCCACCTGTAATATTGAAAAGTCAAGCAGGAAATCTTCTTCTTCAAAACCTTTTTCTTGTTCTTAGAAACAACTCTGTCTTCATTTCATTTTGTTCTTAAAACACCTGTCTTGGATGGGCAATGATTTACAATGCAGCAATTCTTAACACATTCTGCTTCGTATGAGGCGGGGGGGGGGGGGAATTGGGAAAAAAAAGTAGTAAGATCATTGATTGGAACAAAAACGCTGCGGTACATCGACCTTTCTCTCGTCAATACTTTGACTGAAATGTGGGGCGCTGCCAGGGAAGTGCTGAAATCCTTTTCTACAGGGGTCTTTTAATTTTTTTTATAGCGTAATTCAAACCATTATGGCTGTTCTGTTTGTTCATCGGAATTTGTCCTGGAATTAAGAAGGGCCGTATCAACTGCATGGCCATGTAAAATTAATTAGGCACTGTACGAATGTGTATTATCACTTTTACTATCACTTAGCACATTTTGGAATTATTGAGTTAATTCTATGTCCATTTTTCTGACCTCACACTAGGTTGCACACATCGCACTGGATGATGTGAGCAAAACTAAGCAGTACCAATTCAGCCTTGAGCCAAGACTATGCCAAGTGGGCAGGTGTTGATGAGGAGGGTTTCAGGACAGTCCTTTCTAACACTGAAACACCCTAAGCTATAATTGCCAGCAACATGGTCCTCACTCAGACCCGCATTGCTTTGCGTCTGAACTTAAGTATTATCCCCAGCTATCATGGCTGTGCACAGTGCACAGGGTGTTTGGATGAGCTCCCAAAATGAGCCACAAATGCAGTCTTGAGCCAAGACTATGCTGACTCAGCAGCTACCATAGTGCATGATGATGGTGAATAAAAACACCCTGAGCTAAACCCTTGACATAGTCTTGGCTCAAGACTGCAATTTGCTTTTGTGTCTGAACTTACATGTATTAACAGCTATCTGGCAGTGCACACCGCATGCAAGTAACCCCGAGACATCCGTGCAGTATTATTATGGCTTCAGCCTTGACCCAAGACTATGCAAAGTGAGCAGCTGATGTGATGCATGAAAACAGTCCCATGCATATGAAAACACATCCCCACACTGCCCGGCCTCTCAGAATGGCAATCTTGACTCAAGACTCTATTTTGGGGGTCTGAACTCAATCATAGTTATTTGCCTTGACACAATGTACTGGTAAAAACCACTCAGCTTGCCCATAGCATATAGTAGCCTTGACTATTTCATCTTGCATCTCATCTCAGCCAGGTCAGCTGTTTCTCTATACACTTTCAAACAAAACCAAGTGTTCTTCTTGCGTGAACAATACTAGTCTTAGGGTTTCGTGTGTGGTGAAAATCAGCTAATTTGGTGGGTGCAGTGGTCAGATCTGACCCCACAAATCCCACAAAAAGTGTCCCATAGTGTATTGATTAGACCCATGATGAATCCCTCCACATTGTATAATTTCAATCTCGGCTTTTTGGTTGCAGACACTGAATTTCTGATCAGAACCCATGAATCCTGCAAACTATGTGTCAAACTCAGCCGTGTGGTTGCACAATATTCTGAGACCCACAAATCCCACAAACTGTGGCTCGATCTCAACTGGTTGGTTGTAGACGTCATTCTGATCGGACCCCAACAATTCCCACAAAATCGTGTCCCAAACTAGCCGGTTTTATGGTAGCTCATCACCGAGACCCTGAATTGAACCCACAAATTCAGTCTTGGGAAAGACTACGTGAATGTAAATGCAGTAGCCCAGAGCCGGATGCGGGGGACAGGGAAGGGGGGAGGGGGGGGGGACTTGATTGGATGTGAGGGGCTATTTCTGTCCGTCCGTCCATTCAGCAGTCATTATTGCCACCTGTACACTCTACGCCCCCTAGCCGCTACTGACCTGCTCCCTCTTGATGGTGTCCGAGTACTTCTGCTTCTTCTGCAGCGTGGCCTGCTTCTCAGCCGAAGTGCCGTTGGCCAGTCGCTGCTTCTCAATCAGCAGGTTCTGCGTGTCCCGGATGAAGCGGCACAGGACCTCCGTGCCGTTCAGCGGCTCCGAGATGAACTCCCGGGTGAATCTGTGCAGGGGAGGAGGAGGAGGAGGAGGAGATGAAGGAGGAAGAGGAGGAGGAGGAGGAGGAGGAGGAGGAGGAAGAAGAGGATTAGGAGGGAGAGGAGGAAGAGGAGGAGAGGAGGGAAAGGAGAAATATGAAGAGAAGGAGGACGGTGAGGAGGAGAAAGAGGAAGAAGAGGGTGAGGAGAAGGAGAAGGAAGAGGAGAAGGAGGAGGAGTAGAAGGAGGAAGAGGAGGAGTAGAAGGAGGAAGAAGATGAGAAGGAGGAGGAGGAAGAGGAGGAAGAGGAGGAAGAGGAGGAAGAGGAGGAAGAGGGGGAAGAGGAGGAAGAGGAAGAGGAGGAGGAGGAGTAGGAAGAGGAGGAGGAGGAGTAGGATGAGGAGAAGGAGGAGGAGGAAGAGGAGGAAGAGGAGAAGGATGAGGAGGAAGAGGAGAAGGAGAAGGAGGAAGAGGAGGAGGAGAAGGAGGAAGAAGAGGAGAAGGAGGAGAAGGAGGACAAGAGGAGGAGTAGGAAGAGAAGGGGGAGGAGAAAGAGGAGAAGGAGGAGAAGGAGGAGGAGGAAGAGGAGGAAGAGGAGGAAGAGGGGGAGGAAGAGGAGGGGGAGGAGGATGAGGAGGAGGAAGAGGAGGAGGAAGAGGAGGAGGAAGAGGAGGAAGAGGAGGAGGAGGAAGAGGAGTAGGAGGTCCTTGTTAAAAAAGGGGGCCCCTGTTTCTTTCACAAGGTCAAGATCTGAATCAGCGATCAGGATGACAGGATCCTGATCCGATCTGAATCCTGAGTCCTGATCTTGATCAAATCTGATCTGACTCCAGCGGTCAACGTCACCAAACTCATCGTAACTTACGATCAATCGTAAGACTATGACCGATGCACAGAAACCATAAGACCTATCACAACTTACTTATGGGATATTATCCATCGTAAGTTGAGTTACGATGCATCTCAAGGCTTTATGAAATCCTCCATGCACTGATCCGCTCTTATACTCGGATCATGATCCGATCTGAATCCTGATCCTGATCAGATCTGAATCCTGATTTGGATCTGATCTGAATGATAAATCCTGATCTGCTTTTATATCCAGATCCTGATGCGATCTTAATCTAGATCTGAATCATGAATCCCATCCCTGTGCAAGAATGCACACCACAAGCCCCCCACAGGTAAAGCTACATACATGTACTTCCTGCTACATGCACAGAAATGCTGTTTCAGTGTACATGCATGTCAGAAAAGTCCTGATTTATGATTTTCAGCTGTCTTGACGGATTGTGGGTAAACACGACCTTTTGGTTTTTTCTTTGCAGAAATATCCCTTTCAATGCCGATAAGACGGGCATTCATCCAAATATAGACCCCTCTCCCACCCAAACAAGTGGATAAATCCATTCTCTCTTTTTTTTTAAACTTCTCGAACAATACACCAGCCTTCAACAGATGAAAGGGGGATTTCTGGCGAAACATTTTTTGAGGGTCTCGTGCAGGCAACGACGCGGAATGATCCTTTTATGGGCGGCAACAATGGCAGCGACAACAATTACAGGATTTCGTTCAGGACTCGTCAGAATGGGCCTATAGGGGCGTGGAGGGTGCGGGGGCAGACCAGGGGAGTACGAGGGCGTCACTTGATATTTGCCCCCCCCCTCAACCCCAGCCCCACAACCTCAGCCCCGAAAATTGGGTGAATGTACCAGTATGTACTGTTGCTGTGAAAAGCGAAAATTCAAACAAATCAAGAATGTTGATAAGATGGCAAAGAAAACTTTGACTGGACAGGGACTTGAATCAGAGATCCATGACGGATCTATTGTGTACCGTACCAGCTCTTACCATTTGAGCAATCCCGCCCTCAACTATAGTTGACTATTGAGATTGCTTGGTCTATGAGATGAAATTGTATGGGAAAAGAAACTAACTGAAGGAAAACTACAGACCAAAAGGGATTGAGGACGGAAGACCAGCAACACCTTGGTTTCTAGATATCAATAATGACTGAGTTGCTCAGCTGCATCCTAACAGGGAGATGATGGGGATGGTTGGTATGATCAGCAATGCAGTGCGCCCCAATTGACTAGAGAGAGGAGTACATGTACATGTTCATGTACATTTGCATGAACAAGTTGTATACTACACAAACATATTGGTTTCTAGATATCAATAACGACTGAGTTGCTCAGCTGCATCCTAACAGGGAGATGATAGGGAAGGTTGGCGTGATCAGCAGCGCAGTTCGCCTTAACTAACTATAGAGAGAGAGTACATGTACATGATCATGTATAATTGCATGTAAAAGTTGTATGCTACACAAACATATTGGTTTCTAGATATCAATAAGGACTGAGTTGCTCTGCTGCATCCTAACAGGGAGATGATAGGGAAGGTTGCTGTGATATCTCATCCAGGTCACAGCAGCGCAGTGGGTACCAACTGACTAGAGAGAGAGAGAGTACATGTTCATGTACATTTGCATGTACAAGTTGTATGCTACACAAACATATCTTGGTTTCTAGATATCAATAAGGACTGAGTTGCTCTGCTGCATCCTAACAGGGAGATGATGGGGAAGGTTGCTGTGGTCTCATCAATGTCACAGCAGCGCAGTGGGTACCAACTGACTAGACCAGTGCCCACTCTAAACATGGGGCCACTTTCTAGCTGGTTCCCCGTCTCGTCCCTCGTCTCGTCCCTCGTCTCGTCCCTCGTCTTGTCCCTCGTCTTGTCCCTCGTCTTGTCCCTCGTCTCGTCCCTCGTCTCGTCCCTCGTCTCGTCCCTCGTCTCGTCCCTCGTCTCGTCCCTCGTCTCGTCCCTCGTCTCGTCCCTCGTCTCGTCCCTCGTCTCGTCCCTCGTCTCGTCCCTCGTCTCGACCCTCGTCTCGTCCCTCGTCTCGTCCCTCGTCTCGTCCCTCGTCTCGTCCCTCGTCTCGACCCTCGTCTCGTCCCTCGTCTCGTCCCTCGTCTCGTCCCCTTGTCTCGTCCCTCGTCTCGTCCCTTGTCTCGTCCCCTTGTCTCATCCCTTGTCTCATCCCCTTGTCTCGTCCCTCATCTCGTCCCTCGTCTCATCCACTTGTCTCGTCCCTCGTCTCGTCCCTCATCTCGTCCCTTCCGTCGTCTCGTCCCTCGTCTCGTCCCTCGTCTCGTCCCTCGTCTCGTCCCTCGTCTCGTCCCTTGTCTCGTCCCCTTGTCTCGTCCCTCGTCTCGTCCCTCGTCTCGTCCCTCGTCTCGTCCCTCGTCTCGTCCCTCGTCTCGTCCCTCGTCTCGTCCCTCGTCTCGTCCCTCGTCTCGTCCCTCGTCTCGTCCCTCGTCTCGTCCCTCGTCTCGTCCCTCGTCTCGTCCCTCGTCTCGTCCCTCGTCTCGTCCCTCGTCTCGTCCCTCGTCTCGTCCCTCGTCTCGTCCCTCGTCTCGTCCCTCGTCTCGTCCCTCGTCTCGTCCCTCGTCTCGTCCCTCGTCTCGTCCCTCGTCTCGTCCCTCGTCTCGTCCCTCGTCTCGTCCCTCGTCTCGTCCCCTTGTCTCGTCTTACTCACTGTGGATTGTGGGTGCTCAGGTCCTCCTTGAGCTCCTCCAGGATGCTGCGGGTGGGCATGAGGTCCTTGACCAGCTTCTTGGGGATCTTCTTCAGGCTGTGCACGCTGGGGTTCATGTGGGCCCGCAGCTGGTCCACGTAGAACCGGGCGTCGTGGAACACCGGCGCAGTGGGCTGGAGGTGGAGGAGGAAGGAGGAGGAGGGAGGAGGGAGGAGGAAGAGGGAGGAGGGAGGAGGGAGGAGGGAGGAGGGAGGAGGAGGGAGGAGGAGGAGAAGGAGGAAGAGGGAGGAGGGAGGAGGAAGGAGGGAGGAGGAAGAGAAAGGAGGGAGGGGAGAGGGAGGAGGGAGGAGGAAGAGAAAGAAGGGAGGGAGGAGGATGAGCAGGAGGAGAAAGGAGGAAGAGAAAGGAGGGAGGGAGGAGGGAGGGGGAGGAGGAGGAGGAAGAGGGAGGAAGAGAAAGGAGGGAGGGAGGAGGGAGGAGAGAAGAGAAAGGAGGAAGAGAAAGGAGGAAGAGAAAGGAGGGAGGAGGGAGGAGGGAGGAAAGAGGGAGGAGGATGGAGGATGAGGAGGAGGAGGATAAGGAGGAGGGAGGAGGATGAGGAAGGAGGGAGGGAGGAGGATGAGGAAGGAGGGAGGGAGGAGGGAGGAAGGAGGAAGGAGGATGGAGGAGGATGATGATGATGAGGAAGAGGTGGAAGAGGAAGGAGGACAAGAATTTGGGAGGGGGAGGAGGGGGTGGAGGGAGGAGGGAGGAGGGAGGTTCAACAGGAGGTACAGGAGGAGCAGGAGGAGGAAGAGGAGCAGGAGAAGGAGAAGGATAATATGAGTAACAATGTGCATATGTCTTATTTGTGTCAACTATTAATTTGAAAAAATGAAAGGCAGAACCACATAAACTCGAATTTCATCAATATATATTTGTGACTTTTCTTGAGTAAAATGTCCTGTCTACTGAAATAAAACACAGCTTCCTGCTTTGTAATGTCATAGACTTCATTGATGCACATGTATGCTATAAAACCTACAACACTTGCTACACTTGTTTACATGTATAGAACATGTTTAGTAAACACAAAGAAAGAGAGTCTAGACAGATTCTTTGGTGAAGCAAACCTGCAGTTTCTCAGGGCACAGGTCTAGTGAAACTGGTTTTTTTTTAAGCTGCTGTAGCCAGGGTAGCCATGTTTACAACAATTGGTTGTTTGCATCTGAAGGAAAGCGGGGGGAGCAAGTGTGATCCCTGGAGATATACGGCAGTTAATGGTTGAATTGCTTCTGACTGGCGCCCCCACCCCGGCAAAGACTAGTTGACTATTAGGGAAGGCCACCATCTAAGGGCTGGATAGCTCAGATGGAAGAGTACCGGTTCATGTACGTTATTAACAGAGGTCTCAGGTTCAAGTCCTGGTCAAGTAAAAGTTTTCTGTGACCAATTTTTCAATTTTTATTTTTTTTTAAATCGGATCTAGTACGGTTTTTCAGAGACTGGATGTCTTGTGTAACACGCTTCTTCCATGACTGAATTTGACCACTGCAGCTAGTGATGAGGCCTGTTTGCGTGGAAGACACAAAACAAAATCCGACTGAATGAGGGACAGAGCGGTCGATACAATACGCAGGCCATGCACTGCTGCTGCAATTCCACGACCACAATAAGCCTTTTGTTTTGGTTTTTTCAAGGGCAGGCTCTCCGGTGGGTGTATGAGCTCTTGTTCTGGATGCAATCTGTAAACGTGGATCATCAAAGTGTCCTTCAGTCCCGTCACGCACAGCTACGAAGCCCATGCAATCTGACACCCTCGTCAGCAATTTGGACCGCTGCCAATTAATTCACATCAAATTAGACGTGTACCAGTCGCTCATTCCCTTCCTTGTGTTTCATTGTGTTGCCCCATTTTATTCAATGGCATTGTGCAGAACATGCAGATACACGTATGCAACGTATAGGCAGATTAATTACTGCACTTGCAATTGGATCACACTGAATTCAGGCAGAAATGCGGGAATAGACCTGTATAGAACATGGACTTGGAACATGGTTGCATAGATTTTACCAGAGGTTATTTTCAAAAATCAAATAGAAAAAAAATGGAATTTTTCACAACTACTCGATCAAGATACATAGATTCGGACATGTTCCGTAAATTTTGACTGCGGTCATATTACCAAAACAACGGTAGTCGTTAAAAACAAAACAAAAATTCAAGAATTCCTTTTCACAACTAATAAAATAACAAAGCGAAAATAAATTTCTGGGTTTTTTTAAACATTGTATAGATCTATTCATCACATAAAGCTTGGCTGTGAATAACCAGACTTGGGCAGAGTTTGTTTGTGCCAAACTGAGTTCAAAAGTAAATCAGTGAGTACGGTAGGGCCTATAGATGCATTTAACTTCAACGGCTAACAAATGTCTTGTGAGTACGTTGCTCACTCTGCTGAATTTTCACAATGAAAAAAATGCAGTAAAAGGTTTTTGAGATATAGTTGTCCAATTTAAGCTCAGCTTTTTTTTCCCACAAAAGGTGCTGGTTGTTATCCAAGGATTTGGGTTGGGGGTGTACGGCTCTAACACTGGTCAAATACTGGCCTTGGTGGCCTGTCAAGCATGTAGTCAGGCCGGACAAATTCTTCATGGGAAGACAGACACAAGTCAGTGGCCTGATTGGATTGACACAAATGTGCGATATCTGAGAAGGCTTCAACCAGGCGCATGTTTTGTAAGATGCAACCAATTGGTTCAGCTAAATAAATCCACCAATATTCTTCACTGGCAATTACAGTACTTTGTATACTGTAGGTTAGAGTTGCACTAGGTGATGAAGTGCACACATTTTCACCGAGTCAAAAAGAAACGAAAAAAACATGTCTTGGTTATGATACCAAAACAAATCCCATGGCAACGGATAATGTTCTAAATACATGTAGATCCCTATTTTTAATCAACTGAATTTGAATCAATTTCCTTATTTGGACCAGTAACACTTGTAAATAGATTAATTGAATTGCCAAAATGGACTGCTAATATACTGTAACAGAGTGAAGTATACCGTACCTACATATGTAAGACAAAAATAGATTTCTTACAATATGAAAAATTTAGGAAGTAAACAGAAAAATGGCAAATTCTGATATACATGTAAAATGGCCAACAAAATGATCAAAATTAATTAAGGTTCATTGTATATTTTCTATGTTCTGTATGACTGTGAGAACTTCTAAAACCGCATTCAATGAACAAAAATTGACAATGACTGAGTGACCTAACATTTTGTATTTTCAATGAGGGTTTGCCCTACTCGACTTAATAAGCACCTAGTACTCCTGAATTAAGTGCTTTGCCCGATTGCCTGCAGAAAAAAAATACAGGTAGCTCGGGCAGGATATGTTTTGTACTTTCAACTTTGTGCAGATTACAATGTAAACAGGTTGATGTGTACTGTGCATGTCAAATTCTGTACTCCTGGGCTTATCGGCAAAACAATTTCTCCTAAAAGGTGAAAGTCACCACCATTTGGCAACTTGATGATCATTAATCACAAACTCAGGCAAGAGTAGAAGAGGCATCTTTTGAAAACTGCAATCTGACTGAAAATAAAATGGCCAAAAAGAAAATGCAGTAATTGTGCTCCTATTGAAAATAGGGTAGGTAGGTAGGATTTATTCTATTTAATTTTTTTATTGATTTTTTTATGCTGAGTCATGTACCAGCTAAGTGTACGCATATGTATATAATACTCGAGCCAACATAAACATGTTTTAAATAATTCATTGTATACTAGGACCGTTCCCACTACGAAAATAATCGCGATTTGAATTGCGATTCAAAAACCAGGGTTTTTTTTGTCATGTCCACACAGGCCAAAAAATCGCGTTGCAAATAAACGCGAGCCGATTGCGGTTAGCATGCGCATGCGGGAATGGCGGGACTCGCTGACGAACCCTGTGCTGCACTTCCTGGCAGTAAGCTGTTGGCAGGAAATGGCATGCGCGCGCAATGCATCATGGGCTTAAAAAAAAAGTACGATTTGAGCGGAGCGTTCCCACACACATCGCGTTCCAAATAAATGCGAATATTTGAAAAAATCTCACTCTTAGTGGAGTTCGAATCAAATCGCATTTATTGTGTCCCCACATGCAAAAAAAAGTTGAGTTTGAATCACGATTCAAATCGCGTTCCAAATAATCACGTTTATTTGGTGTAGTGGAAAACAGCCCAAGTGTTGGTGTTTTACATGATGCATGGAGTGTTGGTTGATTGAAATCACGTTGATTTAAATCACTTTCCCACAAACAACTTTAAAGGTCGCACCGTCAAAATAGGGTCGACCGGGAAACCAGAAGCACAGCTATTTTTTTTTTTTTGCCTACATGTAAAGATTTGCAAAATTCAAGCAGCGTTTAACCGATGCCTACCCATGGTCCCCATGAATGCGCCCAAGCCTGTCCGACACTGACTACAGATTTGCAGGTCATCAGTTCCATCCAGAACAAGTGTCTCTCTCTTAAAAAATGCATACACATCTGAAAAATTTAGGCCAGCCAAATTTGGTTAGATCCTAGGATCTTCCCTGCATCTGAAGAGAGGCCCCTGCCCCGGATGAAAGGCCGCTCTCAATTCAACAACTCTAGATATTTACGAGAGTATTACAAATGGCTACTGGCTATCGATAATGTCTAATCTGTCAAGCTGAAAAACAGAGCCCCCCCCCCCACCTCATCTACCTCTTCCCCCTCTGAGCACTGCACACGCCTGTACGTTGTCTGTGCAGTCTTTCAGGACAAGAATCCCATCCCATCTTTCTGAATAATTCAAGGGAATTTGGCGCTACACGGACGTGTACATAATATGCATCTTGCAGCCATCCTGCGGTCTCATCCATCCGTCCCGACCCCAGGACGCGGAAATAAATAAGCATCCCGCTGTAAAACCTGCAAATCCAAGACCAAGGTCAATTTGGAAAGGGCGTTTCAGCCTTCAGAGCTTATATAGTGCTGTCCCTGTGGCATCGGCAAATAAAAGCACAAAAAAACAAAAAACGACCTGCATAGGTTAATTTAAAATCAAGATGGGCTTAGTGTATCTCCATCATGAAAGATTGAGTAATCCCGTAGTCCGATGCCTGGGACAAATGAAAAAAATATGACACCTGACCAGGATACTGCTTCAAGTCTGTCTGCATGTAAAGTCTGACGTCTTAGCAACATGCTTTTTGTTTCCCTGAAATGGACTACGGGCCTACAGAGATTTGTAAGTTGCAAACTGCTTACTAACAAAAATTACGAAAAGCTAATGTCAAAAATGATGTGACCAGGCCTGACGTTTCGTATTGAGAAAGGTCCTGCTAGGATTGAAACATCAGATCCTTCAAATTTTTGATAAAAAAATCATAGTTCACTGGTTAGAAAGGCCACCATCTAGGGTTCTAGGCCTGGATGCATGTAGCTCAAATGGTACGTACGTAGAGGGCTGGTATGCAAAACCACATGGCAAAACCAGAGGTCTTGGGTTCAAGTCCCGGTTCCAGTCAAGTTTTCTTTGCCATTTTCCCTCAAAAATGACCCCCAAAAATTCATTTAGAATTATAAGAAATGGGCTTAACATGTAGCTTTGGGAGCCCAATGGCATGCATCCTTATCAGGTTAGGCCAATAAACTAGTGTGCGCACTCCCCTATCAACGCGCGGTACGAACGTGTGCCGACATGGACGCGCATCCGCCATTACCAAAGAGGGCAACTTCAGCTCCAAGAGCCCGGATGTCAGTAGTAATCGCGCGTGATATGAATGGGGAAAGGTATAGCCAAAAAGTTGTGAATGTGGAAACTAAAATGTTATAGAAATGTTTTTTAGTAGTGAAAGGAAAAGCCATCAATACATCAAGGGATTGGTGAATTTTAATGTCCTACTTTCTTCTTTTGTAAAAATTGGGATTAGTTTGCCATGGTTTGCCCCATAGAGATCCATGCATTTGCACCCTTTTTGGTAATGGCGTCGCAGTCCCCTTGTTGTCGGCACGCGTCATGCGATGAGTGCGCACTCTAGTAATTTATAGAGCTCTATGGGTTAAGCAGACTGGACCATAGCAAATTCAAAGGGGAAAAGTATAGCCGAAAGGTTGTGAATGCGGAAACTAAAATGTTATAGAAATGGTTTTTAGTAATGAAAGGAAAGGCCATGGATACCTCAAGGGATTGGCGAATTTAACAAAGTCAGGGAGTTGAGGAAAGGAATCAGAATGCTTCTTAACTACCGGTACTCAAATTACACAGATTCAGACATGCTGCAGAGTCATTAAAAAATATGTCAGATTTTCAAGAAAACTCAAACTTGTTTCAATAACTACAAACTGATGTTGCACACGGTTACCCGAGAAGCCATTAAAAAGAAATCAGATTTTCTTTAAATATTAAAAAATTAAAAAAGCTATTAAAATCACACAAGTTCTCACATGTGCATAGATTATGCCAGATGTCATTAAAAAAAAAGAGATTTTGAACAATTACTTTTCACAACTACTGAAATAAAAGGGAAAGGAATTGGATTAGGGATGGCCACAATGGAAAGGGTTAAAAGTTGTGAACACTCAAGGATTATCATTTAACCCAATTATCTGAAGAGCAGTGCATGACTGGTGAATGTGTGCCTTTGAGAAATTTTTGCTAGATTATTAAAAATAAAAATGTCATGCCCTCAAATTTATCTTTTTTTCAGAATTGCTCATTTCTAACCATTTTCGTTAGTAAGCAGTAAATCAATTGTTGCCAATTTCTTTTTGGTGAAAAATACAAATTTATACAATTGCCGATCAATGTGGCCGACTTCAAATTCTCCACGCAAATGTTGGGGCATCAAAATCAAGTCCTAAGTAAACTACACGCATGTATGTAATATGTTTGGAAAAACTCTTACAGAAAATTGAATCAGATAACACGATTTCAGTTTCCTGAGAAATTGAAGATTACTGAAGCATGTCTCAGCGCAATAACGCAAACCTGAATTGATTTCCATGATTATTGGGTTTTTTTCCCCCGAGATGCGCTGACTGAGTAGCGAGCCAGAGGTCCTGGGTTCAAATCCTGGTCACGTCGATTCCCTCGGCTCCTTAATTAAATTGGAATGGGAAATTCAGGGAGGGGGGGGGGGGTTAGGAGAGGGAGGGGGCCATGTTTGTCTGTTTTCGTGGAATGCAATCACTGCGTGCAGACTGCCACAAAAAAGATACATGTGTGCGGAGAATTCAGTTCCTAAACATTCAATGAGATGCAGGGGTTGAAAAACAAATACTAAAATACTAGACAACAGTCTACAGGGGTGGATTTCACAAAGCCTTACGATGCATCGTAACTCAACTTACGATGGATAACCCATCGTAAGTTGTGATAGAAGCCTTATGATGCATCGTAACTCAACTTACGATGGATAACCCATCGTAAGTTGTGATAGAAGCCTTATGATGCATCGTAACTCAACTTACGATGGATAACCCATCGTAAGTTGTGATAGAAGCCTTACGATGCATCGTAACTCAACTTACGATGGATAACCCATCGTAAGTTGTGATAGAAGCCTTACGATGCATCGTAACTCAACTTACGGTGGATAACCCATCGTAAGTTGTGATAGAAGCCTTACGATGCATTGTAACTCAACTTACGATGGATAACCCATCGTAAGTTGTGATAGAAGCCTTACGATGCATTGTAACTCAACTTACGATGGATAACCCATCGTAAGTTGTGATAGAAGCCTTACGATGCATCGTAACTCAACTTACGATGGATAACCCATCGTAAGTTGTGATAGAAGCCTTACGATGCATCGTAACTCAACTTACAATGGATAACCCATCGTAAGTTGTAACTCAACTTACGATGGATAACCCATCGTAAGTTGTGATAGAAGCCTTACGATGCATCGTAACTCAACTTACGATGGATAACCCATCGTAAGTTGTGATAGAAGCCTTACGATGCATCGTAACTCAACTTACGATGGATAACCCATCGTAAGTTGTGATAGAAGCCTTACGATGCATCGTAACTCAACTTACGATGGATAACCCATCGTAAGTTGTGATAGAAGCCTTACGATGCATTGTAACTCAACTCACGATGGATAACCCATCGTAAGTTGTGATAGAAGCCTTATGATGCATTGTAACTCAACTTACGATGGATAACCCATCGTAAGTTGTAACTCAACTTACGATGGATAACCCATCGTAAGTTGTGATAGAAGCCTTACGATGCATCGTAACTCAACTTACGATGGATAACCCATCGTAAGTTGTGATAGAAGCCTTACGATGCATCGTAACTCAACTTACGATGGATAACCCATCGTAAGTTGTGATAGAAGCCTTACGATGCATTGTAACTCAACTTACGATGGATAACCCATCGTAAGTTGTAACTCAACTTACGATGGATAACCCATCGTAAGTTGTGATAGAAGCCTTACGATGCATCGTAACTCAACTTACGATGGATAACCAATCGTAAGTCATGATACATGTAGGCTGTATGGTTTCTGTGCATCGCTCCTCGTCTTGCGATTGATCGTAAGTTACGATGAGTTTGGTGAAATCCACTACAGGTCTACTTGCTGAAGAATCTTCCTAGACTTGAATTTAAAAAAAAAATCTAGACCTGTGCCCTATATGAGTTTCACACTTGGAAAGTTGGGTGCATACAAATGTGCAGTAACAGAGTGCATAATGACACTAGGCTGCTCCAGTATGTAATGAACAGACAGGGTTTTTTTCTTCAAGAAAATGTCATTTCTAAAAGGTTTTTAATCCATTGTCACTGACCCCCCCCCCCCCCCCACCACCAACAAAACCAGTTTCCCGGCCAATCCTATTTACACGGCACAACCCTCAGGCTAACATTTTTTGACGGTGTGTCAGCACAACCCTACTGGTACCAGCGGGACCAATGATTCAAATCAAACAACCGTGCATACACCCCTGTAAATCATGTTTATGCTGGCTCAAGGATACACGTTTGTATAACACTCAGTACATGACTCAGCATAAAAAAGTAAACACAAAAACACCAATGTTTCCTACCTACTAGCTAGCACCTACCCTATTTTCAGATGCCATGTAATACATGTACCGTAGGCGGAAGCACAACTATTTTTGTTTTGGCCTTATAATTAAGGCTTGTAATTTTGAGTCAATACAAAAACTGTTACAAACTGCTCACTGACCTACACTGCAATTGTACATAAATCAACATCCAGGAGGGTAATGACTAACACCATGCAGCTTTCTGATAATCCTTCATTTGTGTTCACTCCTCCACACTTCTCTCTTTGATCTCTTCCCCTCTTCTCACTAATCCCTAGTCCCTACCCCTTGCCCTTCCCTGTGATCTCGCCCTACCAGCTTAACCTGTACTCTTTGTCCTTTGTTTCTCATCCGTGTCCTATTCACTCTCTTCCCCCTTGCTTCTTGTATCTGTTTCGTCCTTGTCACTCTGCCTTTGAGAAAGGTCCTGCTAGGATCGAAACGTCAGGCCCACTAAATTGTAAGATTTGCATTTTGGTAATTTTAGTCAGTAAGCAGTTTGCAACATTTTTGTATATATCACTCAATACAAAAACTGTTACAAACTGCTCACTGACCTACACTGCAATACATAAATCTCAAAAGTTAGAGGGCCTGACGTTTCGATCCAAGCAGGACCTTTCTCAAAGGCTTGTCATTTTAGTCGGACATCAAGCGTCATATCTGAGCCCCATCTTTCTCAGTGGTGCACAAAGATATGCAGCTCTATAATCACCCTGTCCAGAGTGGACACACACTGTTCAAGGTCTGGTAAATCATTGTGATCGATGCACCTGTACAACATGCATCTTTCCCATCGTTTCAGCTTGATCAGCTGCCGTCCCCCTGTCATAGATCGACTCTGCGGCAAAAATGAGTCGTATTGTACCGGTAAATTATTAATGATCAGTGACTGATCTATGTATGAGGCCTATATTTTGAGATTACAAATCAACCTTCCAATCATCAACAATTATAAAAATTCTGGGCACTACCAAAGCAATATTTTAACCCCAAATCAGAAAATAGATTTTTGATAAATTTTTCTCAACCCACACCAATACAAATCAATCTTTCAATCATCAACAATTATAAAAATTCTGGGCACTAACAAAGCAATATTTTAACCCAAAAACAGAAAATAGATTTTTGATATATATTTCTCAACCCCCCCCCCCTCCCTCCCGGGCTTTCAGTCGTCCAGTGCATGGACAAGGACTGCACGCAGGAAGTGCCCCACTTTCCTAGAGTGTGCAGCATAATTGTGTTTCCGGCTTTCAGTTCAATTTCAAATCGGACGATTGCTGGCTATCTCAGGCAAAACCCATTGTCCAGGTACATGTACCGGCATACAGTATCTGCCAACCTATCCTAAAGGAAATAAGGAATACTTCGGCTAAAAAAAAGAGGAATCACAGAGCAAACTACATAGGAATTTGTATTTCGAAGTCAAAAATCAGAATTTGTTGACAAGAGCTTGTAAAATGTTAAATTTGTACCAAAATAAGAGGAATGATTCCGCCAAAATAATAATGGTTGGCAACTATGTAGTGTACATATGTATGACAATGTAATCAGAAGTTCATTGGAAGCTAACAACGTTATCAGCTCCCAAAGCAACATCATTTTGGTTTTAAAAAAAAGAATTAGTGAAAATTTGAGAAAGGTCATGGCAGGCAGGCCCTCCATAAAAAAATATTGACTTTACTTGTAATTAAATGAAGGTCATGGTAGGATACGTGAATCATCAACTCTAAGGAAATGAATGGGTGAGTTTTCTGGAAATGAAATTTTCATATATCTCCAATTCCCCTCAATGATAATAAACAAATTCTATACCTGAAATCTATCCCCTATAAAAGCATCTAAATGGTTGCTATCCATTTCTCAATTACCTTCCAATTTCACGGAAGGTTTCGGCCATGCAAATTATAATTTAAGACATCCCTATCAGCATATAGAAGTACATGTAGGCTTATATCTATGACATTCGTCATTCCTATCATTGTGGTCCCTGCGCATTGTAAAAATAAATCAAATTCGAGAGCAATTTATCGCGTAAGGTTGTACATAATATTGTTGCCTGCACAGGTTCATATCGCACATGTAAGGATGTTTCTCCTAGATTTTTCAAGATGAGCTACACCGAGGGACACCTTAGGGATATTTCTGTCTCTGCACATAAAGTTATCATCCATATTAATTAATTAATACCGTGGTTTTTAAATGTTTAACAGGCAAGGCGCCAAAGTACCTCAGTAAATGTTTTTACTGCAGTCAGTCAAAACGAGGAACAGCACAGTTGGTAATACTGTACATGGTTCTCAAACAACCCAGAATGGAAAGTGAAAAAAGAGCTTTTATTCTTAGAGGTGCATAAACCTGGAATGATTTTACCGCAACATACACAATCGCTGATTTCATCAATTTTAAATAGCTTTGTTAAGCAGCTAAAAGTGATAAAAGAGTGATTTATATATACAAAAATGTTGCAAACTGCTTACTGACGAAAATTACCAAAATTAACAAAATGCAAATCTTGAAATTTAGTGGGCCTGACATTTCGATCCTAGCAGGACCTTTCTCAAAACAGAATTAAATTTTCAACCTCTTACAATTAACTCTTACAATTTTGATAAATTGTACAAAAATGTTGCAAACTGCCTTTGAGAAAGGTCCTGGAGTGCTAGGATCGAAACGTCGTGCCCACTAAATTTTGAGACTTACAATTTTTAAACGTGACAGACCGATTGCGCGACCACTGTTTACATGCCATCGTGTGACTTAATTTAAAGTGGTATTTTTTTATCCCATTTGGCACAGAGCAGTGATGGAAATGTACAAAGAAGAATGTGGACAATATGATCGTTTCTGCTCCTGTTCTGCACCAAATGAGATGCAAAAATACCCACTATAAGTCATGTGATGGCATGTAAAAATCGGTCAATGTAAAATTGTCTGTATTCCCTTTTCAATTGGTTAAGTATTGTTTTTCAACCCCGTGAATAAAAAAAATAAAGATATAACTTGTTTAAATCACTTTTAAATCATAGCTATGTAAGTTGTTATTGGTGGGTTTTGCCAGTGAATCGATCACCCAGAGGTATTCAAGAAATAATAGTCTGTTTTAACATGTGCATAATGAAATTCGTCAGAAGGACTACGAGTCCATTCTTGTAATAATTAATTCTGTGAAGCGTGAATTCTCCATTCAACCAAACTACACCAACAATTGATTTTTTTTGTCAGGCCTCAGCAATCAGTAATCAACGTAATTACTGCACTAATCGTGTGTCGTAGCACAATAACAGAAACTATGCAATGAAAGGTTGGCATGAAAAATTGGGAATATCCTTTTGTAATTTTGTTGAACATTCTCAACCTGGGACACTCATTTTTGTAATTTACCCCAAAGTGTGAACATGTGAAATTTGTTTTATCCCCACCTGTGTGAAATGTTATGCCACCTACAGGTGCAAAGAATTGTCACACCTCAAAAATGTCCAGGGCCCAGTGTTTTGATCCTTGAATGGACCTCTCTCAAAGGCAGAATCGAGAATGATCCCGCTAGGATTGAAACGTCAGACCCTCTAAACAAATTTCCATAATTCGGTTCATTTACATGTATGTGGGTGAACAGAACTGGCAATATTTTTGTGGAGTGAATTGTTCCATTTTGGAGTTAATTGTTCCACTTTGGAGTTAATTGTTCCACTTTGGAGTTAATTGTTCCACTTTGGAGTATATTGTTCCATTAGGGAGTAAACGTTTCCATTATGAGTATTTTTACATTTTTCAATTTTTGAGTATTTTTTCCATTTTTTCTTTCCATTTTTGAGTAAATCTTTCCTTTTGTGTTCACTCCCCCACTTTTCTCTTTCACCCTTTCCCTTTTGATGTTTTCCCCTTCTTCTACCTAATCCCTTCCCAAACCCCTGCCCTTCACTTTGATCTCACCCAACCAACTATCCCTTTGTCCTGTGTATGTCATCCATGTCCCTGCTAACTCTCCCAATCCTCAAATTTGTTTCTGTCCCTGTCAGCTATTGGGGATCACACAAAGTGCATGCGGCTTTTTCAATGCAAGTCAAACAAACAAAGGAAAAACTGTCTGGGAACTTTTGAGCAAATTGAAAAAAATTGGCAAAGAAACCTTTTAATGGACCGAGACTTTTAACCTGGGAACCACTAGTGTAGCCAGGTTTGGATGTTTGCATCTGAATGAAAGCGGGGGTATGATCCCTGGAGATATACAGCAGTTAATGGTTGAATTGCTTCTGACTGGCACCCCATCCCAGCAAAGACTAGTTGACTATTAGTGTCAGTGTCAGTGTCATAATGGTAGCACAGTCTACTGAATGTTTCTCATGTAATTTTTTTTTTATTCAGACACGGAATTCGGTGTTTTATTTGTTCAGAAATATTTGCTCAGAAATCATTTGCACGAGTAGAGTTACAATAACATTCGCCCTTTGTAGAAAAGGGTTGGGTTTTCCAGTGATGTTGTTCTTCTTGTTGATTTTTGTTCTTGGAAAAACATTGATGTCATATGTGATTCATTTAGAGTATATTCATAAGTTTCATAGTTTGTTTTTCAAGTCAAACAAACAAAGGAAAAACTTACTGGGAAATTTTGAACAAAATGACAAAAAATTTAGAAAAAAAACTTTGACTGGACTGGGACTTAAAGCCCTACACAACATTGGTCAAGGTCAAAGAATAGCATCCATACGTATGCATGAAATAGCACACCTGTGAAACTTTCAGCTCAATCCGCCAACCGAGTCTTGAGAAAATTGTGAAAACAGCTTCATTTGATTCGCAAAAATGCAGCATTCAACGCCGTGCTGTTCCAAAAAATAGTTTAGATCTTGGTGAGACGTAAACATATATCTTTTACTCATTTCTCCCAAAATAAAACATTTTAGGCAGAAATATTTCAGTGCAAGGTTTCTACTATAACCATCTTCAAACTCTATAAGTTTCATGTAAATCTATGAAGTGTGAACATTTCTGTTTTTCGATCTTACCAATGTTGTGTAGGGGCTTTAAACAAGAGACCTCTTGATTAACATGCCAGTGCTCTTCCATCTGAGCTATCTAGCCCTTAGATGGTGGCCTTACCTAATACAAAAGTGACAGTCAATTAGAAAATAACGTGTGACATAACCCCCCAATTTTTTTTTAGTGAATTCAACATGGAATTCAAGTAAAGAAATGTTGGAGTCATCATGGCCAAATTACTGTAAGTCAGTCAAAAAAAATAAAAAATTACTGCGGCCATGACCAACAATTTGTTTCGTTCGTTTCTGTTGCTGTGAAAAGATTTGTACTTCATCAACAAATGTCACTCTAACCTTCACTAAAAATTGTAAATATCATTGGAATAATACTATTATAATACAAATAGTACAACTAAATCAATTAATTAAAACAATTTAAGGCAAGATTTTAGTATAAATATACCCTCACTGTACTAAATGTCTGGGGAAAAGTCCAAAATAAACCACCTATTTTTTAAAAGGTCTTTTTTGGAGAGTTCCAAAATTTTGTAAGACTCACTCCCCACCCCTCTCAGACCCCCCCCCCTACCACTTGGGAACCCTCATTAATATTCATGAGGATCTACTGCCTTTCATTCTTTTCTTAGAAAAGTGACGTTTGGGTTAGGATACTAAACTAAAATCCCCCCCTAGTAATACTAAAACAAAAACTAGTCATTAGTCACAAGCAGATGTCAAGCAAAAGAAAACAAAAAATAATTCTAGTTCTTCATCACGTCTACTTTCTCAACACTCGGTAATAGATTTTTCTTTTCCTTTTTATTTTTGGTAAATTTATGCCGAGTAGTTTTACTGCACTTACCTGCTCGCAAATCATGGACCATTTCTCGTCCGAGTCCAGAGATTCAATGGCCGGAATCTGTCCGGCAGATAGACTCATGGTGCTCTGTCCAAGACGAAAAGGTGGAAGAAAACAAGGAAGACAAACTTCAGCAACCCGGAAGAAACATGGGATGATTATATCCACAGGTGGGTATAGGTTCTCGATCGCCAGACGATCTTCGTCAGTACTCCACCGAGGAAGTTTTCCCCAAGCAGCCCAGAAAATATCGGGTTTCGAGATGGCTATACTTCCTCCAGTTTACATGGCTGCAACCCGGTTTGTCAAGTCCCTCTGGAAATGCTGTCACCGAATGACGGCGGGTCAGGTCTGGGTTAGGGTGATTTTTTGGTCAGACAGTCCCGAGCCTTTCACTCATCAGCAGTGGCACCTGCTGCAGACGCCTAGGTCCATGGTCGTCTGCTTCCGTGAGGCATCCCACTGCGTGTGATCCTATGCAAGGTGGCTCCCTATAGGAACGCACGCTTTGGCCTACAGTTACACGCAGACTAAACACGCACCCACGCACACAGCGCGCACAGACACGTTTGACGGGCAGCGCTCGCAGATCCTTTTGTGCACAGGTTTTATTTCTTCCCTCCCCTCCCACCTTTTTTTTTTTGCTGCCATACATATGTTAATATCCCAGCGTCTGCCATTGCCAGGGTCTCTCTCTTTCCTACTCTGGGATTTATTATTCAGACTTTGGGCGAGTGATTTGGCCTCGGCGCGATGAACTTGGGACAAAAGCTGAACTTGGGACGTTTTCCAGTGCGCGCCAGATGACGTATACGCACATGCGCACTGGAGCGTGAGGATGGTACACAGGTGCATGGGTCGCTGCGCGGCGATACGACAACAATGAGACAATCCTTGCTTTATGTTTTGGCTGCCACGTTCGTCATCGATTGATTTATGGTGAGTCACATGTTGCAAAACAGCCCCCCCCCCACAAAATCAGTGAAATAGGGGTTTGGGTTGGGAGTCGTTTACCAAGGGGACGTGGCGGAACGCGGGTATTTTGAATAGGGGTACCAGCGAATCCCGTCTAGACGTACACTGCGCACAGAATCGCGTCGAAGACGTGGAGAGGTGTACCAGCGACGCAGTGAACTTCGTGAACTTTGGAACAGTACAAACCGCGTGGGATGTTTCTTTCTTGCTCCCCTCACTTTTTGGGGGGTGAAAGCGAAACCCCCGCAGCGAGGTTATAGAAAGGGGAATCCAGTTTTCCGATGAACCGTTAATAAGAACTTCAATGGCCCCAACAGATCTCGAGCCCCCTCTTAAACCCCGCTTCGATTTTAGTTTAAAGTGACACCTCGCATATCGGCCCTACCTATGCCGCGAATCCAACTAGAATGCACGGACGCACGTAGGGTTCCTGTTGCACTTTTGGCTCGGCTCTCGAAGACGATTCGATTAAAAAACTTCACTTTACTTCTTTTTTTTAAGTCTAAACGGGAACAAACTGGGCCATTTGAAAACAATTTGAACAATGGCAAAGACATTTTGACTGGACACGAAAAGAGTTCTCGAAGTTTCTTTTCTATAATGTCATTATTTAAAATCGAAAAAAAATAGGCTATATAAAAAAAAATATTAAAATATAATTTTCATTCGAACACAAAAATAGGCTTATGAAAATTTGGACCACATAGGCATGTTCTAAGTCTGACCTCAAGTTTAGTGCAAAAATCCAAACAAAATGCACTGAAAAACAATAATAATTACAAAACCTTTTCTTTTTTTAAACAGGATTCAGGCTTAGCAATGATGCTGATTAATGTGTATACTTAATTATGTACTTCTGTGGCGGTATAGAGCTGCCTAGGCATTTCGATAAGGGAACGCAAGGAGTTTTCGGATACAAAGGAATGCAAAGTACAAATCAATGCTGAAACGCCTTTCCTGGAATTTCCGTGACTTGCAGTCGAATCAGGCACATTCTGCGAGATGAGTGACTTAAAATCCAGAACTTATCCGATTCGTTGAGGGTTTTTCTCCAAAGAGACCTGGAACCACGGGATTAACTCTTTTTATAGAAAAAAGTTCATCAGCGCAGAAGAAAGATTACTGGCTACGGCTGTCGCTAAGAGGACAGGAACACCTCATGTCCGTACTGAAGCATACATAGCCGGGCTTCAAGGAAACACCCCCTAAAATAAGCCACAGCCACAGCCACAGCCTACACGATAAAGGGTCTCTGCAATAGACATTTTATCATCCATGTTACAGAACTGTTTGGCAATGTTGCTAACAATCAAACTAGGGTTTTTTCCACACTCGTTCTAGTTTGGGGGTGTATTTCCAAGTTTTCAGATTCATTATGCTGATGAGACTTTCAATATTCATGAGCAAATTTGTGACGTCATCACAGGATCATGCAACAGAAACCCAACTGGTTGTGAACAACAGGTTCTGAAAATTTCTGGTTTTTCCTGCAGTATCCCTAAACCTGTTGATTTACTGCCAAAATGTATACTTCATAATCATTTTTTGTGAAGGAGTTTTTCATCAAAGCTAATCCAGAGGAATTAATTTGCAGTTTGAATGTTTTTTTGTTTCCTGACATGACCTTACAATAGCGCCTCATTTTCATAAGGATGATTTTAAAAGTAAAAAAGATAACAATTTCTGATTCTACTAAGAAAAAGAAGCTTGCCAAAAATCATGTTTGCACACTTCAGATCCCTAGATGAAAGCAGAAAATGAGCTTGACTGTCATACTCCTTTAATTCAGATCCGCGTAGACGCGTGTCATATAGTTCAGACCGCACGTGCAATTCGTTAGCCACGAACAGCACACTTCAGTCCGGTTGGGATATTTCAGGAAGAACAGTCAAGAAATTGGTATGACTGAGCAGCCCACACGTTCTCGGTCATCTTTCTCTTTTTTTTGGGGGGGGGAGGGGTGGCAACCTGACACTGGAGACACGCCACCATTGTACCAACATCAAACGCCGTACGGAAGAAAATGCGATCGAAAGTAAGTTTCGTGCGGTGCGGAGTTTCCCCCTGGAGTTTGAACCAAGTGTCCGAGCCGATAATTGATAAAACGCTCAATGAATAAGTTCACTGGTAATCAACCTGTGGACGTACGTGCTAGCTGGGTGTTTCACGGATCACAAATTGGATCGGGAACGAGTCTAAAGCACCGTGATAATTAAGTCCTTACATTGCCTTGCCGACAGGCCAAACTGCCGCTGCTTTCCACATCTAAACATGTAAACCGTGAAAATGGGGTGAAAATGTCATTTAGCCGTGAAAAGAAAATTCACCGTGTTTTCACCCCTATTTCACTGCACACAGAATTAGCCAAGTCATTTTCACGGTGTTTTCACCAGTGGTCTCCAAGGCCACATTCCTGGTGGTAAATGGCTAGAGGCAATTAGCTAGAAGTATCTGGAAGTGACAGTTACAAGGACACCATACAGTACCTCTATGGGGGCTGTTGGTCCTTACTGGTAATTGAACTAACCATCCCCCAAGGCTGGAGGTTGCCACCCTAAATATTCACGTTTTTTTCACGGTCTCTTTAGTGACCTGAAGATGTCCTTATCAGGTCAGAGAGGAGATCATTTTCACGGTGAATTCACTGTAAAATGCACCGTGAAATCACAGTGATTTTTAAGTTTCATGGTTTAGATGTTCATAATTCTTAGTCCGGTTTTTCGAGCCTGATTTTGACCACCGAGGTGAAAAGTTGAGAGATGGGCCATCTTATAGTTTCATACGCAGAGGAAAACGCGGATGCAGGCCTGGTGACCACAGGAAAGTCTTCAAGGTATATAAGCCTATCTGATATGCTTTAATATCAGTTGTAAAGACGGGAAGGTTATTCCTCTTTGCAATATGTGATGACACAATCTTGTTCTTGGTTATTCAAGCAGCATATAACTATGATACTAAGGGGGAATCAAGGGCAAAAGAGGCAAATCTTTGACGTGCTGTAGAATAAACATTTTGAGAGCAATAGTTAAGCATGATATACGAATAATTATGAACAGGCAAGTATGACCTTCACAAAAATATACTCCACTGGTTGCTATGGTAACCATGTATAGCACCTCTGATTGGCTAAAAACCTTAGCAGATATAATTCAAATGTTGGTTGAATATGAAATGGTAGAATGCGCACAAAATTATGGAGTCGAATTTCTGTAACTATTGCATGCAACATCGAACTTATATTGCATATTTTTGATCACGCTTTTAACGTGCGTGTGATCAAGAGTCGTGAGAATACTGATAGACCTATGACCGTTTTTCTTGTACAGTGTGGGATGGTATTCCCCACGTTCTTGAATATTAGTTGGCACAGGATATGCTAACTAGTGCAGCAACTAATGTATTGTACGATCGAGTTGATGAATATTATCACTCACACCATTGGTGTGCCACAAATCGTGACGATTAACATTCAGGTGGGTACAGAGCTGATGGACACGACAGAATTTTGAATCGGGGTTTTGCTGGGCAATATCCGGGTCTTGTTCCTGCAGGGAGACTGATGAGACTGTGCATGCACGACTGAGAGGCATTCATTATGCATGGGCCGTTCGCCCGGAGGAGAGGGGAGGCGAGGCGAGGGGGAATGGAGTGACGGCGGCGACTTACCAGCAGAATTCGAAACTTCTTGTCCACGATGTGCTTGGCGGGTTTGAGTCCTGCGGGGGAAAGAGCGGAAAGAGGCGATGGGTAATTGAGAGAGGCTTGAATGGAGACTAGCTAATGGGGCTGTTGAATTCGGCGCCCCCACTCCCCGCCTCAAGGTTGGTCATTAAGTATGCCCTCCAATTCCCAGTGTGCTGCTGTCCTTCTCAGGACACTCTGTCTTTTTTCACTCTGTCTTTACCTCCGTATTTCTCTGTCTGTCTCTGCTTATCTCAGTTTTTCTGTGTTTCTCACTGTCTTTCACTGTCCCTCACTGTCTCTCTGTGTCTCTCTCACGGTCTCCCTCTGTCTCTCCCCGTTCATTCGTCTCTGTGTGTCTGTCTTTCTGTGTCTCTCTATCTCCCAGTCTCTCGGTCTCTCTCTGTGTTTATTTGTGTCTCTGCCTTCTCTGTCTTTCTGCCCCTCTCTGTCTCTGTGTCCCTATCTTTCTTTCTCTATGTCCCTCTCTGTCTCTCTGTCCCTAATTTCTGTCGTTCGGCCCCTCTCTGTCTCTCTATAGCCTCTCTGTCTCTTTGTCCCTCTCTTTCTCTCTGTCCCTCTGTTTTCTGTCCCTAATTTCTTTCTCTCGGCCCCTATGTCTCTCTTGACCCTTCTCTGTCTCTCTGCCCTTCTCTATCTCTCTGCCCCTCTCTGTCAGTGTTCTGTCTCTCTCTGTCCCTCTCAGTCCTTCTGTCTCCATGCCTCTTAGTTTCTCTTAGCTTGACATTTCCTCCAACTCTCTTCCTCTCTCTCTCTCTCTGTACCCCGTCTATCTGTTTGTCGGCCTGCCTGTCTCTCTCCCCCGAGAGAAAAACAAAATATCAGACGTGTACTGGTTTGGTTACGAAGTTGGGAAGGACCCGGGGGAACAGAGAATACAAGCCCCCTTGGTAAACAAACGTGGTCGCCCCAAAGTCGCCCCCCACGCAGCGGACCCTTGACCAGCACGACGAGATAGAGATGGAGGTGGGGAGGGAGAGAGCAAGACAGTAATGGTCACATCTTAACATAGCCGCCCCCAACAACAAAAAACCCTTCGCCGCTTGCCCATCCCCCGTGCACTCAGCTGCCAAAACAACCAGCCCAGGGCCATCTCAGTCCGCTCTGCACATGCAATTGCCGAGTTTCTTCTTCTTCTTCCTCCCCCTTTTTTTTTATCTTGCAGACCCTGCCAGTTAAGAGGCAATAAAGCCCAAGCTATCGGCCCCGCGGACAGACGTAATTCCTTATTGCAGGTCCGTTGCCCTGGTGACGCCGTGTATGCAACTGCAGATTTATTTCTCTCTCTCTCTTTCATGTCTTTCCTTATCTCTCTGTCCTTCTGTCTTTCTGTGTTTTTCTGTCTCTCTCTGTCTCTCTATCTCTATGTCTCCCTCTGTCTCAGTGCCTCTCTCTGCTTCTCTGTCTCTCTCTCTCCCTCTCTCTCTCTCTCTCTCTCTCTCTCTCTCTCTCTCTCTCTCTCTCTCTCTCTCTCTCTCTCTCTCTCTCTCTCTCTCTCTCTCTCTCTCTCCCTCTGTGGCAAATCTTCTTGAAGGGAGGAGTTATGCAAAACGATGCAGTGCATAGTGGCTGGCTAACCGTTTGCACATTGTGCTGAGTAAACTCGTGCGCGAACGACCGGGCCGAGATGTTTCAAACTATACGCGGGTCGATATTGAATTGTTCCGAGATGATGATATATGCCATCATATACTGGACGGTTATCCATTCCCTTGTGCGAGAAACGACATAGTGCTGCAGTGTACATGCATCACACAGTAGACCGTAAAACATGATGTACATGCCGTATTGGGTCATCAATCAGGCAGATGAAAACCTCTTCGAATCTTCCCAGACATCCTGTAGCCTGCAATGCCTTGAACAAAGTTGCACAACGCTTCATCGTGCACACAACACACAAAATGCGTCGTCATGATATTATCAACTACACGTTATTTTCAGTTACAGAACAAAACGTCTGCAAAACTCCTCTCTGTCTCACTCCGGACGTTCACGAAATGAAGGCTTAGGCTCGGGCTCAGGCTTCGTCTCCGTCTGACAGAACCTGAACATCCAGGTTGTGGTTTGTTTCCGAATTTGAAGGTTTGTTGGCTTGATAGGTACAGGGTATTCACCAAGAAACTGGGGCCAAACGCTTGTTTTTATTTGCTTACGAGTAAGATAAATGTGACCGAAGCCTAAGCCTTCATTTCAAAAACGGCCTAAATAATCCCCAATGGTTTACAACAGAAACACGACAGAAGTTGTACAGCCTTTCATCCTTCACACATCATATCATAACACAGAATATTTATCTTCATGCATTATTAACCTCATCGCCATCAACTACACGTTACTTTTCAGAATAACACTAAACGTCTGCAAGATCTACAACCTCTTCGTACGTCCTTCAGTTTTGTTATTCATATTTTCATGTCGTCCGTTCCGGTCGTCACAAATTATCATGTGTCCCCACCGCCTGCAGAATCATTATTTTACAATGAGTAATTTTATTACATGCATCAGCATTGTTCACTGAGTCAAAACTAACAACATCAGTCGGCAAATTTCAATCTTTGGGAATGTCGCTCCTCTCCGTTACGCTGCGTTGGGGGACGGATGGGAGGAAGTATCCCAAGGGTAAACATCGCGTGTTTAAACACAGGCATCGGGTCGCACTGCACGAAGTGGCACCGTTAGATTCGAAATAACCGATCCGCCAGCTGGACAGTACAAGGAAGTATTTGAGAAGGTATTAACTCAATTGGAAGTCTAGAATGGTGTCAGATATTCCGTGAAATTTTAGCGCTCGAAAAACTAGCGTTCTCGAGGAAAGAGGGAAATGTGTTGAATTTCCGTGGAGCGATCGTTTTGGAACAAAGAGTTCCTTTTACAAATACCTGAACAAAGTTAGCGTTTGATTTCGTTTCCACGGGTTTTTTCTTGTGGTACGGTTGACGGATAAAGCCGAAACCTACGCAGGTGTGTTCTGATGTATACGTTGGGTTTGACAAAGCATGGAAGCGATTCTTTGAATTGATGAATCTTCGCAAAATGGCGCAGCCTATACCTTTAAGCGACGCGCGGGTTCATGTCTGAAATTTCGCCTGCATTTTGTTGCGTTTGGCGTGCCTCGTCTTGTCGCATTTCGCCGATCATAACAAATAAGAGACTCGATCGCCCTTTGGCATTTCGGGCGTCGCTCGATCAATTTCGAGGGCAAGCACTTCGGAAGGAGGAGAAATTGGGCTGGAAATTGGAAGAGAATGTCACCCCTTTCGCTCGGTCACGTCTTCTTTAAGTTCACGGGCTTTTAGGCAGACCATGGACAGACCAGACTAAGTGCAGTTCTGCAAGCATATAACGGTCTTAAGTGTGGGGAGGGGGGTTTACGACTGCTTCTGCGCATGACTGGCACCGTGACCTCTAACCCACAGAGTCAAAAGTTGAGAGACCAGTGGCTATTTGATGACAGTATACAATATCCAGTTATTATCAGGTACCGGTAATACGTATCCAATATAGGAAGGTTTGCGGTGACACCATGTATTAGGCCTCTTAAATGAGAGGTGTGGCTCTGAAAAGAACCTGAGTGATAACTCAGGAACCGTAACTCTTCTTTAAGAGACATTATAAATGGTGTCACCGCAAACCCTCCTCATATGGAGTTACCACTCAGGTTCTTTTCAGAACCACACCTCTTTTTTTAAGAGACCTTATACATGGTGTCACTGCAAACCCTCCTATAGAGTTACCACTCAGGTTCTTTTCAGAACCACACCTCTTCTTTAAGAGACCTTATACATGGTGTCACTGCAAACCCTCCTATAGAGTTACCACTCAGGTTCTTTTCAGAACCACACCTCTTCTTTAAGAGACCTTATACACGGTGTCACCACAAACCCTCCTATATTGCTTCACCCACCATGCAAAGCCTTAAGTCTTATTCATTTAATACGTATCCGACCTTTAAGATCTTCACTGTTTTTACTACTTTTGTGCATGGCTGGCACAGTGACCTCTAACCTCCGGGGTCGAAAGGTGAGAGACCAGGGCCATGGTTATTTGATGACGGGATACAAGACCCAGTTTAGTCTGGTGCCTTTCCCTGCAAAAGGGCATAGGTGCGTTCAGATGTCAACATCACTTTAAGATCCGCTGGGAACACAATTAGTGCAAGTGTTGCAATGGGGCCCATTACTTAAAAGCTGTGCTTCTTGATGGGTCCCTCTGCAGTATCACATTCATGTTTATTTATATTAAGTTATCACTTAATGTGCCAGTCCTTTCCCTATTAATTTTGCCAATTCATTCTTTGTGATGTACATTCTGTGATATGTGCTTTGTTGGTTGATGCTGTGGAAAAGAAATAAACTAAACTAAACTAAGCTAAACTAAAACCAATCAGTATGGTCCGTTTAATAGCTTTTTCCAATTGGTTTTTACTTCATCATGACGTAATATGTGAACATTGAATGTGGATAGGGTTGAAGCAAGTACAAAATAAAATATAATGGGTCATTAGAAAACCAATGACCTCAGTGACCTTCTTTAGTCTTTATGGCTTTCTGTCTGAAATTTCGCCTGCACTGTGTTGCGTTTGTCATGCCTCGTCTTGTCGCATTTCTTTAGCCTTTATGCCTTTCTGCAAGGCACACAACGGTTTACTGTTTAGTAACACTGTAATTCATCAAGCCTTTTGGGCGCTCGAGGGGGGAGGGAAGGGAGGGAAGGGAGGGAAGGGAGGGAAGGGAGGGAAGGGAGGAAGGAACCGGGTACCCTTTGATAGTTGCTATGCCCCTTTTTTCAGGCTGTAAAGGAATCCCCGAGCTATCGACCGGTCCGACGGGGTCCGTGGTGGGAGCTGCCATACCCGGGGGCCATTGATGCACTGCACGCCAACACTTTACCCAGCGACTCCATTCAGTCTGCTGCGGGTGTATATACCACACACTGTATACATGGATAGTGTTGTGGACTGCGGAGGCCTTTTCTAGAATTGTCTAATGTGACAGGTCTGGCTGACTAAAGATAGGGAGGACATCTCATCTTCTAATGGTTATCGAGACAGTGGTTAAGGTGGAATGAGTTTTCGGTGGTCGCAACCATGGACTTAAGGCTTGGCTCGCCTATCATTCCACTGTGTAGATTTTCACTTGCTATTTCAGTTCAGATCCCTCTCCTACTTAGGTATTCGGACTTTAGAGGGATCAAGTAGAACCAGCCGGGAAAAAGGTCAAAATCCCCTTCGAATTTTCAAAGAATGCGCTTGCACATTCCTAATGGTGTATTACCTCCCGAATGTAGCTCGAAGGTAGCTGGGACAAAGTGGGAGTATACGCACTATATACCTGAATCTGTATCCTTATGGAGACATGGCTTTGATAAGACTTGGAGGTTTGCATGGTGGAAAAACTATGTGGGAGGTTTACGATGACATCATGTAGCTCTTCTCTTTCAAGAAGGAATGTACTGTCTCCTGACGACGGGCAAAGTACACACTGCTCGAAACGTTGAGTTACCGGCTCTTTTCAGAGTCACACTCCTTCTTGAAAGAGAAGAGCTACATGATGTCACGGCAAACCTACTTAAACATGGCTTTGTTCTCGTGCACTACACAACCAAGTGAGAAGCAATGTTTTAAAAAACACTCCCGTTTCAACCACATTCACTTTCCTGCATGGGTAGAAATGTAGACTGTATATCTCTTAATATAAACACTTCAATTTGCGACCGATTTTTACCCATACAAGAATTTCCCTTTTGAGTTACATCCAAATTCGGAAAATCCTATTGCAGACATACACAGTAAACACCTTTTAGAATTTCCCTGTGGAGACCTATAGTCAACCTATTGTCCTATAGGTCTCTACACGGCATTTTATATACTCTATAGATACACGCCCTTAATGTAACCAGCCGACCAGCCGACATGCCAATCAACCCACCCACCCTCGCCAATCGAGGGACTACATGGAAGCACACGATCCAGGAACTGATGAGAGGAAGTTATCGAGAGACAATCGGATATGAGGTCAGGCTATTCACGCCACACTTTGAATATCCAGGATTATGCGGAGAACGTCCGTTCCAACGCCGTTCGGTCTCAACTTACAGTACCTCTAGTGTGACTATACTGGTTAAGGTTAGATTTACGCTGACGGATGGGATGGGGTGCAGGAAATTTCAAAGCAACGAGTTATTAAAGCGTCCTCATATCAGTCGGTGGTTTTAGATCTCATCTCTATAAGTAACTTTTAGGAGGAGTTGATTTATATCTGTGTTGTGTATGTTTGGGGTTACGCCTTATCTGTAAATTGATGTCCTGTTTGTCAATTTAATGTCTTTATAATGGCCTTTGAGAAAGGTCCTGCTAGGATCGAAACGTCAGGCCCTCTACAATTTTCTTTCAGAGTACACGCTGTCCGAAACGTTGAGCTACCGGCTCTTTTTCAGTGCCACACCCCATCTCACAAGAGACGATGGACATGGTGTCACTGCAAAAGCATTCCACTCTGTACTTCCCACCAGACCCACCTTGAAATCTTCTCGACATCTTTGTGAATTTAATCGCCGTTTTTGTTTTGGTCCTTGCTCCAGGAGTACTTTTGAAATTTATGTATTGCAAGTCATTTTAGTCAGTGATTAGTTTGCAACAGTTTTTTGTAGTATCTTTATAATTGTACTTATTATTTCATATGATTTTTTTTCTATTTGAATCAATTTTATCTCATTTTAGCGATTTTATTTTGTAAATTGCTGGGTATCGGTGGAAAACAGAATCGGATGAACTGATTTAACCCTCGCAGGATAATCAAGAATAAATAAATAAATTATCAGCCAACAGAAACAGCTCATCCCATGCAGTTTTAGGTTACGACAGCAAAACACTCTCTTTAAAGGCTCAATACAACATTGGGAAGATCGGGAAACATTGATGTCCACAGATTTCCTTCTAATTTACACAGTTTGTAGATGGTCGTGATATAATCCTCATGTTGAATTTTTACGGTCTTGGATGCTGTACTTTTCGAGAAATCTTCACTCAAACGTCGACAAATAGTTTATTACTCGCAAGTAATAAACTATTTCTTACCGTACAGGCTGGGGCGTAAACCGTGAAGGTCTTTTTTCGCATTTTTCTACTTTCTCAGATTACGATTTGAGTTAAAACCTTTGCAGTAGGCTTATTTCCATCTTGGAATGTTTTATGGTTTAACACAAACTGTGGGAATCTTTTGACCTTTACCAATGATTGATCCTAGCAGGACCTGTTCCAAGGTGGATTGACACGGGAGAAAAATAGTCAGGAATAGGGAGCAGCAGTGAGATAGGAATGACAGGAGAGGTCAAGGGGAAAGCGGACAGATAGATCAGAGGGAGACCAAGGGGAAATCACAAACAATGTAGTGGAAGGAATCAAAGAAGGGAAGATTTAAAGAGGAAATACTCAACTGACAAGAGTTCTACCTTCATTCTATCAATTTATTTCGATTTGTGTTTTATGGTCACTTAAAGTCAGTTTGCTAATCAGTTTGCAAGAGATTTGTATCACTTTTTTGAGGTGTTCCCATAAAGAAAGGAAAACTGACAAGGGACTTTTATAATTAGGAGGGCCTGACGTTTCGATTCCAACAGGACCTTTTTTCTTAGCAGGATCCTATTTTGTGATATTCGCATTTTTGGTCTTTGCATCTTTGCATATTTCTGGGAACTTTTCAAACATTTTTGATTTTTTTTTACAAAGACCTTTTCTTTGCCCTTTTTTTCGAAATTGTTCAAATAATTTATTTATTAATAAATTTAATAATAAATTTCATTATTATTTATCATTTATTTTATTTCCACAATGGAAGGGCCGGATGGCGGAGATGGTTAAAACTTCAAACCAGAGATGTTAGTTCTAATCCCAGTCCAATTAATAATTCGCTGTGTAATTGATCAACGTCAATTGCACACAGGCAACTTCATTTCTTTTCTTTTTTTCTAAAATGTGGAGAATGGTAGAAAACATGTACCAATGTGAGCGCTAACTTTATCAATCGTCACTCTTTCTCCCGAAGACGAGCAGAGCACACTGTTGAAAACGTCGCGTGAAACCCTCCGGTTCCTTTCAGAACCGCAACTCAATCACAAAAGAGCAGACCTCAACATGGTGTCACCCCAAACTTCCTCATAATTATAGTAATTAGTACAGCACCATGGCTGGCCTAAAGTTGTATACTGAACGTCACCAAGTCGCGCACAAGGCTTTGCCTAAAGACGGGCCTTGAAAAGTGTTTGAGAGCTCTAAGCGGCCGTTCTAGCTCCACACATTCCTAGGAACTGTTGCTAAGGAAGTGTCCGTATAGGGTCAGCCTACACAATGGACGATGTGTAAACATACTTTGAGCCCCCTCCTCCTCCCCTCCTCCTCCCCCTCCTCCTCCCCCTCCTCCTCCCCCTCCTCCTTCCCCTTCTCCTTAAATTCCAAAGACGTGACTTCCGTAAATGAACAAGAAAAGACCTATATCGGCTATAGTGCTCCCAGTGCGACCTCAGTGCACACGTATCGGATTACATTATCGATCGGAACTTCGTTCGGTTTGGACTATGATGGTTCGGTTTCTCGATTTCGGCAACCTGTTGCCGAAAACATCTGTTGATCGTGGGAAACCGGAGAAAGAATTCATATGTTTCAAATGGTCGAATCTTTCTCAAATATTAACTGGGAAAATCACTTTGTGAACGTATTTCCCGATGAAGCTATTGATAAGAACTTTGTCCAACATTGGGGTAGGCCTATTAGTCATGGGTTCGTCATTTCGTTATCCAATGATTCATGCTGTAATGTAAACAAAATAATGTTGTAAACCGCTTAACGACTTATGATGACCAAAGTTCACATTTCAAAAGAGGGCCTGACGTTTCGATCCTAGCAGGCCCTTTCTCAAAGGCAGAATCGTTCATTTAATCAGTCAGTCAGACAGTCAGTCAGTCAGTCAGTCAGTCAGTCAGTCAGTCAGTCAGTCAGTCAGTCAGTCAGTCAGTCAGTCAGTCAGTCAGTCAGTCAGTCAGTCAGTCAGTCAGTCAGTCAGTCAGTCAGTCAGTCAGTCAGTCCCCCTGCGACGGGCCGAGTACACACTGCCCGAAACGTCGAATTAACGGCTCTTTACAGAACCATACTCCATCTCGAAAGAGATAACTCACATGCACGGTGTTACGGCAAACCTTCCACAATGTGCTTCTACCATTAAACAAACCTTCATATCTTTTCCAACTTCGAGCAAGGTCCTGCCTGGATCGAAATGTCAGGCACTCTGTGGGTCTACTTTAGAAGCAATGATAAATGCAGTTCACATTTGAACCAGCGCTATAGTGTGGACAATGGGCGACTAGTACATGTACTGCGTTCGTCACTATAGTCTGTGCTAAATCTTTGGCTGGTAACCTCACAGTTTAGTGAATTTAAAGTTAATACAAAAACTGCTGCGAACTGCTCACTGAATAAAATGACCTCCAATGCATACATCTCAATAGTTAGAGGGCCTGACGTTTCGATCCTAACAGGACCTTTCCTCAAAAGGCAAAGGGAAAGGTCCTGCCTTTGAGAAAGGTCCTGCTAGGATCGAAACGTCAGTCCCTCTAACTATTGAGATTAACGAATTAATAGGCCGTGGCATGTTACACAGCCCCGTCCAGATCGGATTAGGCAGTTAAGATTAACTCCTCAACTCGCATTCAGAGGATTGTGAGAAAGTTTCCCCTGTGAGTGGAGGTTTTGTGCAGATTGAAAGGTAATGTTTGACTCCCGTGTATACAAGACGACCACTTTCCGAGTGCTTATTCCGAGGATCAAATTCAAAGAGCCACCAAAGCGTGAAATTATGCTAAGTATTAAAACCCCCCTTCGCTTAAAATGTGATAGCCAGCCAGCCATACCTTCACGGGATACTCTTTGCGTTTCAATTCCTTGGGGATGCTCTAGTACTCTACGTGTAATTAACAGCGTACGCTAAGTGCTTGGTGTGATTAGTTATGTCTATTCCGTCTCATGTGTTTGACTTAATTGGTTTGCAGAAAAAAGTATCACACGCATGTCAAACGAAGACGATGAAATTGGTAAGGTCAGATCATGTCCTTAGAAAGTGGTGCGATCATCATTGCCCTAGTATGATCGAAACTTCAGGCCTTCCAAATTCTGATATTATGCTACCTTCGGGTAACTGCATAGTCGTATAGCAATTTATAACAGTTCTGTATCACTTGATATTAGTTGATAGTTGAGAGCTGATGTTTTGTCCAACGTTGCCCCAAAACTCTGGTCGAATATTGGCAAGTGAATGTTTAGGTTCTATAGGTTATTGTGTGTAAAGGTGTTCTGTGTGAGAAAGCTATACTTGACTCTCATTACAAGGGAGAGGAGGTTGGGTTTGGTTTGGCACAGCGCTGTATGGATTCAGCCCGATTAATTGTCAGTGGGTGAAACAGTCATCACTTACTCTTGGCTCTCGTGCTGGCCGTGCCGCTGGTCACGTTGGCCCGGGGCAAGGTGAGGTATTTCGCGGGCTGGGCGACGGTGTCGTTTACACCGCCTGTCAGGACGATGTCGTCGTAGATTCCCTCGTCACCGGCGGCGTACGACGCCCGCTTGGCCCGCCGGGACACGGCCGCGCTACCCGGCCGTTCCCTGCCGCCTGTAGCCCCGCCGCTACTGCCACCGCCGCCGCCGCCCCTCGCGGCGGAGAGCTGGGTCTCGTACAGGCTCTCCTCGCCCAGGTCGTGGTAGGCGGCGAAGGCGTCCGGCCCCAGGACCGAGTCGAAGCTCCGGCCGGCCAGGAGAGAGGCCGCGGCCTGCTGGTGGCGGCGGTGGCCGCTCGCCGTCATCATCACGCCGTCGTTCGGCGCCCCGGCCCCGGCCGAGTGCAGTCGAGAGTCACGGTCCCCGCCAAGGCTGGTCGACGACCCTCCCAGCTTGTTTTTGGTCAGCTTTCCTGCCTTCTTCGTCTTCGCCATAAATATACTTCCACAGCTCTGATCCAACTTTCTAAACCAATCCCCGCTCAAAAACAAGAACCGGGACTTCAACCCAGATCCTCAGAGTCTTAACTCACCGGGGCTAATCCACTGCGAGCTAGCCAGCCCTTAGAGGGAAGGAGCGGGCCTTGGTAAAAAAAAAGCAAAATTCTCAAAATCGGACAACTTATCTCTGCTAGGCTGGGGTGGGGTATCGTCAAGTCAGCCGTCGTACTATTACCTCCAAGGGATCGATCTCAACAATTAGCCCGTCTGTAGAACAATTCCACTCCTGTGCACGTATACGTCTATTCCATCGAGTAGTTCGTATTCCACGGAGTGTAGAATCCTCCGATGCGTTTCTCCATTGCCGGCCTCCTCTCGATATTTTGTGGTTTTTTCGTCCTCTTATTTCCTGCTTCTCCGGGACCGTGTCTCTCTCATCTAGGTGTCCTCTCAGAAGACCGTGGGAGAGAGAGAGAGGGAGGAGGAGGAGGAGGGGGAGGGGGAGGGGGTCGACCCACGGACCTACCAGGAAGCTGGGGAGGGCTTAAAGAATAATCCCAGCTCGGACTAACTCGGTCTTCCAATACGGAGTGCACAGCCGGCGCACTGAAAACCCGATGACATTACGGAGATCTGGTCAACCCCGGAAAGGCCGTACATTCGTGTGGACGCTAGTCTATAAGCTGTCCCGCGGGGGAAGTTTTTCTTCTTCTTCTTCTTCTTCTTCTTCTTTTTCTCAGCATAACAAGAAATTAAATAGAGTGGTCCACGCAGAATTCCCGAGTCCAGATGATGAGAAGGTCGAAGTCCGGTGCAGGCCTACATCAGCGTGTGGATCGTATCTCCGTTCATGCTGCGTACAGAAGAGCGATGCTGAGAGAAGAGAGAGAGAGAGAGAGACGATCTAAGATTGCGCTGCGCGTGTACAGGTGGGTGTGAGCCGACGCCGCGCGCTAACACGATCGACAGCAGCGCACTGCTTGCACCACGGGGGCCGCTTCCCTAAAGATTGGACGGCTTAGGGCGAAAGGGGCCAAGCTGCGGGTGCGGGTGGGGTAAGGGTCGGAGTCCGGTTTATCATAATGTATTACCCTTGGCGCGGTGTCAGCGCGTGTGTGGAGGGAAGAGGGAGAGTTGAGGTCGGGGTGGGGAGAGAGAGAGGGGGAGGGAGAGAGAGAGGGGGAGGGAGGGAGATAGAGGGAGAGTCCAGTGACTATTGCTAATGCGCACCGTGAGTAGAGTTTCCTCGCGAGGATGCAAGGAAGATGTGGCGATGCGGGGGAGGATGAGGGGATGGAGGGAATGAGAGAGAGAGAGGTGAGGGAGAGAGAGAGAGAAGGGAGGGAGACGGGAGGGAGAAAGATAGACACGATCCAAGGTCACTGCGATGACACGCTCTGCTGGCCAGGCAACGCTTGACAGGTGTCGGTAATTTTCCGGGAAGCTCACGGACAATTGGAGAGAGAGGGGAAGGGGATGGGTGGGTGGGTGCACTGATGCTCTGGTCGACCACTCTTCTCCCCTCACTCCGTCCCCTCCGATCCTCCGTCTCCTATCTCCTTCTGTCCCTATTCCCGGCACCGTGCGCGAGCTTATCTCTGCCTTCCTCCTCTCTCCCTTCCTCCAACTCCTTCTTCTCCTTCGCGTTCGCTCCAGTTAAATCGATGATCGGTCGACGTTGAAAACGCCCGATTCGGTCGACGAAGTTCCCCGGCAAGAGTGCCAATAGAGGGAGAGAGGGAGAGGGGGAGAAAGAGAGAGGAGGGAGGGAGGGAGGGAGAGAGAGAGAGAGGGGGAGAGAGAGAGAGAGGGAGAGAGAGAGACACACACATAGAGAGAGAGAGAGACAGAGAGAGGGGACAGAGGGAGGGAGAGTGAGAGAGAGGGAGAGAGGAGGGAGGGAGAGAGAGAGTGGGAGAGAGGAGGGAGGGAGAGAGAGAGAGAGAGAGAGAGAGGGGGGAGAGAGAGGGAGAGAGAGAGGTAGAGATAGAGAGAGAGGGGGAGAGAGAGAGGGAGAGAGAGAGAGGGAGAGAGAGAGAGGAGGGAGGGAGAGAGAGAGAGGGAGAGAGAGAGAGAGAGGAGGGAGGGAGAGAGAGATAGAGAGAGAGGGAGAGAGAGAGAGTGAGGGGTGGGAGAGAGGGGAGGGAGAGAGATAAAGAGAGAGATGGGGAGAGAGAACTAAAGAGAGACAGAGAGAGGGGGGAGAGAGGGAAGAGAAATAAATGGAGTGTGATAGAGAGGGGGAGTGAGAGGGAGAGAGAGAGAGAGGGAGAGAGAGAGAGGGAGAGAGAGAGAGAGCTAGAGAGAGAGAAAGAGAGAGAGGGGGGAGAGAGAGAAAAAGCTAGAGAGAGAGAAACTGCTCGCAAAATCCTTCAAACTGAGAGAGGCAGAAGAGGTAGGAGCGTAAAAACATGACAGTTTTCTCCTCAGGGATGACAGATGAACAAAAAAATCCTCATGCGCAGCTTGCGGTCAAGACGAAGACGTACAAGAATCGTACTCGAGTTGACGGGAGCGATTTGTCGTTGATTTGTCTTCTGAAGGGTAGCCGTGTGGTCGGGGGTCCTGCAGAAGTCGATCCACTGGTTGGGCGAGGCGTGTCGGTTTTCGATCTATCTCCACCCTCTGCGTCCTCGCTCACCCTCAGACGGATCCAGTGCGTCAGTCGGAAGCTTTTATCCACTTGAGCGAAATGGGGGCACTGGGCACTGTCGCTATTCGTGTCAGAGAGAGAGAGACAGTCGGAGAGAGACTGTCAGAGAAACAGACAGGGGAGAGAGAGGAAGGGGAAGGTAGAGAGAGGCCGTCTGAAAGAGGGGTATAGAGAGACAGTCAGACAAGGGGAGAGAGGGAGGAAGAGAGAGAGGGAGAGAGAGAGAGGGAGGGAGAGGGAGAGGGACAGAGACAGTCGAAGAGGGGTGGATAGAGGGAGAGATATGGGACAGAGAGGGGAGACAGATGGAGAGACAGAGGGAGAGACAGATGAGGGGAGAGGGAGAGAGATGGGGGAGAGAGAGGAAGGGGAGAGGTAGAAAGGGGCCGTCTGAAATAGTGGTAGAGAGACAGTAAGACAAAGAGAGACAGTCAGACAAAGAGAGAGAGAGGGGAGAGAGACAGTCGAAGAGGGGGTGGAAAGAGGGAGAGAGATGGGACAGAGAGGGGAAACTAGACAGATGAGGGAGGGAGGGACGGAGAGAGAGAGGGGAGAGCAAGAGAGAGAGGCACACAGAGAAAGAGAGAGGGGAGACAGACATTCATCAGAGACAAAAAGAAAGGTAGATAGAGGGGGAAAGAGAAGGGAAGAGAGGGAGAGAGGGAGAGAGAGAGGCAGACAGAGAGAGATCGAGGGAGAGGGAGGGGGATAGAGAGATGGAGAAAAGGGGGAGATGACGAGAGAGAGAGGAGGAGAGGGAACGAGACAGCCAGAGAGAGAGAGAGAGAGGGAATGAAACAGGCAGGGAGAGCGATACAGTCAGGGTCAGAGAAAGAGACCAACAGAGAGAACGATGGGGCAGATCAGAGTTCAAAAACAGATCACCAGTCAAAACAGGGTATTTTTTTTTCGAACCAGGCTGCGGCTTGCTCGTAGAGCTGTGTGGCGTCTCCAGGAGTCACTTCAGAACTCTCAGGCTCTCAGTAAACCGTTCACTGCCGACGCCTTCAAATCAACGAGGCTACTGCTGCACTCCACGCGATCCTGTCTCCAGAGGCATGGGATGTACGCACGATCCAGCGTCCGTCCTTCGCTGTTGGTTTTTGTGTGTTGTTTTTTTACGAGGGAAGCGGTTTTACGAGCCTGCCGTGATCATGGGCGCGTTTCTGGACGACGCTTGCACGGGGCGTTGCACCGTTCACCCGGGCGAAGTCCACGGACTCGTCTGTAACCGCTACGACGTTATCTTCTTGGGGTACGGGGTAGGGATGCATTCTGATGACGGGCACTATATGACTCTGTTTTGAGCTCAGAACACACAAATCATCACTGAGTAAACACTACCGTTGACCCAAATATTGTTAGGGATTTCTGCGGGAAGGGGAGACATCTGGCTGCACCGGACTTTGGCGCAGAGCCTCTGGTTTTTGATGTCACAGCACTGTGTGTATATGATTGAAATATATGTAATTGCATGCTGTGTAACAACATGCGTATTATGTGATTTATGTGTGAATGTTTACGGGTTTCAATTGATGCACACTGTGTGGTCACCTTTAGCTTTGGGGAGGGGAGCTGGAAACAGATGAAGCAGCGGCAGTAGTAAGATCATCAACGACATTTAAAGGCCCTGCATAACATTGGTAAGATCGAACAACAGGAATGTTCACAGATTTACATGAAACTTATACAGTTTGAAGATGATTATAGTAGAAACCTCGCACTGAAATATTTCTGCCTCAAATGTTGTATTTTGGGAGAAAAGAGTCAAATGAATCGTTCACATCTCACCGTAATCGTTTACGTCTGTAAACAGTACGGCGTTGAATGCTGCATTTTCGCGAAACAAATGAAGCGGTTTTCACGATTTTCTCGAGACTCGGTTGGCGGATTGAGCTGAAATGTTCACAGGTGTGCTATTTCATGCATATGTTGGATCAGACAACGTATGGATGCTATTCTTTGACCTCGACCAATGTTGTCTCCCTCCAAAAAAAACCGACAACAATTAACAGCAGCAACAACAACACCAATAGCAGCAACAGAAGCATCAGCAACAGCAACAGCAATAACAGTGGCAGAACAGCAGCAGTAACAACAGCAGCACCAACAACAACAACACCAACAGTAACAGCAGCAACACCAACTACGTCACCAACAGTAACCACAGCAACAGCAACGTCACCAACAACAGCACCAACAGTAACCACAGCAACAGCAACAACGTCACCAACAGTAACAGCAGCAAAACGACACCAACAACTACCGGTATAATTACAAAGACACTAATGCGCTTTCGAATTTGTTGTTATGGTTTACTTTTGAGGGTTTCCAATGACTAAATTGAAATCCCTTATTCAATTGAAACTGATAACGGATGCCGTTATATACACGCTGATCTAAGTACAGACCAATTTTGAGATAAACGGCTTGAATCAAGACTACTACGAGCTACAATGCGGCGGACGTAACAAGAAGTTCGCGGCATACTGACACCAATGCGATAGAAGGTAATCCCGGACAATAAATTTTGGTTGACCTACAAAACACTTGCGTGGCAAATACTGTATAATACATTCGGCATTGATAAAGGATATAACTCGGTTGTGTCACACCAGCCGATGATTCACTCACTCGACGGTCTACCGAGGAATAGTAAGTCTAGATTAGTTTATAGATTTGTCGAAAGTAAAATGCATTATGGATAGGCTTTATCGCGAAAAAAAACCTGACTATGATATCTGTAAGCTGTATTCAGACTGTCATAAAAACCAGAAACAGGATGCCAGGAACTATTTCTATATACACTACTGCCATGAAATTGACACAATTTAGCGAACTGCCACCATGAATTCAAAAGGAATTACTGTCAACGGGGAAGAGATTAGTGGAATCGTAGAGAGTAGGAGAAGACTCAAAATCCTGCCCAAATCAATACATTGCCAGTCTCATTGACCTACATCAAGTGACCAGTTTCTTGGGGAATTTTAGATGATTGTGACGAACGCCGCTGTTGAAGGGGGTCAGTATGGGAGGTTAAATGGAGACAGAGAGAGAGATGGAGAGGAAGAGGGAGAGGGCGAGAGAGGGGGAGAGGGTGGAGTGAGTGAGTGGAAGAGGGAGAGGGAGAGGGAGAGGGAGAGGGAGAGGGAGAGGGAGAGGAGAGGGAGAGGGAGAGGGAGAGAGAGGGAGAGGGAGAGGGAGAGGGAGAGGGAGAGGGAGAGGGAGAGGGAGAGGAGAGAGAGAGGGAGAGGGAGAGGGAGAGGAGAGGGAGAGGGAGAGGGAGAGGGAGAGGGAGAGGGAGAGGAGAGGGGAGAGGGAGAGGGAGAGGGAGAGGAAGAGAGAGAAGAGAGAGAGAGAGGAGAGGGAGAGGGAGAGGGAGAGGTAGAGGGAGAGGGAGATGGAGAGGGAGAGGGAGAGGGAGAGGGAGAGGGAGAGGGAGAGGGAGAGGGAGAGGGAGAGGGAGAGGGAGAGGAGAGGGGGGAGGGGGAGAGGGAGAGGGGGGGGGAGAGGGAGAGGGAGAGAGATAAGAGAGGGAGAGAGGGGGAGAGAAAGAGAGAGGTGGAGGGGATAAAGAGACAGAGAGAGAGAGAGAGAGGAAGGGAAGGTGGGAGGAAAGGGGGAGGTTGAGAGAAACAGAGAAAAAGGGTAGATGAAAAGACCGTAGGGAAAGAAAGACGCAGTGACACAGATATAAATACTGAGACAGGAGACAGGAGAGGGAAAGAAAAAAAAATTGACAGGACGAGAGACAGATGGATAGAAAGAGGCTGAGAGACAAAGAGACAGAAAGAGAGGAAGAAGGAAGAGAAGGGGTGGGAAGAGGGGAAGAGGAGATGGAGACAGACACAGAGAGACGCATAGACAAGGGACAGAGAAACGGCAGAGAAAGACAGAGCGAGACACGACGAGAGTTCGAGAGAGAAAAATCCTCCCTTCCGAATGACATCGCAGTGAATTACGCCTCTCCCTCTCTCCGCGGTAATGTTATGCGATTGGAAAGCGGCACCGGTCGAAGAAAGAAAAGAAAAGGAAAAATTACATCGGCTTCCGCCCGCCCCTCGTGTACATCTCGCCCGGCCGCGTCTCAGGGTCGAGTGAGCACCGGTCGATATGCATGCAACCTTTGCAACGGCCCCACCAAGAAAACAACAAATCTAATTTGATCGAGGCCCTTTTCACAACTTCTCGTAGAATCTGCGTCCGATTGGAGGGGGTGGGGAATGGGCGTGGAGGTAAGGGGAAGGATGGGGGGGGGGCTGGCTATTGATTTCCGTCTGCACAATCAACGTCCAAGAATGGTCTATGCTATTTTTTTTCCTGTCTCTCTCTCTTCCTCTCCATCCCCCTCTCTCTCTTTATCTCTCTTTATCTCTCTACCCCTCTCTCTATCTCTATTTTCCCCTCTCTCTAACTCTCTCTCTATCTCTCTATCCCCTCTCTCTATCTCTATCTTCCTCTCTCGTACTCTCTCGATCTCTCGCCTCCATCTCCCTCTCCCTCCCCATCTCTCTCTATCCCTCTCTCTCTCTTTCACTCTCTCTCTCACTCTCTCTCCTCTCTCACTCTCTCTCTCCTCTCTCTCTCTCTCACTCTCTCTCTATCTCTCTCCCTCCCCTCTCTCACATCTCTCTCCCTCTCTCTCCACCTCTCTCTCCCTCTCTCTCCCTCTCTCTCCACCTCTCCCTCTCCCCTCTCATTCTCCCCCTCTCCCCATCTCCCTCTCTCTCTCCCTCTCTCTCTCTCACTCTCTCTCTCTCCCTCCCTATCTATCCCTCTACACCTCTCTCTCTATCTCTCTCTCCCCCCTCTCTCACATATCTCTCCCTCTCTCTCCACCTCTCTCTCCCTCTCTCTCTCTCCACCTCTTTCTCTCTATCTATCTCTCTCTCACTCTCACACTCTTTCTCTCTCTCCCTCTCTCACCTCTCCCTCTCTCTCCACGATCATCTTCGGGGACGAATGGGTGTACACCGAGAGAGACGCTGACGGGACTTTGATGGAACAGGAAGCGGAAGTGCGGATCGGCACACGGAACTACGGAGCGGAGAATCCGCCTTTAAAGGTGCACCTGTTCGCTCCACCCTCAATGGAAAGTGCGCCCGTGCACTACGCCTTCAAAGGGGAACCGTGGTGCTGTGACCTTTTGAAAGTTCAGTTGTATTCCCCGCCTTTAAAGTTTACATTTTGTAGACTATACGCCTTACAGGTGCGTCAGTAGGCTACCCCTTTAAGAGTGCACATGTAGACCACACCTTTAAAGGTGTACCTGGGTGTATAAGATAAATTGCGTCTCATTTTATAATTATAGCGTAGGGGATGTGCCTTATTAGAGAAGCGTATTGACCACGGCATGATGAGGTAGGATGGCCAGTTCCTTTCCTCGCCACCTTCCAACCTTTCCCCAGCTCTGAAAAGAGCCAGGTACCCATTCCCCCAGCTCTAAAGAGAGCCAGGTACCCATTCCCCCAGCTCTAAAGAGAGCCAGCTACCCATTCCCCCAGCTCTAAAGAGAGCCAGGTACCCATTCCCCCAGCTCTAAAGAGAGCCAGCTACCCATTCCCCAGCTCTAAAGAGAGCCAGCTACCCATTCCCCCAGCTCTAAAGAGAGCTAGGTACCCATTCCCCCAGCTCTAAAGAGAGCCAGGTACCCATTCCCCCAGCTCTAAAGAGAGCCAGGCACCCATTCCCCCAGCTCTAAAGAGGGCCAGCTACCCATTCCCTCAGCTCTAAAGAGAGCCAGGTACCCATTCCCCAGCTCTAAAGAGAGCCAGGTACCCATTCCCCCAGCTCTGAAGAGAGCCAGCTACCCATTCCCCCAGCTCTAAAGAGAGCCAGGTACCCATTCCCCCAGCTCTAAAGAGAGCTAGGTACCCATTCCCCCAGCTCTAAAGAGAGCCAGGTACCCATTCCCCCAGCTCTAAAGAGAGCCAGGTACCCATTCCCCAGCTCTAAAGAGAGCCAGGTACCCATTCCCCCAGCTCTGAAGAGAGCCAGGTACCCATTCCCCCAGCTCTAAAGAGAGCCAGGTACCCATTCCCCCAGCTCTAAAGAGAGCCAGGTACCCATTCCCCCAGCTATAAAGAGAGCCAGCTACCCACCCCCAGCTCTAAAGAGAGCCAGGTACCCATTCCCCCAGCTCTAGAGAGAGCCAGGTACCCATTCCCCCAGCTCTAAAGAGAGCCAGGTACCCATTCCCCCAGCTCTAAAGAGAGCCAGGTACCCATTTCCCCAGCTCTAAAGAGAGCCAGGTACCCATTCGCTGCTGGGCGGACAGAGAGAGTTTTCCCAGCTTCAGGTCCGAGTGGGATTCGAACCGGCAACCTTCTGCACTGCGGCCGGAACGCGACCACGTACGTATAGCCTCTTCACCAGGGCGTGATGAGTGCACCTTTAAAGATGTGCCGGAGAGTTCATGTCCTGAGTGAGGTCGAAGGTCGCGTCATGGTCTAATTGACTGTCCTGTGCGGCTAGGAGTAGTACGCATGTCTATGGGGAGACACTTAATTAATGCTGCCTCTATACTGGCAAGCGGCTCGCTCGGAATCCATAGACTTGACCGTGTAATGCGAAGCCGTAGCCGAATAGATTGGCGCTGGGTCTCTTTGGCGTTCACAGAACAGATAGACCTCCATGTGACCCCTCACTCGAGTACTGGCGCATTAAGGAAGCCTGGCCTCCAGGTCGAATCGGTCGGATCCCCGCCTCTCACTAAATCTCCCCCACAGGTTCTAATTGACATTTTCTATCTCCAGCGCCCAAGACCGCAGGATATATTAGCACATATAGGTAAGGGTGTCAAGGTAGAGATGTACAGGCCACGGGCGTGGCAGTTCATTGATCGTTTGCAGCGCGGCTACGTAGGGACATCTCTCTCTCTAGCTGTCGCACACTGCAATGCCGGGTACCAGCGAGGCTCGGTTTTTCAGGAACATGAACATCCGATGTACAACTATCTGCGAGAGTTTAAATAACTATCCGCCTGTATAGCTCGACGAAGAGGAACAATGTTACCCAAGTGATTGCATTTAACATAATCTGTTTTCAATCACTTCGATCTCCTTGACCATTCTATATCAGTTATGTATACTGGGCATAGACTCCCTTGGTCACTGTAGTGATGCTGTCCGTCTTAGCCGGGAGAAAATGTGGATGAAGCGTCTTCGGACTACTCAACCACATGGTCTCAACATCCAGGAGGGTAATGACTAAACTCCTTGCCTGCTTACAGATAATCCTCCATTTCTGTACACTCCTTCACACCTCTCTCTTTGATATTTCCCGATTTGCTCATTAATCTCTACCCCGGCCACTCCCTGCCCTTCCCTTTGATCTTACCCTACAAGCTTCCTCTTTGTCCTCTGTTTGTCATCCGTGTCCTATTCACTCTGTACCCCCTTCCTACTTGTATCTGTGTTGTCCTTGTCACTCTGCCTTTGAGAAAGGTCCTGCTAGGATCGAAACGTCAGGCTAAATAAACTGAGAGGTGTTCTTTTTTCTCTTTCGGGGGAAGGGGATGGGGGTAGGTGATGTGGCGCGATGTAAGAAAATAACTTATTAAACTTTGAGTTCGGAATTAGCGAATAATGCGATAAGACCTGAAGGTTTGCATGGTGGAAATAAAGGTTTGCGGTGACACCGTGTAGCTCTTCTCTTTCAAGAAGGAGTGTGGCTCCGAAAAGAGCCGGTAACTCTAGCACTTCTCTTTCAAGAAGGAGTGTGGCTATGAAAAGAGCCGGTAACTCTAGCACTTCTCTTTCCAGAAGGAGTGTGGCTCTGAAAAGAGCCGATAACTCTAGCACTTCTCTTTCCAGAAGGAGTGTGGCTCCGAAAAGAGCCAGTAACTCTAGCACTTCTCTTTCCAGAAGGAGTGTGGCTCCGAAAAGAGCCGGTAACTCTGAGTCATAACCGGCTCTTTTCGGAGCCACACACCTTCTTCAAAGAGAAGAGCTACATGATGTCACCGCAAACCTTCCACGAATAATGACTTTCGCTGCCCCCGCACGAAAATCTCCCACCAGGAATGTAAATTTATTACAGAGTCTCTCCTTTTTGTGGGGATGGATGGAAACGAAGAATAATGAAAGGGAGTGGGAGGTTTCCACAAACACACGGAACGACAATCAAGCTAAAATCGGGCCTCAATTTCATTTGCTGTTACTCGACGGTCGTGCACGCTCGATTGAGTTATTTTCTTTTTTTCAATTGATGGCACGAAGTCGTGATGCGGGCTCTTCTCTTTTTTTTGCCTCTTTCTATTTTTTCGATCGCTTTTTAATAATATCCTCTTTCTCCTTCTTCCCCTTACCTTCTACTTTTCCTTCTTGTTTTCATCTGCATCTTCTTCCCTTCTCCCTCTCACACCCCTTCCTCTCCTTCTCCTCCAACTTCTTGTTCGCCCTTTCCTTCTCCACCTTCCGTTTTCTTCTCTTTCTTTATTTTCTATTCCTCCTCCCCTTCTACAAATTCTTCTTCATCGTCACCATCTTCATCATCACCACCATCACCACCATCACCTCCATCACCATCATCATCACCATCACCACCATCACCACCACCACCACCACCACCATCATCACAATCATCGTCACCATCACCATCATATCACCATTACCATCACCACCATCAACATAATAATCATCATCATCAACATCACCACCATCACCACCATCGCCACCATCATCACCATCGCCACCACCATCTCCACTATCACCACCATCACCACCACCACCACCACATCACCACCATCACCACCATCACCGCCACATCACCACCATCACCACCATCGCCACCACCATCTCCACCATCACCACCATCGCCACCATCACCACTGTCGCCATTGTCACCACCGAATATCACCATCATCCCTCCCTCCTCTCTCTCTCTCCCTCCCTCCCTCCTCCTCTCTCTCTCTCTTCCCCCTCCCTCTCTCTCTCTCTCTCTCCCCATAAACACCCCACTCTCCTTTCTCAATCTCTCTTTTTCTATATACAGAGATAAATATCTCACTCTCAATCTCCCCTCTCACTCTTTCTCTCTCCTCCTCCTCTTTTCAATTCGGAACTCGTCCAAGATGAAAGACCGCCCGATCAGCTCGGTTCGGTTCGTTCCTTGCCTGAGCGGTCGTTCTGCCCAGGTCCCATCGGACCCCGCCAAGCGTGGTAGACGGCACGGTCGAACACAGCAAACCTCACGTCCCGACCCAAGTGTACACGTCGCAGCGGTCACCCACACCCTCGCTACTCGTCACACATCGCCCGTTCTTCGTAAACCCTCGTTCTATTTTCACATGATATCTATTTTTTTAATATCCTCTTCTCCAACCCACACACGCGCACGCGGGAAACAGATGGTTCATGCTTTCCCGCACACGAGAATATCATCATCGCTGCTGGATACGATTAGCATATGCAGGCCAAAACAAAAATTGATTTTTATTTTGCTTATTTAAATTAAAAGAATACCTAGCACCCATCCAGCGTGTTGTAATATAGTGGGTTGAAAGGTAGGGACATTTGGGTATGTGGTATGGTGTGGTGTGGAGGAGGGGAGACAATCGTGGCTTACTTGATGTAATGTACGAGGCTTTCTTTCCCAATCTCCTAATGATGAGATGAGGTCATGGGTCATATTTCCTCCTTCACGGTCCTCTCACCGTCTCACCGTCGGTTTTCGTCAGTAAGGTTTTTTCCCCCGTGGGGAGAAAGTAATGTCGCTTATAATGGATGAAACTGATCTGACAGTCGTTTGTTTATTTGCATGTTTAAATTGTTGTTGCAGTTGTTGTTGTTGTTGGTGGTGTTGGTTTTGATGTTGCTGTTGCCGATGTTTCTGCTGTTGTTGTTGTTGTTGCTGTTGTTGTTGCTGTTGTTGTTGCTGTTGTTGCTGTTGCTGTTGCTGTTGCTGTTGTTGTTGCTGTTGTTGCTGTTGTTGCTGTTGATGTTGCTGTTGCTGTTGTTGCTGTTGTTGTTGCTGTTGTTGATGTTGTTGCTGTTGTTGATGTTGTTGATGTTGTTGCTGTTGTTGCTGTTGCTGTTGTTGCTGTTGTTGCTGTTGCTGTTGCTGCTGTTGTTGCTGTTGTTGTTGTTGTTGTTGCTGTTGCTGTTGTTGCTGTTGTTTCTGCTGTTGTTGTTGTTGCTGTTGCTGTTGTTGCTGTTGTTGCTGTTGATGTTGTTGTTGCTGTTGCTGCTGTTGTTGTTACTGTTGCTGTTGTTGTTGTTGTTGGTGGTGATGGTGTTATTGCTGTTGTTGTTGTTGTTGTTGTTGTTGTTGTTGTTGTTGTTGTTGTTGTTGTTGTTGTTGTTGTTGTTGTTGTTGTTGTTGTTGTTGTTGTTGTTGTTGTTGTTGTCGTGGACTCAGTTGGCACTTAATTATCAATTAAGTTTATTAATAGTAGCCCAATGCTTGTGTGTAGGACGTAGCCTAAGCGTTAACATCACGATACCTACGCCAGGACACAATTGAAGGCCTAAATGATAACGTTTTGGGGAAAACCTGTGCATGTGTGTAGGACGTAGCCTAAACGTTAATGTAACCTAAGTCAGGGCAAAATGGAAGGCCTAAAATACAAAGTTTTGGGGCAAACCGAACAAGCCTTACACCAAGAACCGGACATAATTTCGGTCTGTCTACACAGAGGCAGAGGCAGAGATGCTCAATGCTTCTCAGTGAATATAACCTCCCTCTAAACCACCTCCAAAGTTCGCATAAAAACACCGTGCGTATCATGCACTATGGCATAATAATAGCCAGCCAGAAGTTTTGGCGCGACCGAAACCCATTCGATTATTATGATTGATGTTTCAATCCCCCAGTGGCGATGTCACCGATCCCGTTACCAGGGCAACGGCTCCGATCATGATAAAACCCGTGTACGGGACAAAATCATTCTGCCTTCCGTCTTCATCATTATTAATTTTCTGTCAGGGGTCTGAATTCTGTCATTGTGGATGAAATGGTTATCGTTCAATTTTATGACGGGCCTGGAAGATTTTTTTTTTTTTTTTTTTTTTTTTGGGGGGGGGGACTGAACAAGCCTTCCACCAAGTACCGGACATCGTGTCGGTCTGCCTACCGTGACTGGAGCCCGTTCCTCCGTTGACGAACACTGTGGTCTAGTCCAAGGCTCGGACGAACGGTATTCACTCGCAGCAGTGGAAGACAATTTGCATTATCATCAACTCGACTTATCGGCGGCTCCAGGGGTTGAATTGAAAGAAACAAAACAGCCCGTATACCGCCACAGGTGTTGCGGGGAAGAGGCCACTTGGTAAAATGAAATAGTCTTCGTTTTTATGAAGACCAGTCTCATGTGGATCGGGTGCGTTAATTCACTCCAAGTACATATTCTCGTTAAGATGAGGTTAGAATTTACAATGGTTGTTTTTTTAGTGGGATACTTCCTCTGCCGTTAAATTTATGGTCCTGTTATTAGGGAACTGCTATCAAACTGTAATCATTTCGATAAATATTGGCATTGATTTATCCGTGTTTGGGAGGTTACAGTAAACAACGATTTACGATCAAACGGCCGCGGAGGTGATCTGCGCATGCGCCGGGAGCGGGCCAGCGTTGGGACGCGGCTTTGCATGGCGCGGTACACACGTAATCGTTTCATTTCTGCTGGTCGGGAAACAAAATAGCAGCGCGCCTATTTCAACACGGAGGGCACTACACTACTACCGCTGCGAAATGTATCATAGACTCGTGGTGAATACCAGTGACTTGCCAACATTGCAGGCGGTTTATTTTTACTGCCCAATAAGTGGGCTGGCTGGCTGTTTTCACTCATAACGGTCTACGAAAATAATCTTTCAAAAAAGCAAGCGGGCGTCTCGATATTTAACCCCCCAACAAATGACGGGCAGATGGAAGAGCGGGTACAGTTAACATAACATTTATTTCAATGCTGCTACTGGTTTGCAAAACACACTGTAATTGAATACAATACGATACAAGGTGGAGGTGCGTGTATTATAACACGTCTCTTCTCGTTTTTGCTTTTTCAAGCGCAATCCCAAAGTGGCGTCTACGGTGACGTAGGAGCCTCTGTCGTTAGAGACAGTTTGGGAAGAAAAAGCGAGCACTTTTGACGCAATATTGTGTCAGAGAAGACGGTCTGTTCTGGGGGCATTTTGCCCTGGCAGGTCGGTCGCCGACCGGGGAGCGGTGTTGTTCCAACCGCCTCATGTTTGGATTACTGCAAAATGCCCTTTTAATGTGTGTACACTGTATATAATTATGTGGGGCGAATCTAGTGCCTTGTGAAGACCTAGTCCGATAGGTTGAATAGGTCTCCACAGGGAAATTGTAAAGGTGTATAGGTCTCCACAAGGTTTTTCACGAAACTGATAAAATAGGCCTAACTTAAAAACGGTAAGAATCCGTCGCAAATTAAAGGGGTAATATAATTATAAGGGACATACGGTCCAAATATCTACCCAGGAAAGTGAATGTGACTGATGAAATGGGAGCATTTTTTAAGCACCGTTTCTTACTCGGTTGTATACTGCACAAGAACAATGTCTCCACAAGGATACATAAATGAGTATGTGGGTGCGTGGGGGTTTTCTTTTTTGATGGAAGGGAAGGGAAAGGGCGCCACCACCGGTGAGCTCCTAGCAGTGAAACCGCCTGCGCAGTATGAAACAAAACCGCGCACGTCACCAGATACCGGAAGTGAGTTTCGCACCAAACTGGCGCTCGTTATAAGATAACGTATGTTTGAGCGACATGTACTGCATCAGGTACTGACATCACTGCAAAACAATCAGTATCCGTACCACTCCGTATCCGTACCACTAACAGTACCACTCCGTATCCGTATCACTGACAGTACCACTCCGTATCCGAACCATGACAGTACCACTCCGTATCCGAACCATGACAGTACCACTCCGTATCCGAACCATGACAGTACCACTCCGTATCCGTACCATAACAGTACCACTCCGTATCCGTACCACTGACAGTATCACTCCGCATCCGTACCACTGACAGTACCACTCCGTAACCGTACCACTGACAGTATCACTCCAAATACGTACCACTGACAGTACCACTCCGTATCCGTACCACTGACAGTACCACTCCGTATCCATACCACTGACAGTACTACTCCGTATCCGTACCACTCCGTATCCGTACCACTCCGTATCCGTACCACTCCGTATCCGTACCACTCCGTATCCGTACCACTGACAGCACCACTCCGCATCCGTATGAGTGATACTCATGTATGTGTCTGCTTTGGCGACCCTGGGGTAGCAAGGTGGTAAACGGCAGAACTTAGTGGGCTTGACGTTGTTTGGAAAATGTCTAAAGAAGACGTACAGGCTTCGTAGCACTTCGTCTTTTACAAAGCCCCTGAAAGTCATGGAAATTCTTGAAAAGATCGTGGAAAGTCATGGAATAATAAAATGATGGTTAAAAAATAATGTCAAAAATCAAAGTGGCTTTTTCTGTATACAATTTTTTTTTACGAGCAAATGCGCAATTACGGCACAGATTCGTTTTTGAAAGGGTGGGGGACGTATTAAGTCGTGAACCCCAAACACGACGGGTGGCGCTCTCACCTCCGACCCTTAAACTTGACAATTAATAGGTCGGGTTTGGTTATAATTATATCGACTTAAATCGAGTTGTCTTTAGCCATGGTTATCGATTTGAAGAAAACTAGTACGGTCACTTTCGAACATTATATCTACGCATGCGCGACGACCTGCAAGTCCCCGTACCGTTCAAATAGTGTTCTAACCCTAACCCCAACTCTAACCCTGTGTGTATACATTGAATGTAAGCGTTTACCCCACTCAGTTTCGAGGTCAAAAGTAGATCGAATTCAGCACTCATGAATATTAATTCGCTGAGTCGTCGTAGCGGCGCACATGATTGGATGGTTCGGAATAGAGCGGATATACTTGTCTCCCCAGAATTCTGATTGGATATTCATCGTGAACGGTTCAACGTATATACAGAGTGGACGTTACAAAATGAAAGAACACTAATTGGACAAGCGCCGACACTTCAGAGGGTTGTTCCACAACACGGAATGGTACGGTCAATATACGGCCATACAGATCGGCGTGCAGTGACGTCAATACCTGATGCATATTCATATCTCGGCATAGTCGCTCCAACATACTTTACCTCGTTATAATAAGGAAATGTTGATTTCAGGGCTTACTAATTCTTTAAGAAAGGTCCTGCTAGGATCGAAACGTCAGGTCCCTCTCACGTTTGAGAATTTAAAGCTGTCTAAAAGAATATTCAAATGATTCTAAAACAGAATCATCCTGCCTTTGAGGTAGGTCCTTATGGAATGATGACGTCAGGTCCTTTCAATGTGTCAAATGGTTAATTGTATTCAGTAAGCAGTCTTGTTTTTTTTAGTACTTTAGTGCGAGGATATAACTCAAAATTAATGGACTTGAAGTGAAGGCACATGAAATGGGAGAGACGGGAGGGAGATGGAGAGGAAGAGAGAACAGAAGAGAGAGGGAGAGAGGGGGAGAGAGGGAGAGGGGGAGAGAGAGGGAGAGAGAGAGGGGGAGGGAGAGGGGGAGAGGGGGAGAGAGAGGGGAGAGAGAGAGGGGGGAGAGAGAAAGAGAGGGAGAGAGGGGAGAGAGAGGGAGAGATAGAGAGAGGGGAGGGAGAGGGGGAGAGGGGGAGAGAGAGGGGGAGAGAGAGAGGGGGAGAGAGGGAGAGAGAGAGAGAGAGAGAGAGAGAGGTGGAGAGAAAGAGAGGGAAAGAGAGAGAGATATGGAGAGAGGCATCCGTGCATGCAGACAGACAGAGACAGATACAGAGAGAAACATACATGCAGAGAGGGAGGGAGAGAACGGGAGAGCATGGACGAGAAGGAGAGAAAAAAAGTAACAGAGACAGATGCAGAGGAAGCAGCGATGCTTCTCAGTGACTACAACCTCCCACCAAACCAATAAAACACTCATAAAACACCGAACGTGTCACGCGCTATGTACAAACATAGCCTGCCAGAAGTTTGGGTGCGACCCAAACCTCTCCACGCATGTCGGCTGATTGTTTTCCTTCCCCTCGTGAGGCTGCCCACGATCTCGTTGCCATGGCAGCGGCTCCGACGATAATACATGTGAGCCGCCACCGAATTGTTTTCCGTTCCGTCTTCATTACTTTATTTTTGGTTAGGGAGGGAGGAGAAGAGGGCTGAATTCTGTCATTTTTGATGTTTATCGTTCATTTCGTATGACGGGTAGAAGACAGCGATTTCAATCTTACTCTTACGGACCCATGTCTAGTTCATGTTTGTGTAGATCTGATCGTATCGTGCAGGGCGCATTCACAGCACTTATTAATAGCTGTCTGTTGACAGAAAACCACGGGATCTACATCATCTACATGTAGTTGAGGGTCTTTCAAGTTGTTATAAGATTGCGTTGATGGTCGGGTAGGCCTCGTGAATCGCTGCTGACCTTTGTGAAACTCCGACTTACTTTCGGGTCTGTGGACCTGCAATCACCCCTGTGGTTACTTCTTTGACCTGCAATCACCTCTTTGACCTGCAATCACCTCTTTGACCTGCAATCACCTCTTTGACCTGCAATCACCTCTTTGACCTGCAATCACCTCTTTGACCTGCAATCACCTCTTCGACCTGCAATCACCTCTTCGACCTGCAATCACCTCTTTGACCTGCAATCACCTCTTTGACCTGCAATCACCTCTTCGACCTGCAATCACCTCTTCGACCTGCAATCACCTCTTTGAACTGCTATCACCTCTTCGACCTGCTATCACCTCTTCGACCTGCAATCACCTCTTTGACCTGCAATCACCTCTTTGACCTGCAATCACCTCTTTGACCTGCAATCACCTCTTTGAACTGCTATCACCTCTTTTACCTGCAATCACCTCTTTGACCTGCAATCACCTCTTTGACCTGCAATCACCTCTTTGATTTGCAATCACCTCTTTGACCTGCAATCACCTCTTTGATCTGCAATCACCTCTTTGACCTGCAATCACCTCTTTGACCTGCAATCACCTCTTTGACCTGCAATCACCTCTTTGATCTGCAATCACCTCTTTGACCTGCAATCACCTCTTTGACCTGCAATCACCTCTTTGACCTGCAATCACCTCTTTGACCTGCAATCACCTCTTTGACCTGCATTCACCTCTCCGACCTGCAATCACCTCTTTGACCTGCAATCACCTCTTTGACCTGCAATCACCTCTTTGACCTGCAACCACCTCTCCGACCTGCAATCACCTCTTTGACCGGCAATCACCTCTTTGACCGGCAATCAACTCTTTGACCTGCAATCACCTCTCCGACCTGCAATCACCTCTTTGACCAGTAATCACCTCTTCGATCTGCAATCACCTCTTTGACCTGCAATCACCTCGGACACCCCATTCAGCCCATGTGTCCCATAATTGACTGCACACTTTGACTCACCTAATACCCAAGTGACCCACTAAACCTCACATACAAACGTATACACCTTTGTGACCCTAGCCCATACCCGGGAATGTTAGCCACCTTACCCCACAAACGGAACCTCAGACCCCAAGCACTTTCGTGACCCAACAGTGCACCTCTATGACCACGAACCAACTCAGCGACCCACAAATTCACCAATGTGCCCCCCCCCCCTTCGACCACCTTGGTCAGTCACCCACAAAGGTACCTCTGGGTGCTGTGATCTCAACCCTCTAAAGGCACCTCCGCAACCTTTTATCTTTTAATTGTTTCCACTTTTTATTGTAAATGAAGTAATTTGTAATTTGCAGTTTTCAACATTTTTATATATCACCAATTTGTATAGTAATTAGCGCCTTTGATCATGTATAATTATGTGGAATTGTTTGCGCTTTATAAATAAAACTATTATTATTATTATTATTAAGATCCTTTAATCCACCTGTATGATTCGAAAACCACCTTGAAGAACTGACCCAAAAGCACCTCGGGACCTCCGTGACCTCAACAGCCTCAGCGCTCCAGGAATGCACCTGTGACCGACAATCACCTTGCCGACATCAGGCGACGGCTTCGCCCGGGACGTCCCTGGGACCTATTCCGTGGAGTTTTCCCATCGCACTATTTATTTGGAAACTCTACCCGCCCCAGTGCTGCTCGCCTGTGAACGTTAATAAATCTCCCAATCATCTCGCTACGGGCCTGTACGGCGCTGTAACAACACGCCTTGTGGCTGGCGTGGTCTCCTTCCAAATTAGGACTTGATCCATCGCGTGGCAAGAGACAAGCCCCGAATGTTGGACGAGCTATCGGCTAACCCACTGGGACACGGCTGCAGAATCTCCCCCACTCCAACTTCTCTCGCTCTAATCCATTCCCCCTCCTCTGTGTCTCTGTCTCTTTCCCATCTGTACTACGTCTCTCCATCTGTCTGTCCGTCTGTCTCCTCTCTCTCTACCCCTCGTTCTCTCTCACCCTCTTGTGTTTCTTCTATCTCTCCATGTCACTCACTGTGTCTCTTTCTCTCTCCCCCTCTCCATCTGTCTGTCTTTATTTCTGTCAGTGTTCCTGTCTGTCTGTCTGACTGTCTGCCTCTCTTTCTCTCTATCCACTGTCTCTCTGCCTTACCCTCTCTGTGTTTCTATCTGTCTCCCCATGTCCCTCCAGGTCACTCACTGTGTCTCTTTCTCTCCCCCTCTCTCCATCTGTCTGTCAGTCTATCTGTCTGTGTTTCTGTCTGTCTGTGTGCCTCTCTTTCTCTCTATCCACTGTCTCTCTGCCGTGTTTATATCTGTCTTCCCATGTCTCTCCATGTCACTCACTGTGTCTCTTTCGCTCTCCCCCCCTCTCTCTCTCTCCATCTGTCTGTCTGTCTATCTGTCTCCTCACTCTCTACCTCTCTATCTCCTGTCTCTCTGTGTTTCTATTTGTCTCTCTGTCTCTCCATGGCTCTCAAAGTTTCTCACTGTGTGTGTCTCTTTCTCTTTCTCTCTCCCTCCCCTCCTCTATCTGTCTGTCTCTCCCTCAATCTCATTCGCTCTCACCCTCCCTCTTTCTCTCCTCCCTTTCTCTCTCTCTCTCTGTCTCCCCTCCTCCTCCTCAATCGTCCACGCGCATAGATGTCCCTACAAGGTCAGACTGCTTATGAATGCCGTCTCTCCGGGAACGATCGACGGAGACGGGAGACGAGGGAGACAGGGGAGGAGGGGAAGGAGGAGGGGGGGGGAGAATGGATATTAATCCCAGGACGGGCCAGGTCGACCTCTCGCATTTCACGTTCCGTGCCCAGCGAGTGTACGCCTCGATTGGTCGCGTCCCGTTGCACGCGTACATGTGCAAAACGAAAAACAAGGACATAACTAATTCGCCATGTCTCTCGCTGCGTGTCATAAGACAGGCGGTTGCACTGTATCGCGTTCCAAACAAACACACTGACAAACACACCAGCCAGGCAGCCAGGCAGCCACCAACCAACTAACAACCAACCAAACAAACAAACAAACAAACAAACAAACGAACAGTCACAAACAAACAAACAAATACACCACCCGACACTAACAGACACAAAGTCTTTCTGTTTCTTTCGACAGGAGAGCATTAATCATTGTAAATAAGACTTAAGGCTTTGCATGGTGGGTGAATCAATATCGGAAGGTTTTGTGGTAACACCATGTATTAGGCGCTTAAAGAAGAGGTGTGGTTCTTGAACCACTCTGATTCTTTTCAGAACCACACCTCTTCTTTAAGAGAACTTATACATGGTGTCACCGCAAATCCTCCTATAGAGTTATCACTCGGGTTCTTTTCAGAATCACACCTCTTCTTTAAGAGATCTTATACATGGTGTCACCGCAAATCCTTCTATAGAGTTATCACTCGGGTTCTTTTCAGAATCACACCTCTTCTTTAAGAGACCTTATACATGGTATCACCGCAAACCCTCCTATAGAGTTATCACTCAGGTTCTTTTCAGAACCACACCTCTTCTTTAAGAGACCTTATACATGGTGCCACCTCAAACCCTCCTATAGAGTTATCACTCAGGTTCTTTTCAGAACCACACCTCTTTTTTAAGAGACCTTACACATGGTGTCACTGCAAACCTTCCTATAGAGTTACCACTCAGGTTCTTTTCAGAACCACAACTCTTCTTTAAGAGACCTTATACATGGTGTCACTGCAAACCCTCCTATAGAGTTATCACTCAGGTTCTTTTCAGAACCACACCTCTTCTTTAAGAGACCTTATACATGGTGTCACCGCAAACCCTCCTATAGAGTTATCACTCAGGTTCTTTTCAGAACCACACCTCTTCTTTAAGAGACCTTATACATGGTGTCACCGCAAACCCTCCTATAGAGTTATCACTCAGGTTCTTCTCAGAACCACACCTCTTCTTTAAGAGACCTTATACATGGTGCCACCGCAAACCCTCCTATAGAGTTATCACTCAGGTTCTTTTCAGAACCACACCTCTTCTTTAAGAGACCTTATACATGGTGTCACCGCAAACCCTCCTATAGAGTTATCACTCAGGTTCTTCTCAGAACCACACCTCTTCTTTAAGAGACCTTATACATGGTGCCACCACAAACCCTCCTATAGAGTTACCACTCAGCTTCTTTTCAGAACCACAACTCTTCTTTAAGAGACCTTATACACGGTGTCAACACAAACCCTCCTATATTGTTTCACCCACCATGCAAAGCATTAAGTCTTATTTATTTAATACGTATCCAACCTTTACGATATTCACTGTTTTTACTACTTTTGGGCTCGGCTGGCACAGTGACCTCTAGCTTCCGGGATCGAAAGGTGAGAGACCAGGGCCATGGTTACTTGATGACGGGATACAATACCCAGTTTAGTCTGGTGCCGTGCCCTGCAAAAGGGCATAGGTGCGTTCAGATGTCAACATCACTTTAAGATCTCAAATTTTAAGAGGACCAAGCGTGTCGATCAGAGCAGTATCTCCCTCGTCCACAGGAAGGTCCTGCTAGCATCTTCATTTTAGTCAGTATCTTGCATGATACTGCTTTGAATGTAACACGAAAAGAAATAAATCAAGTTCCCAGATGACTTAATAGTCGCGATTTAGAGACCGCAGATGTTGCGATTTGAGAGAAGAGCGTTATATTGACGTGTGTGGGAATATTGTTTAATCTTTATCATAGATAACAACATGATGTTTGCATCGAGGAGTCGTCTGCACTAGAAAGCGGGAGTGGCGGGTTCGAATCCCGCCCGAGCTGCCTGATTTTGTTTGTCATCAGGCATCGGGCAAAGCACCGAGTATTCAGTATTAATCACGTCGAGTAGGGCAAAAACTCTCATTGAATAACCTTTATCTCACGTGGTCTCTGTAGTGACGTCACAATGGTGAGGTAGAATCTAAATCAGTGATATCAAACAAAATGGCGCCTACTGCGTACTGACCCAAAATGCGAATCTCAAATGTTTGAAGTTTCCGGCCTGGCGTTCCAATCCTAGCAGGACCTTTCAGTGCTGCAACCAATGGAGGCCCTGGCAGCTTCTAGACGCCAGGCCCTCTAAATTGTTACACGAACATGTGGCCAACTGATCAAGGACTTAAAGGTGGTGTGCGGTGCAGCATATTTTGCGAAGGTCAGAGAATCGCTTTCACACTTTGTCAAACGCAGCTTATACATCAAATAACACACCTGTTCCTGCTCAATTAGTCAATCATGGTCGTGAGAAAACACGAGGAAACGAACTTAAAATAAATTCTATTTCAGTAACTTCTTTTTCAGACCTATTTAGCGGTATTTGTGGAGGGAACTGTTTCATGTTTTCTCGAATACGGCAGATTTTCAAGCTCTAAAATATCACGGAATTTCGGATAGGCATACCATTGCAAACGTCCTGTTGAGAAAGTATAATTTACTCAAAATTGGAATGTCCGGAAATTGGGCAAATGGTGTACCCTCCCTTTTTAAATAAAAATGACCCCAAATAGGAAATCACACAAATGGAGAAGGCCTGAGGTTACATCCTAGCAGGTCCTTCCTCAAAGGCAGAATGGCCATCAATATTCACATCAGGGGGCAACACAAAAACTGGTTTGACTGATGTTTCCCGCGGTGTCGTGACCCATTTGATGTCCTGGTGAAATCCAATTTGCTCGACCTATTTCTTGGTAGCAAGGCTTCTCTGTTATCGTGCCGTCTGCCCACCTTGAGTGCCCGTCAACCTTGTTACGAACCCCCTCCTCCTCCTCCTACTCCTCCTCCTCCTAATCCACATCCTCCTCCATCTCCTCCTTCTCCTACTCCTCTCCTCCTTTTCCTACTCCTACCTCCTATCTTCTTCTTCCCCCTTTTCCTCATTCTTCTCCGTCACCTACCCATCCAGATCCTGCACCTTCTCCTAATCCATATCGTCTTCTATCGTCCCCTATCTCCTACTCCTCATCTCCCTCCTTCTCCCCCCTTCTTCTCATTCTCCTCCTCACATACCCATCCTGATCATTCTAGTTATCCCCATCCTCTTCCATCTCCTCCTTCTCCTACTCCTCATCTTCCTCCTTCTCCTCCCTTGCTCCTTCTCCTCCTCACCTACCAATCCTGCACCTTCTCCTAATCCGCATCCTCTTCCATCTCCTCCTCGTACTCCTCATCTTCCTCCTCCTCCTCCCCTCCTCCTTCTCCTCCTCACCTACCCATCCTGCACCTCCTCCTCCTACTCCCCATACTCATCTCCCTCCTCTTCATCTGTTCCCCCCTCCTACCCTCCTCGTCTTTTTCTCCACCTCCTTGCCCGCCGCACCCTCCTCTCTCCTCCTCCTCCTCCTCTCCTCCTCACCCACCCATCCTGCACCTTCTAATAATCCACATCCTCTTCCATCTCCCCCTTCTCCTACTCCTCATCTTCCTCCTCATACTCCTCCCTCCTCCTCCTTCTCCTCACCTACCCATCCTGCACCCCTCCTCCTCCTACTCCTCATGTTCTCCTCATACTCCTCTCCCTCCTCTTCATCTTTCCCCCTCCTCCCCTACTCCCCCTTTCCCCCACCTCCTTGTTCGCCTTCCCTCCTCTCTCCTCCTCCTCCTCCTCCTCCTCCCCCTCCTCCTCCTCCTCCTTCCTCTTCTTCATTCTTCACCAGACGAAAGCGGTCGGCAAGCTAGCAAATTACAACGCAACGTGTCATGTAGGGGACACCTTACTTTAGTTGGCCTCCTCTCATCACACCTACAGCCATGCCCGCCTCAAATATCTCCAGTGCGGCGTGCACGCAAAGTCCCTTCCGGCTTGAATTTCGTCCTTGCGCTGCCGAGAAAGGGAAGGGACGAAAAAAAATCGCACAGCCTCCGTATTCCTCACCCAACGCGCACACTATGCCTCTGCACGAACCAGGCAGTGAACGCGATTCATAATAAGGGCGCGTGCATGGGTTGCGCGAACTGCTGATCCGGCCTGTACGAGATTATATAGAAATCGGCGACTTGAGCGCGAGGCTAAGTGCGCCGGCCGGTTTTTTTTTTATTTTCGGGGTTTTTTTTTCAGGTGGGGGGGGGGGGGGCTGGAATATGTCGACGAATTCACCTGGCTTCTGGAAAACGCGGTCCTGAAATTACAGATTCGTCGCCCGTCTGTCTGAGAAGTGGAGAGGGTGAAAGGGGGTCTCGATACAGTGTCGCTATAGGTGGTGAACGGGCCGCTTTATACGGAATGGATAGCGGGCGAAGTTGATGAGAGGCGCTCCAAGAGTTCTGTGAAGAAAAACCCGGGGTGGGTTTTTTCTCTCTCTCGCTGCGGTACTTCAAATTTATTGCCCCTTAGTCGGAGATGGCGGGGCATACGGTGAGCGATGGCGACACGGTTGCCAGTGATCTTCATAATATTTCCCAGTGGTTCTGATGGTACATGGACTGCATTCGTTATGTGCTGGCTGGTTAGCATTTCAGCTTCCCATGCCGATGATAAGTGGAGTGGTTCGGGGGGGGGGGGGTTCGTTCGGGTTCATCAGTTTGGTTCGGTCGGGACCTGTCGCGTTCGGATGGCTTCGGTTGTCGCTTATTTCGTTTGATGGGTTCGGTTGTGTTCGGTTGTGTTCATTGGGGTCGGTTGTGTTCGGTTGTGTTCGGTTGTGTTCGGTTGTGTTCGGTTGTGCTTGGTTGTGTTCGGTTGTGTTTGGTTGTGTTCGGTTGTGCTCGGTTGTGTTCGGTTGTGCTCGGTTGTGTTCGGTTGAGTTCGGTTGTGTTTGGTTTGGATTTTTTCGGCACAGTTTTTGTTTTGATCAGTTGGGTTCGGCTCGGTTTGGCTCGGTTTGGCTCGGTTTGGCTCGGTTTAGCTCGGTTTGGCTCGGTTTGGCTCGGTTTGGCTCGGTTTGGCTCGGTTTGGCTCGGTTTTGCTCGGTTTGGCGCGGCTTGACTCGGTTTGGTTGTCTGGTTTCGTTTTCGTTCGGTTTATTTGATTTCATTTTTCATCAATTTCTCTACCGGCTGAGCAGACAACTACCACAGACTTCAGCTGGAGATTTATATTCCACTTCGCTCCACTTTCCTTCTCCTAACCAAAATCAAAAGGTTCAAACTGACATCGAGTTTAAAGAAATGAATGCTGTACGATAGCTGCATGTATCCCTCATTTATCAGGCAGACGAGCGGCCAACGAATCCCTCAAATGCATCCATACATGGGCCCCAAGAAATATAAATCTGACAAGCAGAGCAGAAGCGGATTTCCAGTGAGGATTACACCCTACGTCCCCAGAAACCCGACCCCCTACCCCCAACCTCCTCGAAGACACAGCAATTAAGTCGAGACGTGGAGAGAGAGAGAGACAGAGACAGAGAGAGATGGGGGAGAGGGGATGAAGGGAGAGATGGAGAGGGGAAGGAATCGGAAGAAGGGAGAGAGGGAAGAGAGAGGAGCCAGGAGAAGGGACGTAAAAGAGAGGGAAAGAGAGAGAGAGGAAGGGAGGAAGCTTTAATAGGGAAAGAGAATATATAGAGAAAGGGGAAGGGAGGGAGGGAGAGAGAAAAGAAAGAGGATGAAGGGGAGCTAAGGAAATAGAGAAGAGAGGGGGAAAGAGAGAGAGGAAGGGAGAGAGAATGGAGGAAGGGAGAGGGAATATATAGAGAGAGGAAGGGAGGAAGGGAGAAAGAGAAGAGAGAAAGAGAGGAGGAAGGGGAGGTATGGAGAGGGAGAAGAGAGGGGAGAGAGGAGAGAGAGGACGAGGGGGTGAACGGGAGATGGGGAGAGAGAGGAAGAAGATAGAGAGGGAGGGGATAGAGAAGGAGGGAGGGAAGAGAGGAAGAGAGAGGGAGAGAGAGAGAGAGAGAGAGAAAGGGGTAGAGAGTCGGAAGGAGAAAGTTGGAGAGAGAGAAGGGGAGAGAGAAATGGGTAGAGAGAGACGGAGGGAGAAAGTTGAAGAGAGAGAGAAGGGGAGAGATGGAGAGAGGGGGAGATCGAGAAGGATAGACGAATTAAAGAGGGAGAGAGAGAGAGAGACTGAGGGAGGATACAGAGGGAAAGAGAAAGAGCGACATTGGCCGATTGCTGATATATTGTCCCTCCACTATCCCAAACCTCCCCAGAGAGCCAGCAATTATGTCGAGCCATGGAGATATAAATCTAGACAGAGAGTGAGAGCGAGAGAGATAGAGAGGGGGGGACAGAGACAGAGAGGTAGAGAGAGATACAGAGACAGAGACAGATTGACGGGTGGACCGGTGATATATTACCGGGCGCCAAGGGAAGACACCGGTGCCTGTTTACATAGCTAGGTGGCCGGAGGGATGTCGGCGCATCAGGCTCCCGGGTCGACTGACGTCAAACGCCGCTCTCTCCGCAGAGTCGACGAGGAGGAAGCGAAACAACCGCCACCCAAAACAAAAATCAAAAACGATCTTCGAGAAGGTCGTTAACAATTCAGGCGAGGTGCCACCGCTACCGATGTTGTCTATACGGACTCAGTAATGTGACTCTGTCATGTTCAATGCAACTTGACACGTTCTTGGAGAGGGATGCTGTTATTTTTATTTTGTTAGGGGAGACGGAACGGGTGAAATGATTTACAAAGCGAGCGGTCTGGATTCGAACATGCGACAGCAATTTCTTGGCGACAGCAATTAATTGGTTCGGTAGGGTTCGGTTGCGTTCGGTTAATGTCGATTTCGGTTGCTGCATGGGTTCGGTTGAGTTCAGTTGCGTTCGGTTTAAGTCGGCTGCGTTCGGTTGTGTTCAGCAATTAATTGGTTCGGTAGGGTTCTGTTGTGTTCGGTTAATGTCGATTTCGGTTGCTGCATGGGTTCGGTTGAGTTCGATTGCGTTCGGTTGAAGTCGGCTGCGTTCGGTTGTGTTCAGCAACTAATTGGTTCGGTAGGGTTCAGTTGTGTTCGGTTAATGTCGATTTCGGTTGCTGCATGGGTTCGGTTTAGTTCGGTTGCGTTCGGTTGTGTTCAGCAATCAATTGGTTCGTAGGGTTCAGTTGTGTTCGGTTAATGTCGATTTCGAGTGCTGCATGGGTTCGGTTGAGTTCGGTTGCGTTCGGTTGAAGTCGGCTGCGATCGGTTGTGTTCGGTTGGGGTTGATTTCGTTCGGACGGCTGTAGAGAAATGTATAGTTTACCTCTAGAGAAATGTATACTTAATACGATGCGAGCGTATCGGAACATCACTTAACACCCATTCCCTAGTCAAGTAATTCAAGTCAAGGCTTGCCTTCGCCAACATACTGAAACATCGTATAGATGGAATACGATGAGTCGGTGAGAATATAATTCCCTACTCGATTTGTAGTCGTAGCACCGTTCCCGCGATACTTTGCTCGACTGCCTGGTGATTTGCGTCGATGAGAACGTCATACGATGAGGGTTTGTCCATCTCGTCGTGAAATCAGGACCGTATGCTCGTTGGCCGATTACCTGCTAAATAATCATATACGAGCAGCTCGGGCAGGATTCAAACCCGCGACTCACTGCTTTCGTCAGTAAACGCTTCGACTGAAAACATCCCTTATTCAAAATGAGTCGCGCCATACAGTAATTACGTTTAGACTTTTCTTAGGATTTCTCAAAATAGTGTCGGTATTTCGTCGAGTTTTCACAAAGTTAGTTTATCTACGGCGTTTATGAAATGAAGGCTTAGGCTCCGATCTGGCTTAAGCTTCGGTCATATTTATCTTACTCATTATAATATCACAGGCATCTAAAGAACAAGCGTTTGGCCCCAGATTCTTAGTGAATACCCTGTACCTATCAAGCCAACAAACCTTCAAATTCGGAAACAAACCACAACCTGGATTTTCAGGTTTTGTCAGACGGAGACGAAGCCTAAGCCCGAGCCTAAGCCTTCATTTCGTAAACGGCCTACGATTCTATAAAGGTAGATCGTGGCCTCGTTTCAAGCCGCCGATTGCAGCATACACAGCGCCCAAACCCACTGCATAGATCGACAAGCCATATCCTATTAAAGGGATTGGGAGTGATCCCATTAGAGAGATCGAGGGTGCCCATTGTTGAGCCAAGCAGAAACAATCGGATTCTCCCAGATTCCCATAATCCGTGCAAGCCGCACAAGCTCTGCCGAGGCAAATTTTGTTCCCCTGGCGAAATAGGATTACGATTTGGAGGACACTTGTTAACAAATCGAAGTAAAATGTAATCATGCCTTCCTGTCTCTGAGGTTGGTCCTGATAAGATCGAGACGTCAGACGCTCTGACTTGTTAAAGGTATAATTGTCAGAAAATGGTTTCCGCCGGTTCTTAAGGTGACTATACAACGCAAGTTTTTTTTATGGAAAATCGCCAACGGCAAGGCCATAAGCAGGCCACCCAAGGTGATGGCTAAGAAGGGGGAAGGAGAACTAACAAGGAGGAGATCAAAGGTTAGAAAGACATCTATTAATGCCAACCACAAGGCTCAAAAGGCCACTCAAGGTGATGGCTAAGAAGGGGAAAGGGGAACTAACAAGGAGGAGATCAAAGGTTAGAAAGACATCTATTAATGCCAACCACAAGGCCCAAAAGGCCACTCAAGGTGATGGCTAAGAAGGGGGAAAGGGGAACTAACAAGGAGGAGATCAAAGGGTAGAAAGACATCTATTAATGCCAACCACAAGGCCCAAAAGGCCACTCAAGGTGATGGCTAAGAAGGAGAGGGGAACAAACAAGGAGATCAAAGGTTAGAAAGACATCTATTAATGCAAATCACAAGGCCCAAAAGGCCACTCAAGGTGATGGCTAAGAAGGAGAGGGGAACAAACAAGGAGGATATCAAAGGTTAGAAAGACTTCTATTAATGCCACTCACAAGGCCCAAAAGGCCACTCAAGGTGATGGCTAAGAAGGAGAGGGGAACAAACAAGGAGATCAAAGTTTAGACAGACGTTAATGTTACGCTTAAATTGGTACATTTTGTAACTTGTAAGTTGGAGGGAAGCGGGGTGTGGGGAGGGAATTCAAGAGCAAGGCGATACGTGGGAAAAGACTGGATGAATATCCCCAAGTGTTTGCCTTGGGAACAACCACAGTGTACGGATGTGAATGAACAGATAAACGTGAGGTGGGACCAAAGGTACGGTTGGATGTGGATCAACCAGTAAGTCCATTGGAGCATATTCCAAAGTACTATCTGTAAAAGAGGCTGAGCGAGGCTACAGAGCGACGGAGAGATAGGGGTTCCAGAGGTAAAGCCAGATCGTGCCCAACTTGGTAAAATTCCCCCTGTGAGCATGTGACGTCACATACAGACCAAAAGCAGCCGAGTGAGGCGATCGAAATGCTGAGACGATAAAGTGCGCTACTGCGCATGTGACAGTGCGGTATTTACTTCTGCTAAACAATAGAGACAATGCAGGGCCAGTGCAAAGCGCACGACCTCAAGGCTGACCACAAATTCTGTATGTGACTAGTACGTTCGTCTCAAAAGTGGGGGTAACAATTTTCGGACCAAAATATAGGTTGTTTTTGCTAAATTAATCATTTTTGGTCTCAAAAATGATAGACACTTTGGGTTTTATAACAATACCGATTTATTTAACCCCAAGTTAATTTTGATTTATGTATACCTCTAAGCGTTTGAGAAGGGGTGGCGTTTCGATAACAGCGTCCTGCGAAAAGGCGATTCAAGGGTTTGTACCACGGTGCGTTCATTATGTGGAAAAATATGTCGAATGCTGCTCCACAAAGTACAATCATGATGAACAATCGCGGTGTAGTGTGGGCTCAAAATGTGTACAATGTTAACAATGTAGAATGTGGCTTCATTGTGTAGAATCTTTTCAGAGCCACATTCCGTCTCACAAGAGATGATTTACATGGTGTCACCGCGAACCCCTCTCTGTACGTTCACCATGCAAACCTTTAAATCTCATCTATTCACAATAACGTCTAAAGAATTACAATGTAGAATTGTAGGTTCAGAAATGTAGATTTTGGTTTCACAAGGTAAAAAGAAATCAGAATGTAAAATCACGTTGCAGAATCTGTGTACAATCACGATGCAGGATCGCCTCGTACAATCAGAATGTAGACTCGCAGTGTACTATCACTACGTCGGATAAGTATGTAGTATGCGGAACGTGAGCTCGCAATGTACAGTGTTCTCCTTGAAGAAGAAGAAAAAAGGCAATTTGGCTCGTGTGTCCGCCCATTCAACCGTCCTAAATCTCTCCATTTAATAGGTCTGCCATTGGAGTGCTGCATAGCCTTCCCTACCAGCCGAAGCACTTCAAGGATGCTATGCACACACAGTGGTCTTTATGAGCAGAGTGCGAAGTTTAAACAACCCGGCACGTCGGCAACAGAAGACGATTTCTGCCTTCGGTGCATGGCAGCATCGCATGCATCATTTATTTGGAGTCTCGGTGTTCAGGGCTGTGCCAATCCTGGGACCCCGATGGGGCGACATTAATGCATCGCTAAAACGCAGCGAGAGAGCGGACTGGACAATCCATGCGTATATAAAAACACGGGCACAACAACTTGCTAGAGAAATACAGAGAGACAGAGAGAGGGAGGAGGTGGGAGACGGGGAGGGAAAGACAGCGGGATAAAGAGAGGGAGAGAGTGAGTGAAAGGGAGATGGGAGGGGGAGGTGGGGGGGGGGACAGATAGGGGGGAGAGAGAGGGAGAGGGGGAGGGGGAGAGAGAGGTTGAAGGGAGGGGGGAGAGAGTGAGTGACAGAGGTATGGGAGGGAGAGATAGTCTGAGAGATAGAGCGGGGAGGTTGTAAGAGATATACAGGTAGAAGGGAGAGAGAGAGAGGGAGATATATAGGGTTAGAGAGGAGAGATGGAGAGAAAGGGAGGGGCAGAGGGAGAGGGAAAAAAGGGAGGGAGAGAGAAAAGGAGAGAGGGAGACAGATGGAGGGAGGGAGACAGGGGGAGAGATGGAGACAGGAGAGAGGGTCGAGGGAGAGGTAAAATGACATAAGGGGAGAGGAGAGGGAGAGGGAGAGGGGAGAGAGGACAGACAGTAGAAAGGAAGATGGAAAGGGAGAGGGAGAAAGGGGAGGGGAGGGAGAGGGGAGAACCGGCGAGGGAGAAACTGAGAGAGGGAGATGCCTCGAGACACAGAGATAGAGAGAGAGGGGGGGGGGGAGGAAGCTCACCTTGATTTCCTGAAATCGAATTGTCCAATTTCAGCGGGGATGTGCGGCGAGGCGAGGCGATCATCCCGGCGAGCGATTTCCGATCCGCCTGGTCAACATCAGTCCGGTCGCGCTAATCACAAACAGCCTCATCTCATCGTGGGAGAGACCAGACTTAAAATGGAAGTAAGTCAGTCTTTCCTCCTCCTCCTCCTCCTCCTCCTCCTCCTCCTTCTCTTCCTTCTCCCGAATCCCTTCCCCGAGTGATGTCTTCTAAAAGACGGTCGGAGATCTGTCTCTCAGAAGCCAGCGCTTGCCCTCACAACATGCAGCCGCTACATTGCTTAACTCCCCGGCTAGCTCATTAAATTCACGTCGCTCAGGTCTATCTCCTGGTGTAGTTTGGAGCGCAACGGATCGCCCCTGTCGGTTAAGAAACCCCGCACACATGCACACACACTGAAGAGATCATAGGAGACAAGATTCCCTCGCAAGCCAACTCTCTCTCCTCTCTCCAACCACCGTCTCACAAGTGTGGGTCATGCAAGCACAGACAGCGCCCCCTTCGAACGACCCTCCTCCCCCACAAAAAAAAAACCACCGCCTGCCAATCCGAAAGAAGCCCGCCCGAAGATCAACCTCTCATCGGCCAAGTCATTACACGTTGGCAGCTAAAGAGAAAGAAAAAAAAATCCCTCTCTCCTTCATTCACAAACCTCTTGATCGTCAACCAAGTCATACACGCACAAGGCCCGGCTGCAATTGCGGTCTGAACTCCGCGCAAAGATCACCTTTGTTGTCTTTGGAAAATACCGACACGAACAATAGACATCGGACCAATCGACCCATTTCTTATGAAAAAGAAAAAAAAGAAACCGCTTTTGTCTGGTTTGATTTGTCTACACTCACAATAGCCCGATACAAGACACCCCCCATCCTTCGATCTTTTTTTATTCAGAGGTGAACGCCCACTTAATCCGTAAATCAAATTGACATGGAGGCTACGGGCGCTTGTTGGCAATTCAGCAGTGTTATTGCACACACGTCGTACTATTTTATAAGGCCCACCTCCCTGGCCCTGTTTAACGTGCCGGTGTAAATAAAAAAATGGTACTCGCGCGGAGCCCCGTGGGGTAGTGGCAGGCGTGAATTGCAAATTGTGCGGACTGTATGTTTTGTGGTTGTGCTTTTTATGAGATGAACAGGATAGTAAGTCAGGTTTTTTTTATGGGGGTGGAGGGAGGGAGGGAGGGAGGGAAGGAGGGAGGGAGGAAGGGAGGAGGGGAGGGAGGGGTGGAGGGAGGGAGGGGTGGTGTGAGGAGGGGTGGAGGGGTGGAGATGGAGTGGGAGAGAGGGAGGGAGGGAGGAAGGGAGGGGGAGGGAGGGAATTAGGGGGGGAGGGGAGGAAGGGAGTGAGGGAGGGAGGGATGGAGGAGGGAGGGAGGAGGGGAGGAAGGGAGGAGGGGAGGAAGGGAGGAGGGGAGGAAGGGAGGAGGGGAGGGAGGGGTGGAGGGAGGTATGGAGGGGCGGGAGGAGGGGTGCGGAGGGGGAGGGAGGGAGTGAGGGGGAATCGAGGGAGGGAGGGATGGAGGGAGGGAGGGAGAGATGGAGGGAGGGAGGAAGGGAGGAGGGGAGGGAGGGAGGGAGGGAGGGTGGGAGGAGGGGTGGAGAGGGGGAGGGAGGGAGGGGGAAGGGAGGAAGGAAGTGGGAGGGAAAGAGGGGGAGGGAGGGAGGAGGGGGAGGGAGGGGTGAGGGATGGAGGGAGAGATGGGGGATGGAGACAGGAAGACAGGCAGGCAGGCAGGCAGGGAGAGAGGGAGAGGGAGGGAGGGAGGGATGGACGGAGACAGGCAGGCAGGCAGGCAGGGAGAGAGGAAGAGGGAGGGAGGGACGGACGGAGACAGGCAGGCAGGCAGGGAGGCAGGGTGCGGGAAAAACAGTGTTGAAGAGGACTTTGGCCGCGAGCAGACGCACTTTCAATGCAACCCGAAACGCCAAGGACTTCAAGAAAATTCAGATGAAAGAATTCAACGCTGCTTTTTGAAAAGCCTCTGACCGACAGCACCTATCCTGGCAAAGAAAGCCAACCTGTTATGGGATGTCCCCCTCCCACAAATGAATCCCTAGATTACCGAGATGGTAGAGTATTTCTGCACTAAACCTAATCAAATTCTAATCTTCCTCCGGATAACCATTTCTCCTTGCTCTTTATAGATTTCCCTCACGAATAATGTGGACCTCTTTCGATGGGGAAGAAATAGACCCAATTGAGATTATATTCTTTGCGGGGAAAATCACCCAAAATTAGGGAGTGTGATGTTCCGATTCTTGAAGGACCTTGCCCAAATACAGGGCCCAAGGCAGAACCTTCCAGGAAGGTTTTCAAGTGCTCTAAACTGTTTACTGACATGACGAAACGGCGACTTTGGAAATCATTCCAATTCTTTAAGAGCGGCGTAATAAAATGAACGGCCTTACGAAGCGATTTAGTTCTGGGAATTGTCAACCGCGCATCATCGCGTTTTCATCACTGGTGCCCGCGGCCTTGTTGAATCCCATACAGTCCCGTGACTGTTTGTATCTCCTGTGCCAGCGTATGCCTCTGAGCGACATCGCGCGCTCAGTCGTCTACACACAAGGCACATAATGATATTTTCATGTCAGCGGCTTCGAATCGCGGGCAGATAGAATGGTAAAGCGACGTGCTTTTAACGGGTCTTGTATTGAGTCGGTGCATTTGACGAGGAGAAAGTGGGGAGAGAGGGGGAGAGAGGGAGAGGGGGAGAGAGGGGGAGGAGAGAGATGGAGGGGGAGGGAGAGGAGGAGGGAGAGAGGAGACAAGGAGAGGGAGACAGGGACTCTGAGAGAGGAGGGAGACAGAGGGGAGGAGAGGGGAGATACAGAGGGGGAGGGATAGTGCATAGGGAGAGGGGAAGAAAGCGAGGGAGAGAGGGAGGGAAGAGAGAGGAAAGAGAGAGAGGGAGTGGAGAAAGACAGTGGGAGGGAGAGAAGAGAGAGAAAGAGGGGAAGAGAAAGAGGGAGAGAGGGAGATTGAGGGAGAGAAAGCGAGGGAGAGAGGGGAGAAAAGAGGCGAGAAAGAGGGAGGGGGAGAGGTGGTGAGAGAGAAGAAGACAGTGAAGGGGGAGAATGACACGATGGAGAGACATAAATAGGTGGAGAAAGAGATAGAGAGAGACGGAAAGAGAGGGGAAACAGAGACGCAGAGATACAGAGAGACAGACACAGATATGATACAGACAGACAAACAGACATACAGAGAGACAGGGAGACAGAAAAGGGACGGGGAGCGAGCATGAACAGTGGAGAGAGAAAGGAGAAAGACAGAGACAGACAGAGAGACGGAAGCAGAGAAACAGGAAAACGTGGAGAGACGGGGAGGGAGAGAGAGAGAGGGAGAGAGAGCGAGAGAGAGAGAGGGAGAGAGAGGGAGAGAGTGAGAGAGAGAGAGAGAGAGAGAGGGAGTGGAGGAGACAGAAAGAGAGACAGAGAGAGAGAAATGAAGGGAGAGAGATAGACGCCTTGATTCTCGAGCAATGACGGTCCCGCTTCGGGGCTCGGCGGTCAGTCACGGAGCTTAAAGAAGCCGCCGACGAACCATTATAATAAACGTCCGCTGAATGAGGCAAGGGCTCTCAGCGTTGCGGCAGTATAGCTCTTCTATTTTTGTGCTTGCATAGCCCCCCCCCCCTCCCCCTCCACACACTCCGCTAGAAGACACTGAGGGACGCAGAGGGGGGATTGTGAAGGAGAGCAAACTCACCCTGTCATTTTTTTTCTTTGAGGGGGCTCGGGAAGGGTTCCCAAAGATATAAATTCTCGATGAGAGATAGAGCTTTGCTGGGAGATTCTGTGACCTACATTTCTGAAGGGAGGCATCCTTGGGAGATATGACAAAAACCTGAGGGCATGCGGTCGAAGTGGGGGAGGGAGAAAAGATGTTATTTTTTGAATCATGTTTTCTTCGAGGACATTGCAGCCCGGTTTGAATAAGGGTAATTATTCGGGAAGGCAAATACATTTAAGTCAGGAATCGAAGTAACAGAATTCTTATCAGTCGGGTAAAAAAATGACAAATTCACGTGCTTGTTTTTATGTTATATATATTTTTTCCTTTATTTGTTTTACAAATTTTTATTTTGTCTATGGAGTTATACAATAAATGGTTCAAGATATTGTATGCTAATGTGAAAAATTCTACTTAAGTATCGAAATGTCAGACTTTCTTTTTTGAGATGAATTTTTTAGCAACGGTTTTAAAGATGAACTGTATACCTTTTTCGTTTCTTTAATTGTTTTTGTATTTTCAGCTTTGTTCAAAAGCAGTATCCACAAAGTGTGACTCGGCAAGATTATGGCTTGATCTACCCCAAATCTCTTTGTTACAATGAATATTGAAATAACAACTTGCAATAACAAAATCTCCAAAATATAAGGTACCTTGCATTATTATGAATAACTAATATCAGACATTTTGAGAAAGAAATTTACCTTTTGAAGAAATATATCCTTTTCCTGTACAATATGTGTGTATATATTTTTATATAAATTAATTGCATGTACATGTAGCTTATATTTATAATCTATTTTGTACTTTATTTTTATACTATATTTTTTTATAGATTTTATATACTATTTTCAAAATATGTTGATAACAATAAAAATCAATTATTTACATAATAGCCATCTTTCAATTGATGCTAACGTTCAGAATTACTTTTCCATTTGTTATAATGATCAGTTAATCATAGAAGATTTCGAAATAAAACGTTTATGATTATTAATTCGTATTGGTTTTTTTTAAACATTGTTTCTTAATTCTTAGCACCCGAATATATCTGTCCTTCATTCAACAATAAGTTTTGATTATATTATAACAAAAGTCAGATTCTTTACCGTTCTGTCTGGTAACATCTTGATGTTCCTTACCAAAATAATGATACCCTGGATGCTAAATTAGCACCTATTATTGCTGTATAGGCCTATCTATATAAAAAAAGACTTTGTTTCATCTAAACCTAGCCTACCGCCCTCCATAGTTCTCAGTCTTGTTAAGGGATGAAATTTGTTTACCAAAAGAATCTCAGAAAGGAGGTATAGACTATAGAGCAAGGAAAGCAGACAGTCATAGGAACGTTCATAGCCTCAGCACTGCGCCTACAGTGTAAGAATTATGAGGCTAACGGTGACACCATGTACATACTCCTCCTCATAAGAGATGATGTACATGGTGTCACCGCAAATTTCACAATTAGTATTACCACCGTGCAAACCTTCAAATCTTAACAGTGAGACCACGCTACAAAAAAAATCTTGGGCAAAAACACTTGGCGAAATGTGAAGAGTGAAGAGTTTGTGTACGATTTTTCAGCTACACAATTCACCAATAGGTTACCGGTTGATATTCTGGGAAACGATGGTAAAATCGATGATGAAAAAAACTGCACAGTTTTTGTAGTGTATGTCTTCTTTACGATGGTGAGAGGTTGCCCTTTGCCAGAAATCGGCGAATCGAAACAAATTCGTCGAAAGAGGAGGAGTTCCCTGTCTAAGTGACTATAATGTGGTTCTACTTGATTTCTTTTTTTTCTTCTCTTTCTCCAAGAATTTCCGCCGGGGAATCGAGAGAATGGTTTCCCTCTGGAGAACCTAGCCGGAGGTCATTATCACCGCTGCCTGGCCGTTCGTCCCACCCGAAAAACCCCGCAGAGAATTCACTAATTTCTGGGTCTTTTTTTTTTTAAAGGCGCCCGGTGACGAAGAGACGTCAGGTCTGGCGTCTGGAGGGGATGGCGGAGGAGGAGGGAGAGGAGGAGGAGGTGGAGGAGTCCGAGAGTCCGTCGTCGGGCCGGGGCAGGATGGTCGGCCCGGGAAGGAGGGAGGGAAGAGGCGGCTGCGACGGTTCTAGTGGCGCCGGTGGAGACGGCGTGGGTTGGTGTGCTTGTGACCGAAGCGGTTTGGTCGGGGGTTGCAGTGCTGGTTGTGGCGGTGGTTGCGGTGGTTGTGGTGGTTGTGGTGGTTGCGGTGGTGGTTGTGTTGGTGGTGCTAGTCGTGGTGGTGGTGTCAGAGGCGGTTCAAGAGGGGACAGTGGTGGTCGTGGCGGTAGTAGGGGTGGTGACGGTGGCACCACTAGCGGTGGTGCTGGTCGCAATGGAGGTTGTGGCTCAAGCAGTGGTAGTCTGGGTGATTGCAGTGCATGTGGTGGTGGCGTTGATGCCTGTGCTATCATTGGTGGTTCTGGTGGTGGAGGGTCCGGTGCTTGTGGCTGGGGCGGTGGTAATGGTGGCGGTGGCGAGGGTGGCTTTGGCGGCGGAGTCGACGGCAAGGGCGCCCCCAGTCGGCCGGTCTGTGGCGCCGAGGCCACTAGTCCGTCCAGCCGGGAGCAGATGGTGTCCAGGCCGGGACGGGCCAGCGGTTGCCGTCGCATGCAGGAGAACTCACCCAGGAGACGCAGGGCGCGGAGGCAGGGCGTCTCCGCGGCCACGTCCACAAACAGCTTGCCCAGGCTGTAGATGTCCGACTGGACGCTGAAGGGCGCCCTCCCCTCCAGCACTTCGGGAGCACACTGCCGTGGGAAACGAGCAGGGTAAAGGTTAACGACAGTACGAGGTTCTGCTTTTAAAGAGGGGTGTGTGCTTTTTTAGAAATCGGTTGCCATCGCGTGTACACATGCGACTTTCGTTTGACTAATAATACTTCATAAACGAGACATATAATCTGACCAACACCGCCCCACTGATCACCACAGTCAAGGCACGCCAACTCAAATTTTCAGGCCATATACTTTGCCTCAACGATGACGAGCTTGTGACAGATTTTTGCTCTATGATTATGTTCCACTACATGGGATGAGGAAAGCTTGCAGTATGTCCAGCACCCCTTGGGAGATACTGAAGGATGCTGCTACCAGACCAGATAGCTTCTCTGGCCCAAGACCGTAGCAGTTAAGTTGGAGAAATGTTGTAGTTGCCTGCTCCGCAGCCGAATGAATAATGAATTGTGATGATGTTGATAGGCCTACTTGATGATGTTAGATGGCTTGATGGGTGAGCAATGCGGTAACGAAGGTGTAGCGAGTGAAGGGGACGATGTAGAGGGTGAGGAGGATGGGAAGGATGGGGAGGATGGGGAGGATGGGGAGGATGGGGAGGATGAGGAGGATGGGGAGGATTGGGAGGATGGGGAGGATGAGGAGGATGGGGAGGATGGGGAGGATGGGGAGGATGGGGAGGATGGGGAGGATGAGGAGGATGGGGAGGATTGGGAGGATGGGGAGGATGAGGAGGATGGGAAGGATGGGGAGGATGGGGAGGATGGGGAGGATGGGGAGGATGAGGAGGATGGGGAGGATTGGGAGGATGGGGAGGATGGGGAGGATGGGGAGGATGGGGAGGATGAGGAGGATGGGGAGGATGGGGAGGATTGGGAGGATGGGGAGGATGAGGAGGATGGGGAGGATGGGGAGGATGGGGAGGATGAGAAGGATGAGAAGGATAAGTTTGATGGCGAGGTTGACGATGGTGACGAGGATGAGAAGGTGAAGGGTGATCAGGAGGGGAAGACAGAGAAAGGACCAGGATGGTGGGAGCAAGCGGAGAATGGGGAGAAGGGGAGAAGAAGGCCGGAAAAGGGAGAAAAGGAGAAGAGAGAGTTGAAAGAGAGAAGGAAGGATGAGGAAGTGTGGAAGTGGGGGAGGAGGTAGAGGCAAGGAGAAAGAGAAGGAGGAGAAGGTGCACGTGGTGGAGGAGGAGGAGGAAGGGGACCAGGAAAGAGATGAGGAGAATAAAGATAACCGATGTGACAGGAAGACGACAATCTTCCCTACCTGCTTGGCAAACTTGTAAAAGTGGTCTTGTTCCTCCGCGGTCAGCGAGAAGGTGGTGCACGTGGTGCCGATCTGCAGCGCGTTGCCCAGGTCGATGATCTTGCCGGTCCAGCCCAGCTCGGCGCCGGGCGAGCCCGGCGGGCCCGGGGCCGGGCTGGGGCATACCATGGCGTTGCCGCAGTGGAGGTCGTTGTGCAGCCAGCCGGCGGCGTGCAGTGCCCTCAGTCCGCGGGCCACGTCGCGGCAGGCGCTCAGCCACTGGCCGGCCGTCAGCAGGTCGTACTCGTAGCGCGCCTCGTGGAAGTTGTAGGCGGCGCCCGGGCCCAGGCCGCCGACCAGCTCCTGGGCGAAGGAGCGGCCGTCGATCACGCCGACTAGACGGGGGAAGTACGGGCAGCCGGAGACGGCCCGCATGGCCGCCACCTCGTCCAGCATAGGGCGGCTGTCGGGGAGGAGGACCTTGACGGCCAGCGGGGTCGGCGGGTCGGTCCGGCGGTGCATCAGCACCACCAGGCCGTAGTTGCCCCGGCCCAGCACCGTCGGCCCCCCGTCGTCCGCGACCACGTCCTGGAGCTCGCTGGGATCCAGGCGCGGGAAGGCCGACAGGTCGGACGGGCGGTCCCGTTGGCTGGGGGCTGCCTGCTGGTCCGCTGACCCGGCTCCGGGTTGCTGCCCCGGTGCCCCACGGTCGGCCGCTGCCGACTCTACGGGAGGCGTTGCCTTCCGGGAGCCACCCTTCGGAGATCCTGGCGATGTCTGCGGTGGATCACCGGCGGGCTGGATCTGATGACCACCGGTGACCGCGGCCGCAGCATCAACACCGGGATCCCTGTCCATTCCAGCGGGATTCGGGGCTTCTTCCCTACCGGCCGGTGCTCCGTCGAGCCCCGCGGCTCCAGCGCAGTTCTGCTGCCGGGCCCGGGAGACGACCCTGGAGGTCTTTCTGGCCAGTCTGTTGTAGGCTTGCCTCTGGGTGGTGTTCGAGGCAAGGGATCCACCGCGTCCGTCTGGCTGTGGCTCGCCAAGAACCTCCGAGAAGGACGTCATCCTCTTCAGCTGGAGCAAGACTTGCTTGGCCTTCTTGCCGTTCAAGTCGATCTCCTTCAGAGACAACCCGGAAGCAAAATCACTTATTATAAATCAAGATTTGGGCACAAAAGAGCCGATCAAAACACCTCACCTCACCTCACCTCACCTCACTATACCTCAACTCACCTCAACTCATCTCACCTCACCTCACTTAGCCTCACCTCACCTCACCTCACCTCACCTCACCTCACCTCACCTCACCTCACCTCACCTCACTATACCTCAACTCACCTCAACTCATCTCACCTCACCTCACTTAGCCTCGTCTCACCTCACCTCTCCTCACCTCACCTCACCTCTCCTCACCTCACTTCACCTCACCTCACCTCACCTCACTATACCTCATCTCACCTCAACTCATCTCACCTCACCTCACCTCATCTCACCTCACCTCACCTCACCTCACCTCACCTCACCTCACCTCACCTCACCTCACCTCACCTCACCTCACCTCACCTCACCTCACCTCACCTCACCTCACCTCACTATACCTCAACTCACCTCAACTCATCTCACCTCACCTCACTTAGCCTCGTCTCACCTCACCTCACCTCTCCTCACCTCACCTCACCTCTCCTCACCTCACTTCACCTCACCTCACCTCACCTCACCTCACTATACCTCATCTCACCTCACCTCATCTCACCTCACCTCACTTAGCCTCGTCTCACCTCACCTCACCTCACCTCACCTTACCTCACCTCACTATACCTCACCTCAACTCACCTCACTTAGCCTCGCCTCACCTCAACCTCACCTCAACTCACCTCACTTAGCCTCGCCTCACCTCAACCTCACCTCACCTCACCTCACCTCACCTCACCTGACTTAGCCTCGCCTCAATTCATGTCACATCGCTTCATCTTAACTCACCTCACCTCATCCCAACTCATTGCAACCTCGCTGCACCCCTTACCATTTCACTTCACCTCACCCCACCTCAGCTTTCCTCATCGCACCCCAGCTTTACTCATCTAAACCTCAGCGTTACTCATCTCCCATCATTCCTAGTAATCCTCAGTCCTTTACCTTCATCTCTTCCTGGGTGTAGGGGATCGCGTAGTTGGCCGCGAACATCATCCGGCGCAGCTCTCTCCGTCGCTCAATGCAGCTGACCACCACGGCCAGCCAGGGTGAGAGGTCAAAGGTGGACGACCTCTGCAAGACGAAGTTCAGGTTCATCGTGAGCTGCGGAGGAGGAAACGGAAAGTACAAATGAGCACGTGCGACGTGTGTTCATTTTGAGAACACTCGGACGAGTTTGTGGGCGCAAAGAGGGTTTGCCCTGCTCGACGTGATAAACACTGAGTGCTCAGTGCTTCGCCCGATGCCCGATGAAAAACATTTCAGAAAGCTCGGGCGGGATTCGAACCTGTTTTAACTACTTGACCACCGAGCTGGTCGAGGTCGTGTGGCGGATTCGAATGTTGTATAGCGGCGGGTACTTCGTTGCATCATAGATATAACAGGATGCTTGCAGCCAGGGAATTGCAATTCAATGTTTGCCCTGCTCGACATGATCAGCACTGAGTTTGTGGCTATAAGAGATTCACTGAGGAATAGAGGAGTTCGTTCATCCGAGGTCATTTCTGACACGGACTCAGACTCGGGTATTTTTGGGGAGAATTTTGACTCCGACACAAGGTATACTTTCTGGTTTCACTCACAGCGAGACGCTGCTCCTGCAGCGTGGGGTACCTTGCCGCTCTTCGACGGCCGCTCCGACCGGTCGCACCGGCGGCCGCCGTGAGATCTCCGCCGGTCGGAGCGGCGTTCTCGGCGGCGGGTGATGACCGCTGAGCCTCGCTGAGATCGGACTGGTCGCCCGCCTCCTCCACGGACACGGCCGAGGGGCTCGTGTCTAAAGACTGCGGGTAGAGCATGAGTAGAGGGTATGGCTACCGTAAGTACGTATTTCATGGATATGCCTGAGCATCCAGTCTTGCTTCAGGCCATGGCATATAGATTCAATACATCGGTACAGACCATCTTCGAAAAGAATAACCTTCTGCTTTTGATGTTGTTAGGTGATGTTTTGGGGAGAGTACTATGCATTTTTTTTATGAAGTTAACTGTTGCAAACTGCTCACTAACTAAAATCACATGCAATACATAAATTTCAATAGTTAGTAGGCCTGGCGTTTCTAGAAGGATGGAAGGCTGGGGATAGGAATTAACATTCCTTTAAAGTATCAGGAGAATGCCTTTCTTGCAATCAAGTATTCCTTTTGCATGCAGTGCAGTTGATTTAAAACAAAAATGCCTCGTGTGATAATGGAAGATTAGGAGAAAATGGGGAGCTCGTGAAAACCTCACCTCAGTGATGGATTCTCCGGATACCGACGAGGTGACCGTGGAGACCGCGTCTCCAGCGGCCGTCAGTTCGTCCCCTTCCTCCTCCCTCGCCGACGGTGGCTCCTCGGACGTGGTCGACGGGAAGTCCGAGAGGGGGACGGGCTGGACCGAAGGAGAGTCGGGGACTGGGGCCGGGGCCGGCGGGGCTCCCCTAGGGACCCGGCCCTGATCGGGGCTCTCGGTCCCGTTCTCGGTCTTTGTCTCGGTCTCGGTGTCGGCGTCGGTCTCATCGGGTTCGGCAGACTGAGGAGAGGGGTCTGCGTCCTCGCGGGGGAAGGAGGGGTTGGGATCCTGGGCTGATCTGGGTTGAGGAAGAGGGACCGAGTAGGATTCCTGATCGATGGATGACTGGTCTTCTTCTTCACCCTCTTCCTCCGCCGCCTTCCCCTTCTCCTCCTTCGCCTCTTTCTCATCCTCCTCCTTCTCCTCCATCTCATTCTCCTTCTCTTCCTTCTTCTCCTCGTCCTCCTTCTCCTCCTTCTCCTTCTCCTTCTCCTGTTCCTCCTGTTCCTCCTCCTTCTCCTCCTTCTCCTCCTTCTCATTATTGTCCTCCTCCGTCTCCTGCTTCTCCTCCTCCTTCTCCTCCTTCTCCCCTTTCACCTTCTCCTGCTCCCCCTCCTGTTTCTCCCTCTCCTCCTTCTCCTTCTTCTCCTCCTTCTCCTCCTCCTCCTTCTCCTCCTCCTTCTCCACCTTCTCCTCCTCCTCCTTCTCCTCCTCCTTCTCCTCCTCCTTCTCCACCTCCTTCTCCTCCTCCTCCTTTTCCTTCTCCTTCTCCTTGTCCTCCTCCTCCTCCGCTTCCATCTCCTTCTGCTCCTCCTTCTCCTCTTCCTTCTCCACCTCCTTCTCCTCCTCCTCCTTCCCCTTCTCCTTCTCCTTCTCCTCCTCCTCCTCCGCTTCCATCTCCTCCTGCTCCTCCTTCTCCTCCTCCTCCGTCTCTTCCTTCTCCTCCTTCTTCTCCTTCTCCTCCTCTTGGGAGGCAACACCCACCGATGATTGACATGGGGCAGGTGACAGACCATCAACGGGAGACGGTAGTGAGTCTCCCATGGAACCAGACTCCTCCCCGCAGAGGCCGGACGCTTCGTCCTCAGCCTCCCCCTCTCCGGTCTCCTCGTCCTCTCCCCCGTTGATCTCAGGAGGAGGAGGAGTGAGAGGAGGACCGAGGGACGGTACTGACGGGAGACCGGTCCCCGAGGCAGGGGCAGGCGGCCACGGAGACGTCGCCGGGGCCGCTACGCCGTCGGTCCCGCCGGTCGACAGACGGTCGTCGAGGCAGTCGACCTGATCAGGCACGCCGGGGATGGGCAGGGCGCCCTCTGGGCCCGTGGCCGAGGTGACGGATGCCGTTGCCACGCAACCGTAGACGCGGAGGTCGTGGATCATCTCGGCCGATTCGGGCTGCGCCACTGCACGCGGGTAGGGAACAAACCACCAAATGAACGTGTTTTACTGAAAACTTTTCTGGAGAAAAGCAAACTCCAAGGTATATAGGAGGGTTTGCGGTGACACCGTATGAGAGGTCTCTTATAGAAGAGGTATGGTTTTGAAAAGAACCTGAGTGATAACTCTATAGGAGGGTTTGCGGTGACACCATGTATAAGGTCTCTTAAAGAAGAGGTGTGGTTCTGAAAAGAACCTGAGTGATAACTCTATAGGAGGGTTTGTGGTGACACCATGTATAAGGTCTCTTAAAGAAGAGGTGTGGTTCTGACAACCTGAGTGATAACTCGACGTTCCGGTCAGTATGCTCTGGCCATCACCAGGAGCCAGTTTCCCGACGATGGGCAGAGCTCACAGTGTCCGAAACGTTGAGTCGCCGCCCCTCTCTTATTCAGAGCCACACTAAAGCAACCTTGGGCTTTTCTTGCCTGCCTACTCTACAAATAGCTTGAATGTTTTAATCATTGCAAAGAAAACTTTGACTGCACCGGGACTTGAACCAGAGACCTCTGCTCTTGCCTATCAGCGCTCTTCCCATCTGAGCTATCCAGCCCTTAGATGTTGTCCTTCACAAATAGTCAACTGGTCTTTGTCTTGGAAAAAAAAAAAAAAACTTCTTTCGGGATTACATTTTACGATGTAAAGCCTTCAACAATGTATCCGTCCTTACCTCGGTCATCGGCTCTAGTCTCGGCACTCCTCCGCTGCCTCTTCTTCTTCTTCAGGGTCAGACCGTGTCTGCCCCGGGCCTTCGCCTCACTGCCGTCCCCGCCTGGCTGGGCCCGGGCCCTCGCTGGCTCCGGCAGGGCGTGGAGGGGGTCGAAGGGCTCCACCTCGGTGGTGGTGGGGTTGGTGGTGGGGTTGGTTGTGGGGGAGGTGGCGCTCCTGCCGCCCATTCGGGACGGGGCGAGGAGACGCTGCAGTGCCGAGGTCCATGGTCGGCGGGGCCTCCTGTAGTGAGGGTCGGTGCTTTGTTATTTGGGTATTGGGTGCTGGTATTGGGAATTGGTATCGGTTGCTGGGTGATGGTTATTAGGTATTGGGTATTGGGTATTGGGTATTGGGTATTGGGTATTGGGTATTGGGTATTGGGTATTCGGTCTCGGTCTCGGTCTCGGTCTCGGTCTCGGTCTCGGTCTCGGTCTCGGTCTCGTGGTCTCGGTCTCGGTCTCGGTCTCGGTCTCGGTCTCGGTCTCGGTCTCGGTCTCGGTCTCGGTCTCGGTCTCGTGGTCTCGGTCTCGGTCTCGGTCTCGGTCTCGGTCTCGGTCTCGGTCTCGGTCTCGGTCTCGGTCTCGGTCTCGGTCTCGGTCTCGGTCTCGGTCTCGGTCTCGGTCTCGGTCTCGGTCTCGGTCTCGGTCTCGGTCTCGGTCTCGGTCTCGGTCTCTCGGTCTCGGTCTCGGTCTCGGTCTCGGTCTCGGTCTCGGTCTCGGTCTCGGTCTCGGTCTCGTGGTCTCGGTCTCGGTCTCGGTCTCGGTCTCGGTCTCGGTCTCGGTCTCGGTCTCGGTCTCGGTCTCGGTCTCGGTCTTGGTCTCGGTCTCGGTCTCGGTCTCGGTCTCGGTCTCGGTCTCGGTCTCGGTCTTGGTCTTATCAAAGTCTCGGTCTCGGGAGGCTGGTCTCGGTCTCGAAAGCTTTGGTCTCTGTCTCGGTCTCGGTCTCGGATGCTGAGGTCTCGGACATGAAGGTCTCGACTACAACACTGCTGGATACCAGGTATTTGGTATTGGGTATTGGGTATTGGGTATAAAAGAGGGTATACTGGATACCAGGTATTTGGTACTGTGTACTATTGGCTACAATTACTCACCTGGACCTATTAGGCTGGGGGCACTGGCCGCGTGTTGAGGATGTAGACACACCGTCCACTGTGGCGGCTACGGACTGACCCACCACGAACAGCCCGGTGGGACTGACCGGCCCAGCGCCGCGGGATGCCGCCCAGCGGGTCGGTGCCGGCACGGTAGGGCTCTCGGTCTCGGTGCCGGTGACGGTGACGTCGGGGCAGGCTCCCCCGCCCGTCTGGGGACGGACCCGGTTGGCGCGCGGTCGACCGTGAGGCCACAGTCTCCTGCGAGTCAATTCGACACGGTCAGTCAGGAGAAATATTTTCCCGACCGAGAAGCGCGTCGTCAAGAACAGAGACTCTAAGACACTTTTGGGCTTGTGCCATAACACTCCTATAAGCGACAGCACGGAGTCGCTTATACCTAGGGGCGGGGTGTGAGCCACCCGCGAGACAGAGCCTGAGCCCCAGGGCCCTTTTCCAAAACCCGGCTTAGGCTTCGGCTCCGAGGGTTGGTCGTCATTCATACATTTTCTCCTAAAGACGAGCAGAGTAAACTGTTCGAAACGTCGAGTTCCTCCGGTTCTTATCAGAACCACACTAACTTACTCACAAAAGAGAATTTACATGGTGTCTCCGCAAACCTATTTATCCTGATATTCTCACCATGCAAACCTTCAAATCTCATTTGTCATTCATACACCAGATTACACTGACGAAAAAGAACTCTCTTTCTCAAGTGAAGTTTTAGAATCTATAGAAGGGAGTTCAGATGGACGAGGGAGACTTACTTGATGCTGAGGGCCCGTGAGGGCACCCGTGATTGGGTCCGATCGCTGGCATCATCAGCGAGGGCCGCCGGGGACTCTACGCGACCGCGGGCGAGGCAGCGGCGTGGGCCGGCTGCCAGGGCGGGCTGGGACGGCCCGGCGCCCCGGGGCGTTCCCGCCACCGGCCCGGCGGTTGTGGCCGTGGCGGCCGGTCGGCGACCGCGGACCGGCGAGGCGGCGGAGGCGGCGGCGGCGACGGGGCGGCCGGCCTGGGCCTCGTGGCATCGGGCCGGCCAGGCAGCTCCGTTGCGGTAGACCCTGGGGATGACGCCGCTCAGGACGGCTTGGGGAAGGGGCTGGGGCTTCGCACTGAAGTCCTTCTTACTGCACGTCGTTAGTAGACAAAGCAAACAAGAAAAAAAAACATGTTAAAAAAAGCTGCATCCACTCTGTGTGATCCCCAAGCTGCTGTAGCCAGGTTTACAACAATCGGTTGTTTGCATCTGAATGAAAGCGGGGGTGTGATCCCTGGAGATATACAGCAGTTAATGGTTGAATTGCTTCTGACTGGCACCCCCACCCCGGCAAAGACTAGCTGACTATTGGGAAGGCCATCATCTAAGGGCTGGATAGCTCAGATGGAAGAGCACAGACTGGTACGCAAAACCAGAGGTCTCGGGTTCAAGTCCCAGACCAGTCAAAGTTTTCTTTGCATTATTTTCTTTTCAAAATCGTTCATTGTCTGGATGCAAAGTAAGCATTTTTGGCATTGACACCGTGTGCTCCCCAAACAAAGGTTTAAATCATCAGTAGGCCTACAGTCTTACCTGAGAAACTCTGAAAATGCTCCCGCGAAGTTGTACATCTTGAATCGCTAGGCAACAAAGTCGCAATGAATGATAAGAATCGCTGAAGTAAAATCTCGCAAAATGGCTCAAGAACATCCGAAAACGAACCAAAGCAAAGTTACAATGACTGTGCATAGACAAGCGCAAACAAACACGCAAACATTAGGCCCACGGGTTGCCGCCTGCGTGTTCGAAACTTCGGGCGCGTCATTGTGACGTCATTGCAGTCCTGACCTTTGAACTGCGCTTGTTGGCGCGCTGTCAACTTGTTGGGGTTTTCAAGGCGCGCGTTGCGCGCGCGCGGTCCGCACATGTCGTGGGAATTTAATCTTCTGCCCGGCTTGCGCGCCAGAGAAGCAGGTTTATCGATCGATTGTTTACAATTTATTTTTAAACTTCACAAAATAGAAAGAGACATTTTGAAAGCTTGTGTAAGACCACAATTAGTTTTTAAGAAGCAACAGAGTTTGCAACTAACTTGTTTGTTGTGTATTATTAATCGGTAAAGTTAATTGGAATTTTATTATTTTATCTTGATTTGAAGGCAATAATATTTCGGTTAACGGTTGTAGTTATTCTATTTTAAGAATCTCACACAAAAAAGAGTATAATGTCGACGTTAGATTAACAATTAAAAAAAAAAAATAATCGCTCCTATGGATCGCAATTTTGTTCATCGAAATTAACACATTTTGAGATGGCCCGAGTCCGAATGCATAACACACACGACTATGAGAATTGGCTGCAGCCGCTATCTGTCAGCATCCATAGGTCTCGTGTGCAATTTGAAGCCGTAGCCAATAATTAGGGCCCTTTTCCAAAGCCCGGCTTAGGCTCAGGCTCCGGCTTTGTCTCCGGTTCTTTCATCCATTTCAAGTACAAGGCATGAAAACAGGAAGCCTTTGGCATCATTTTTGAATGAATGTTTGACTGAGTTTTGAAAAGGAATCCAAAGCTTCAACTTCAACAAAAGAACTCCAACTTGTATTTCAGCATTTGGATAACTGAGACGAAGCCGGAGCCGAAGCCTAAGCCGGGGTTTGGAAAAGGGCCTAGATGCAGATAGGACCAAAATTAAGATCTAACTGTGCCCTTCATAAACACCGCCCTCTAGAATCATTAAAAAAGCAACTTTCAGAAGAAAAAAAGTTTCACCTGGATTCGCTGGTGCCCGCATCAACGTGTGCAATGCCGTCACCGGGGGGCAACTGGGACCAGTTAAAACTTCCTACAGGTGAAAAAAAGTGAAAGTTGTGATTTTTGAGTGAACAGTGTTAGTAGTGTGGTTGTACACAGTGTTATAGTGATGGCCAGCACAGAATTTGTCTACATTTTCGTCCTCTTATCGTCCGTAGGCTTCGGGCAAATGATCAAATATGCCAAGGGACCGGTGCAGAAGAGGCTGATTTCCACGTCTGTCGGCGTAGCCATGGTGGTCTCCTTGTGTGGCTGGCAGACATATCACTCCATCATCTGTGTCGTGATTTCTGCCCTCATTATACGATGCAATCCGAACAGGTGGGTAATTGTTTGGGGTCAGTTAATTAGACTCCATTTTGGTCATTTGAAGATCGTTCATTTTTTATTTTCAACTGGCATATTTATAGCAAGGGGGTGTTTTATTAGTTGTGTGGGATTGCCTCCTGTGGCGTGGTTAAATTGGATAATTTCGGGGTAATTGTTACACGAAACTGTGATGACCTTGGTCACCCCAGATGTGCACAGCGGTCAGATCGAGTCAGGGATATTAACACCTGTTTTTAATACTGCTGCCTAAACTAAAAGGCCATATGTTAGTGGTATGTGAATGTTTCGGGTGTTTTTTCTTTTTCAAATCACCTGGACCTGTTGAAACAATATGGTGCAGTACGTGCCAGGGGTAGAAATTAAGAGATCGAGGCAGGCAGATAGAAGAAAAAATGGGATGGGATATGGGATATAGGGTGGGGTGGGGTGGGGTGGGGTGGGGTGGGATATAGGATGGGGTGGGATGGGATGGGATGGGATGGGGGTGGGATGGGATGGGATGGGGGTGGGATGGGATGGGGTGGGATGGGATGGGATGGGATGGGGGTGGGATGGGATGGGGTGGGATGGGATGGGATGTAGGATGGGGTGGGATGGGATGGGATGGGATGGGATAGGGTGGGGTGGGATGGGGCTGGGATGGGATGGGATGGGATATAGGATGGGGTGGGATGGGATGGGATGGGATGGGATGGGGTGGGATGGGATTGGGTGGGATGGGATGGGGTGGGATTGGATGGGATTGGATTGGATGGGAATGAATTTGTGGGGTGGTATGGGATGGGTACTAAGGGATGGGATGAGTAGGGTTGATGGGACATGGTAGAACTGCATAACAGCAAAGCATAGGACAAGACACTTTTGAGAAGTTTTAGAATAGACTGGCCATGGTTCATCAAACCTTTTCTAGTCCTTTCCATCCATTCGTTCATGCAGGTGTCACCTGTACTCGTTTGTCTTCTGCTTTGGCTACCTGCCCATCTTCAGGCTGGGCCACCTGCTGGGTCTACCTCAGCCCACAGATTTCATCAACGTAGTCCAGCTGCTTCTGACCCTCAGAGTGAGTAAAAAACGACACAGACAGATCTGTTCAACCCAGAGGTTGATAGTGACCAGCAAAGTTGCAAATTTGATGTCTCTATCCTCAATAGAGATGTCTCTATTTCTGATAAAGATAATAAGAGCTATTTTGGTAAGTTTGACTGGACCGGGACTTGAACCTGAGACCTCTGGACTAACGTACCAGCGCTCTTCCATCTGAGCTATCCAGCCCTTAGATGGTGGCCTTCCCTAATAGTCAACTAGTCTTTGGCACACCAGTGCTCTTCCATCTGAGCTATCCAGCCCTTAGATGGTGGCCTTCCCTAATAGTCAGCTAGTCTTTGCCAGGGTGGGGGCGCCAGTCAGAAGCAATTCAACCATTAACTGCTGTATATCTCCAGGGATCACATGTACACCCCCTCTTTCATTCAGATGCAAACAACAAATTGTTGTAAACCTGGCTACAGCAGCTCGGGGATCACAGAGAAATGACAGAACATCTGGTGTAGGGACTATATTCACCCCAAAATCTTCCTAAACTTGAACTTGTTTTCTTTTACTTTACCTGTGCTCTAAACAGGTTTTGCACGTGCAGATATTGTACGTGCGTTAACCGTGTCTATGATGTTACGGGCTCAAAGTTTAAATTTCATTTCAGCGCTGCCTAATACTAAGCCAGCAGCTCCTCCAGAAACGCTGTGGGTAAAGTTAGTGGAAATCGGCACTTGCAATATGCAATCAGTCATCAGCAGTGATAGTGGGTTGCCATTTTTTGGTTCTAGCCTGTCCAAGAGAAAAATTTGATCGAGACAGCTGGTTCGATGGGGGTCACACCGGCACTGCGCTAGACTGACGCTGATATCACCAGACACGGTCCACAGTCTAGCTGGAACATTTGGACCTATTCCTGTTTTTTGTTATGTACGCAGCTTGTTGGCGTATCGTTTGAGGTGCACGATTCGCGCAAAGCACGGGCGATGGCGGAGGACGAGAGCCTGAACCACAACCAGACGGACGGGAAACCACCGCGACCCCCGACCTTCGTCCAAGACCCCAGCGCCACCGACCTCTTCCACTACAGCTTCTGCTACATCGGACTGTTTTCAGGTTAGTATTGTCCCTCTCGCGTATGAGTCTGAGCTGCTGGTGCTTGCTGTCACTGGTCGATCGAAGAAGAATCTTTAACCACTTTGCGCTTGGCATTTTTCCAGTGCCCATGACCGTTTTTTTTTAACAATGCGTCATTTTCAATCGGAACAATATATTTGTGTGAAATAAATCAATAAGGGTATACTATGGGTACAAGAGAGTAAAACCTGGCACAATTCGGACGTCGTTGTGGCTTTTGTCAAGCGATTATCCATTCGAAAATGGCCCCAACTATTGTGCATCGTCAATGGAGCGTAACGGTCCTAACGGAATTGTGCATGTGTGTGTGTGTGTGCGTGTACTGACGATCCCTGACCGCAGACCAGCCTCCACTCCAGGCAGTCAAATCTTTGAGTTGGTCGGCCCCAACTGAGCGTACAAATTGTGGTGAAGAGTGTTGGTGGAATTCCACTGCCTGACCAACGACCGTTGGGCTGTGTGGTATGCCAAGTTGCCAACACAATGTCCCCCGCATGCTTTCAGCGCAGTGCGCTATCCCTCGATCCTCCACAGTAAAAGTCCCACAAGTGCACAATTACTGCTGCTAATCTTGCAATTCATGTGGCAACTTGCGTCAAATTGGGTCTTTGTCATGATTCGTATTGCTTTGTTCTTAGTTGAAAAGAGTTTTTGTTTAAAATAGTGGTGCCCGGATTCAGAGGGACCCATTGCATGGTCAAACCAAAGGCGCTCCGTTGCAGTGGATTCATACCAGATTCCTATTCTATTTTTTTTTGGCAGGGCCGTACTACACCTACAAGACATACAGGGACATGTTACACTGTGGCCACTCGCATACCATCCCAAGCATGGGTCCCATCCTTCACAGACTGAAGATCCTACTGCCCATGGGTGCAGGCTACCTGGCCCTGTCCCAGTTCCCCTGCTCCAAGGCGGAGTATTACCTGACCGAAGACTTCTACGCCCAGGGCTACTTCCAGAGGTAGGAACTGAGTGACGTCGCTGGAGTTCCTTTGTGCAACTGCGTCGGCCTCTTGAACATCTTGATGTTTTTGAAACTTGAACAACAAAACAAAATGGGAAAAATGACAATGGCTGTAGTCACAAAATGATACAATTTTGCCTTGTTTGAGACAAGTATCTCAGTAATGCCTGTATGTACAGCCTCCCTATTAGTGACTGTGTGGATATTTTGCAGAACACAATGTAAGTCACCTCTTTGTCGAAAGAGATGACTTGCATGGTGTCCCGGCAAAAGTGTACTTCCACTTTGCAAACATTCAGATTTTATCTGGAGGTACTGGCTCTTCTCAGAGCCACACTTATTCTGGAAAGAGATGACTTATAAGGTGTCACCAGCCAATTATCCAGCAATGTGCTTCCATCGTGCAAACCTTCAAATCTCATCTTGAGTTTCCAGCTCTATCTTCTCATCTGAGTCGCGCGCCTTCGTGAAAGAGATGACTAACGCAGTTTTCCCGGCCAATTTGTTTTCATGTTGCTCTTCCACTGTGCAAAACTGCCAAGTCTTATCCCCAGCGAGTCTGTTTCACTCGTATGCTCTCTCTCCTCCTCCTCCTCCTCCTCCTCCTCCTCCTTCTCCTCCTCCTCCTCCTCCTCCTCCTCCTCCTCCTCTTTCTTCTCCTCCTACTTCTCCTCCTCCTCTTTCTCCTCCTCCTCCCCTCCTCCTCCTCCCTCCTCCTCCTCCTCCTCCTTCCCCTTCCCCCTCCTCCTCCTCCTCTTCCTTCTCCTACTTCTCCTCCTCTTCCTCCTTGTCCCCTCTCCCACAATAGGATCGGCCTGACGGCGGTGCTAGCGACGGCCTACCGTCTGCGCATGTACGCTGCCTGGCTGCTTGCCGAGTGTGTCTGCATCTCGTCCACGCTGGGCGCCTACCCAATCTCCACCAAGCCCAGGGTGGGCCAGGGACCAACGGTTGACCCCGCCCAAATCCAGAGGTAAGTCATCTCCCCCCCCCCCCCCAAAAAAAAAAAAAAAAAAAAAAAGAGCCCATCAGATTTCGTTTATATTGTTACAGCAGACCCATGTCTACCGGAATGGAATGTTAATCTGGAAAGAAAATTTGTACATTTTTCATATTCCCCCCAAAATCCAGAAGTAAGGCCCTCCCCCCAAAAAATGTAGTGTTTCATCCTTCGGCCCAATAAGCAGACGTCGGTGGTTAAATGCATTTGACTGGCCCCCCAACCCAACATGAGTTGGGAAGGCTGCCACCCATGGGCTGGATAGCTCAGCAGGTTACCAGGGTTGTGGATTACCGGTGCACTTTGAAATTTCCTCAGCTCTTTCAGTATTTTTTTTTTTGGGGGGGAGTTCCTCACTCAGATTTCATCTTGTTAGATTCTCTGCCCTCTATTTAGACATTTCAAGATATCTCAGATTTTTTTTTTGATTTTTTAACGAGGAGTGATGAGCCAGTGGAGTACAGCTTTACCACAATCCAGAACATAGACTGGTACTTGTGCGAGGGTGCGAGTGATTTCCGTGGGGCCATTCGCTACTGGAATATGACAGTGCAGTGGTGGCTCAAGAAGTATGTCTACATCCGTTTCCCTTACAAGTCCTGGAGGTAAGCATATCACCAGTGCTTTATCACATGACCTCTAGCAGCTGACCTCTAGCAGCTGACCTCTAGCCCCTGGCCTCTAGCACCTGACCTCTATTGCCTTAGCTCTACCCCCTGCAGAAGCAGTACGTGAGATCTAGCACCTGATCTATAGCACCTGATCTGAGCACCTGATCTATATACCACCTGATCTATATAGCACCTGATCTATAGCACCTGATCTATAGCACCTGATCTAAAGCACCTGATCTATAGCACCTGATCTATAGCACCTGATTTATAGCACCTGATCTATAGCACCTGGTCTATAGCATCTGATCTATAGCACCTGATCTATAGCACCTGATCTATAGCACCTGATCTTTAGCACCTGATCTTTAGCACCTGATCTTTAGCACCTGAACTTAAGCACCTGATCTATATAGCACCTGATCTATAGCACCTGAACTTAAGCACTTGATCTATAGCACCTGGGTTCTATCCCTTCAGCTATCTTTGTAGTTGATTCATTTTCATTTACCTGTACCTGACAGCATGTCCGTGACGTTCCTGGTCAGTGGCCTGTGGCACGGCACCGATCCCGGCTACCTCCTCTGCTTCCTGACCACGCCCCTCCTCCTGCTGGCCGAGGGCAGGGCGAGGGCGCTCTTCCATCGGTCCGGCCGTGCGTTCAGTTGGCGCGATGCCGTCGGCTGGCTGCTCAAGTGCCTCGCCTTCCAGTACGTCCACATGGGCTTCCGTCTCCTGGGCTTTGGGGCCACCCTGCGTTACTGGGCGTCGACCTACTTCCTTGGCCACGCCCTGGCCCTGGCCTTTCTGGGCGTGGCCGCCCTCGGCCGACCGCCCAAGATCCCTGAGAAAGTGCAATGAAGGTTTCTCTTTCTGATTTCTGGGTTTGTGTTTTCTATTTGTTTATTTCAAATTAAACGAATCAATGAAAACCTGGCTGGTCACTTTTTGAACAAATTGAAAAAAATGGCAAGGAAAAGAGAAAAATGTAAGGAAGTAAATCAAGTTATTCTTCCTGAAAAGGGAACACACACGTTACTTTACAAAATGTGCGGCACTTGAGAAAACAGTGGTTTCCATTTTTTGTATGAGTTAATTTGTTAATTTTGTTAATTTCAGTTGGTTAATTTTGGGAGTTATTAGGTTTTTTCTTAAGTATGCTTGTAGGTGGAAAAAGGCATCGGGGAACTTTGTGGAAAGTTTACAGTGAGACCATGTGAGTCATCTCTTTCAAAAGAGAGTTTCTAAAAACTCAACATTTCGGACGTTGTGTGCTCTGCCCATCATCAGTCCTCTGACTGGCGCCCACTATTCAAAGAGTCAGTCGAATCTGATCTGATCAGGGAATTCCGTGCTATCATTTAGAGTTTATTGCAATGATTTGGACATCCTCCTTTGTTGGTTTTTCATGAAGTTTTCAGTGGTGACGGTGTAGATGTATATTGTAGGGTGTAACGCCCTCCTAAGACATTGGTGCACCGATATTTGAAATGTCTGTCTTTGAGTTAACAGTCTTTGAAAAGTCCGTCTTTGGTGTCTTCTAGATCTGTGACAATCAGCGACTGTCCAAAACAATGACGGTTTGATCCTTGCAGAATCCTTCTCAACAGAAGATTGCCTGTTGCGTTATTACTTAAATCAGTAACTGACATGATTAAGAATAGTGTAAGAAAAGTTTCCAACAACTCAGGCTCATAACTCTTCAGGGAAATTGTGATAAAGAGATTTATTTACAGAAGACAATCCAGTTCTACGATACGATGACAGTACTACACTCTAGAGTGGATTAGATAGTATGATATATATTTTATTGCAGGGGAAATGCTTTTTGGGAATCTTTTGAAGCACTCATTCAATTTTTAAGCCTGATATTACAAAGATTTTGTATTTTTCTGCAATTGCCATGATCGGATTATACGTGAGCAACTTTTTTGACTTATCTGATTAGTATCTGTATATTTGGGTTTGAGGAAGGCTATTTATTTTTGGTGTAGGGTATTTTTTAAAGGTGCTGAATTTTATACAAGGGCATTACGCAAAATCTTTTAAAAGATGTTTTTTTAAAGTAAGTACAACTAAGCGATATCTATATAATTATTTGGAATTTGAATAGCTAAGTATTTTGATGGTTTTCGGGCAGTGCTGAATTTTAAGGGTATTGTGCAAATTCTTTTAAAGGTTTTGTTTTCTTTACTGTATAAGCAACTCTGTATCATGCAGTAATCCAGAAAATAAATATAATTTTTCACCGAATTATACCTTAAAAAGTCTATCAGCTCTCAACCTCTTGGATGTCAATAATTTCATCTGTATTTTCATTACGGGACCAATTTATGAAATTCCTAAGCGATTCTTGAGTATTTCATGATATTCGGCATTGAGACCTTAATCATAAAACAACTTACTTTGTGTTTGAATGATTATTTCTTAAATTATTTATATCAATTTTTGTCTTAATGTTTCGATCCTAGCTGGAATTCCCTTTAAAGCAAAAGTCTTTTGAAAAGGGTCTTATACTAGGATCAAAACGTCAGGCGTTGTAATTCTTTTGACATTTTTCATGGTAATCAAAAACTTACTAGGTCCTTTTTCCAAAACCCAGCTTAGGCTTTGGTTCCGGCTTTGTCGCTGTTATCCAAAAGCTGTGGACACAACTTTTTTTTTTAATAAGGGGTCTTTGGAGGTTAATCAACTGATACATTGTAGAATAAGTGAAACTGAAGACAACCTGGGGGTTCACTCTTCAATTTGGTATCTCATTTGGACGATATCTGGTTTTAAATGTGGCCCTATTTGGCTGTAGAAGTGGAGGGGGTCCATCCCAAAACCCTTGGCAGAAATTCGGCTTGGACTTCTACACATACATTTTTTGGTGTTTATTTTCTGGGGTAATTAGCAAAAAATCTAATCGGTTAAAGGCACACAAATTTAAAAGAATCTGAGAGATGAAGGTCCAAAGTACAATTTCAAGTATGGCTACAAGAACTGAGAACTTCTGGGTGTGGAATAATTGGCTTTGAAAGTGAGTGTTTTTGTACAGTGTTCATCAATGGCAGCTCGATTTAGTGTTCGATTTTAGTGTCACGCCCCCACCGTTATTTTTAAACAGCGCCCTCAATCGGACAACAACAAACAAACAACCAGGAAGGAACCGAGTTGATCCGTCGTCCGTCCGTCCGTCCTCCTCTCTTTCTCGTCGAAATCTCGGGGGAACAACAATGTCACCGACAGAGGGGATCTACCTGTGCATGCTGCTGCTCTCCCTGGGGCTAGGCCACGCCGTCAGACAGGCTCAGAGCCCCCGGCAGAGGCAGGTGCTGTGCACGCTGGTGGGGGTGTCGATGGTGGTAGCGCTGTGCGGATGGCAAGCCTACCACTCGCTGCTAACCACGGCCGTGGTGTCAGGCATCGTCACCTGCATTCATCCGAGGTCCGTCCCCTAAAACTGGGGGGAAAATACCCATTTCTATACTATAGTCCGAGTAACTTGGACCCTTACAATCACCCTTTTTAAAATTGTTGAGGTTTCGGGCAATAGTAGGGTAAAATCTGGCGGTTTTGGTCGGGTGATAGTCATGGAGTCGAACACATAGTTACTTAAACTGGGTTTCCGAGCAGTTTTCCTTGGACCCTACTAAAACTAAAAGTACTATCGCCCGAAACCTCTTTTTTTTTTTTAAAGGGCGATTGTAAGGGTCCAAGTAACTCGGACTACCATTTCTGCAAGTTCTCATTTTAGTTTAACACCTTGGCAAGATTTTAGTTTGATACCTCACCGTAAAAGTGTGGGGAAATAGAAATCCAAAGGCAAGATTTGGCAAGAATTTAGTCATCCGATCGACCCTCAAAATGTCAAAATTCGAAAAAAAGGAAAGAAAAAAAAGAAGTGACTTGTCGGGTCCAAGTTACTCGGACTACACTATCAAGTAATTATGAAAGTCTTGGGAAAAACCTAAACCCAAATTAGCCCGCCACTTGCCGAAAATATTAATTATTGACTTTTGGACTTTTGGAAGTTTTCCCCTTCACTGTAAAAGTATGGAAAAAGAAATCTTAAGGCACATTGGCAAGATTTTTAGTTTAATACCCTCACTTATCACTTTTAGCATAATTTTAAGTCTTGAAAAACAACCCAAACTCAAAGTAGCCCACCAGTTGTATTGTCTAGCACAACCACTTGCCGAAAATATTGGACTTACAGTTTTCAATTTACCGTAAAAGGGTGGAAAAAGAAACTCTTAGGCAAGGTTTTTTGTTTAAACTAAACTAAATACCCTTAGTCGGCCTTACTGTTAAAGTTTGGGAAAAAACCTAAACCCAAGTTAAACCACCAATTCACCAATTCATTTTTTGTATTATTAAATGCAGACATTATCCATGGTCTGGCACAACCAATTGCCGAAAAAAAATGTACTTACAGTTTTCCCAAAAGTCATGATTTTGTGGTGCGTATGTAGGAATATCGAGGTGCATGTTTTGTACAGAGCAATGTGGCCTACTAACACTGACCAGTCCTCTGGTTGGTACTGACAGATACGGGTCACAAAATCATGAATTTGGGGAAAGTGATTGTATCAAAACCATGGATATTGTCTACAATTATTATTGGTGGTCTCATTTGGATTTATGATTTTTTCCAGCCTTTTATGGTGAAAATCTTTCCAAATAGGAGTAAGGACTTACACAAAAACAGTTACAGTTTTTGCAAAAATCCTGATTTTGTGGCATATGTAGGAATGGTGAAGTGATTTTCTTTTGTAGAAAGCAACGTACTGACACTTACTACCTGAGGTACATTATCCAGTCCTAAGATGGTGACCTTCCCAAATGGATTAATTAGTTTGTCCCAAATTCGTGATCTTTCAATTTTCAGCAAGTGCCACAAGTGGAGTTTCATCTTCTGCTTCTCCTACCTGACCTTCTTCCGGGCCGGTCACTACTTTGGCCTGGCCGCACCCACGGCCTTCTCCAACGTCATCCAACTCTTGCTTACTCTAAAGGTGGGTCGAGAAAAGAAAGAAAGAAAGAAGAAACGACCAGCCGTGGCCACTGCCATGGCGACGGTGGTTGCCATGCAACAGATGATATTTTGATGCATAATAGTCGAGGCTCAACTAAATTCCTCAATTCTTGACTACCGGTACTTTACTGGTTATGTTCACATGGCAACAGCATTCTTCACCCAAACGCTATTCTGCCGATCCCTTAGTCTGATTGGCCCATTGTCATTACAGTATGCTCTATACTCTGACGTGGCCAATCAGAGCAAAGAGTGTTCATGAATATGCATAACATTAGCAGGAACGGCCTCCAGGAAGATTGTTGTTGTTTTGGTTAATAATGTGCCAAGTTCTCAAAACTCGCTACACAATCAGAAACATTAAGTACCTGTGGAATAAATCAACAAATCCGATTAAAAAAAAACAACGCAGTGGCTGTTGTTACGGCAGTTGTCCATGTGGTTCCCTGACTTGATTGTATTTCGTCAGCATTGCAGGCTGGTTGAACCAGTCTATTAGCTGATAGTCTGGTTCCAAGAGCTAAACATCCTGACAAATACTGTGAAGTCAGGGAACCACACGGACGACTGCCGTAACAACAGCCACTGCGAAAAAAAAGTTTCTTATCCACACCCGCATGGGTTTTTTATGCCGTCGCATAATTATTATTATTATTTTTTTAATAAAACGAGAAAAAGACAATTTTTTTATTGATTTTCACTCTTTCCAGCTGGTGAACCTCGCACATGCACAGCCTTCATATTGTACTTTTACTTAAAAATGACTGGAAATTAGACTGCACTTCTTTATGGAAAACATCATGTTTTGAAAAGGCAAAAAAAAAGAACAAGAAAAAGTGCACGCATCCTCCTCTTTTCAACAAGTTACATGTAGGATGAGAATCCAATTTTTTTTTTTTACTTGGCCTAAGAGAGTACACTATGTATACAAATTAGTCAAACCTGACACATTTGCATGGTGGAAGTACCAAGTGGAAGGTTTGTGGCAACACTATGTAAGATATCTCTTTTGAAGTAAATACAAAAAAACTGTTGCAAACTGCTTACTTTGCCTTTGAGAAAGGTCCTGCTAGGATCAAAATGTCAGGCCCTCTAACTTTTGAGACGATGACTCTTTTCAGAGTCACACTGTCTCAAGACCTGGCAAAATCGGACGTCTGTGTAGCTTTTGTCATGCTACATATTGTCTTGTAATAGTCTGAAAAGTGTCTGTCTTTGGACTACACTGGTGCCCAGATTCAGAATGCCTGACGCATAGCAAACCACCGGCGCTCTGCAACACATATCCGTCACACCACGTTTTACGCACTATCCTTTGCGCCGTTTCTCCCTTTTTTCCCCGCAGCTGGTGGGCGTGGCCTTTGAGGTGCACGACTCCCACAAGGTGAAGACTGCGCCCCCGGCCATGCCCTCGGACCAGCCTGGGGCAGAGATGAAGGCCAAGCTGCGATACGTGCCCGTCATTGATGACCTGGGAGTGTTGGACGTCTTCCAGTATGCATTCTGCTTCATTGGCATCATCACGGGTTGGTTCGTTGTTTCATTCATAAAAGCCTGACCCTAGCAATAAGTCCAAGTAAAACAAATATTAGTAGTTTCTCATCTGAACTTAAAAAAAAAAAAGGGATGTAGGCACTTTTTTTTTTGCCTTTTCCAAAACAATCCCCCCCCCCCGCTAAATTAGATAATTTCCCGTTGTTTTGAGGTACGGTATGATGTGTAGGCTGTGCATGTGCGAGGTTCAACGGCTGGAAGCAGCAAAAATCAATCACAATTTTGTCTTTTTATTGTTTTATTTGTAAAGAAAAAAAAATTTGATGTGGTGGCAAAAAAAACCAATGATGAGAAACATTTTTTTTATTTGATCTAACTTTTTTTTTTTTCAAAGCCCTAAAGCTTTGTCTGCATTAGACTTTTAGGGGAATGTCGACTGGTACTCGCAATCTTACCTCTATCTGCAGTGCAGTAGGATATGCAAACCCATTTTTCCGCGGTCCCCTGCATTTCTCCCCATCGCAGGGTAGTATCAGATCCTGCCTTCGGTAGCCGACTGGTACTCACAATCTTACCTCTATCCGCAGTGCAGTAGTATATATGCAAACCCACTTTTCCCCGGTCCCCTGCAGGCCCCTACTACAAGTACCAGACCTACCGCGACATGATCCACTGCCGCAACTCCAAGGACATACCCAGCGTGGACCCGCTGGTAGCCCGCCTGAAGACACTGGTTCCCATCGGACTCCTCTTTCTGCTCATGTCCCACTACATTTCCATCGACTACGTCCGCTCGGATGAGTTTTACACGCACGGTTACTGGTACAGGTAAGGCCGCATACAGCGATCTCTCAAGCTTTGAATGTTGGTTTTGATGGTTCTGGGAATTCACTGGCGCCCTGACGACTGAAGTACACACTTTCTCACAGATGTGCAGAGGTATAACTAGGGACTAACAAGTGCCCTGAAAGAACACACTGGTACCCATTTTGAATGATATCCAGTGCACAAACTTTGACTATTGGTTTTGAAACTTTTTATGGAATGAGGAGATCACTGGTTCCCTGACTGAACTACAACACTGGTTTACAGATGTTCAGATGGGGTTCTATGAACTGACTGGTGCTCTCTCTCTCTCTCTGCTTCTCTCTTTCTCTTTCTGTCTCTCTCTCTGTTTCTCTCTCATTTCTTTCCTCTCTCATTGTCTCTGTCTCTCTATCTGTCCCTGTCTGTCATGTCCCTTTTGCTCTCTGCCTGTCTCTCTCTCTGTCTCTCTGTCTCTCTGTCTCTCTCTGTCTCTCTCTCTGTCTCTCTGTCTCTCTGTCTCTCTCTGTCTCTCTCTCTCTCTCTGTCTCTCTCTGTCTCTCTCTGTCTCTCTCTGCCTGTCTCCCTCTGTCTCTCTGTATCTCTCTGTCTCTGTCCTTGTCTCTGTCCCTGTCTGTATCTGCCCCTCTCTGTCTCTCTCGGTCTCTCTCTGTATCACTCTACCGGTTTCTCTGTCTCTGTCTGTCTCTGTCTGTCTCTGTCTGTCTCTTACTGTATATCTCTCTGTCTCTTCCTGTCTGTCTCTCTCTCTGTCTCTCTCTGTCTCTCTCTGTCTCTCTCTGTCTCTCTCTGTATCTCTCTGTCTCTGTCTCTGTCCCTGTCTGTATCTGCCCCTCCCTGTCTCTCTCTGTCTCTCTCTGTCTCTGCCTGTCTCTGTCTTTTTCTGTCTGTCTCTGCCCCTCTTTGTCTATCTCTGCCCCTCTCTGTCTCCTCCTGTCTCTTCCTGTCTGAGTCTCTATCTCTTTCTCTCCCCCTCCTCAGGACATTGTACATGGTGCCCATGTTCATGTTCTTTCGTCTGCGCATGTACTCCGCCTGGCTGCTCTCAGAGTGTGTCTGCATCTCGTCCACACTGGGCGCCTACCCAGTCTCCACCAAGCCCAGGGTGGGCCAGGGACCCACGATTGACCCCGCCCAAATCCAGAGGTAAGCCATCTCCCCCCCCCCAAAAAAAAGAAAGATATATATATATATATATAAATAAACAAATAAATAAATGAATAAATAAATCAATTAAACAAAATAAAATAAATCTAAAATTTAGTGGGCCTGACGTTTCGATCCTAGCAGGACCTTTCTCAAAGGCAGAGTGACAAGGACAAAACAGATACGTGTACACGAAGGAAGGGGGAGAGTGAATAGGACACGGATGAGAAACAAAGGACAAAGAGTGAAGCTGTTAGGGAGAGATCAAAGGGAAGGGCAGGGGGTAGGGTAGGGATTAATGAGAGGAGGGGGAAAGATCAAAGAGAAGGGCAAGGAGTGGGGTAGGGATTAGTGACAATAGGGGGAAAGATCAAAGAGAGAAGTGTGAAGGACTGAACACAAAAGAAGGATTATCAGAAAGCTGCATGGTGTTAGTCATTACCCTCCTGGATGTTGAGACCATGTGGTTGAATAGTCCGAAGACGCTTCATCCACATTTTCTCACGGCTAAGACGGACAGCATTATTACGGTGACCAAGTGATTCTATGCCCAGTACACTCATGTCTGATATCGAATGATCAGGGAGATTGAAGTGATACCCAACAGGGGTGTCCATTTTACCAGTTTTGATGGTAGACCTATGGCCATAGATTCGTTTTTTGAGGGTGTTTTTGGTCTCGCCAACATACTGAATATTACAAACTCTACAAGAGATGAGGTATATGATGTTTGAGGTAGTGCACGTGATAGAGCCATAGGTCGTGTGGGTAGTTCCAGAAGAATGTCCATTGAAAGAGTCTATTTCCTTGACATGTGTCTTGCAAACAATGCATTTCGAGGTACACTTAAATGTACCAAATTTGGTTGGAGGTGAAGAGTCCAAAGGGGGAACCTCTGCTCGGACAATTAAGTCACGCAGGTTTCGGGGGCGCCTGAAAGCCAAAACAGGCGAATTAGGAATGGCTTCAGCCAGACGATCCGAAGTGTGGAGAATATGGTGGTTTTCCTTAGTTATCTTCCTGAGAGGAGGAAGAGAGGGGTGGTAGGAAGTAACTAAGGGAACCTTGGGCTTGTCCTTGGGACCTGGTGGCTTTTGTTTTAGTGCCGAACTTCTGGGAATGGAATAAACTTTAGCAATGGAGTTCTTCACTTGGCGAGAACTATAGCCTCTGGCAACCAAGTTACTGGCCAATACACGTGTATGGCGGCGAAAGTCAGACTCATTGGAACATATACGCCTCAATCTGAGGGCCTGGCTGTAAGCTATACCAGTCTTACAGTGTCTAGGGTGACAACTGGAGGAATGGAGATATTGATGAGTGTCGGTGGGCTTAGAATACAAGTCAGTAGTGAGTGTATTGAGGTCTTTCCGGACGGTGACGTCCAGAAAGTGGGTCTGTTGAAGAGACTGCTCCCAATGTGAATTTGATGGTCCTATGGAAGGAATTGATGTGGTCAAAGAAAGCATTCAGGCTGCTACCGTCCCTAGTCCAAATGAAGAACACGTCATCTATGTATCTCCACCAAATCCAGGGACGGCATGGAGCCTCACTGAGCATGCGTTCCTCAAGGTCACCCATGAAGAGGCATGCAAAGGAAGGAGCCATGTGCGTGCCCATGGCAGTGCCATGCACTTGAAGATAGTGCTTGCCAAGAAAGGAGAAATTATTCTTGGCCAGCACTAACCTCATGAGGGTGGTTATGTCGGAGATGGGTGGAGAAGACTCCCATAAAAATAAAAATAAAAATAAATAAATAAAAATGAAAAAATAAACAATGAAATAATACATAAAAAAATAATAATAATAAAAATGAAAAAAATAGCAGAGCCCATCTGATTGTGTTTTAATCGTTAAAGCAGACCCCAATTTACAAGTAGTCAACTATATTTGATGGGGTGGGGTGGTAGTCACACTTTGTACACAAAAATTGGGAGCCAAAGGGCATGTTCGGTATATCCGAATATTCTGTATATCGGCGTTCGTTATACTGCGATGTTCCACTGTACTAGTATTTTGCTTGCTCTATACATGTAGCTCTTTGACTCACTGACCTTGGCAATCGTCAACCCTTCTTCTACCCCCTCCCCACCCCACCCTCCCTCTTGTCTTGTCAGCTCGGACGGACCGGTGGAGTACAGCTACGAGACCATCCACAACATCGACTGGTACCAGTGCGACTTCACCACCTCCTTCCGTGACGGTATGCGCCACTGGAACATGTCTGTTCAGTGGTGGCTGAAGAACTACGTCTTCTTCCGCTGTCCTTGGCGGGCTTGGAGGTAGGTCCGCAGGCCAAGAAGACTAGAGAAAACAAAATACCACAGGAAATAGATCTACGGCCTTGAACCTCTTCAGGTATTATTTGTCAATTTGTCTGAGTTTGTGGATTATGTGTGATGTTGGCTATTTTCTTGATTTTTGTTCTTTTGTCTGCCTCTCTCCCCCTCCATCTCTATCTTTGTCCTTTCACTTCCACCTGTCCCTGTCCCTGTCCCTGTCCCTGTCCCTGTCCCTCCCTCTCCCTGTCCCTCCCTCTCCGTTCCCCCTCCCCTTCTGCCTCTGCCTCCCCTCCCCCTCCCCCCTCTCCATCCCTCTCCTTCTCCCATTCCTTTCCCCTCTCTCCTTTCTCCTTCTCCCTCCCCTCTCCCTTTCCCTCCCCTCTCCCTCTCCCTCTCCCTTTCCTTTTCCCTCTCCCTCTCCCTCTCCCTCTCCCTCTCCCTCTACCTCTCCCTCTACCTCTACCTCCCCCACCCCTCCTCCCTCTCCCTCCCCCTCTCCCTCTCCCTCCCCTCTCCTCTCCCTCCCCTCTCCCTCTCCCTCTCCCTCTCCCTCTCCCTCTCCCTCTCCCTCTCCCTCTCCCTCTCCCTCTCCCTCTCCCTCTCCCTCTCCCTCTCCCTCTCCCTCTCCCTCTCCCTCTCCCTCTCCCTCTCCCTCTCCCTCTCTCCCTCTCCCTCTCCCTCTCCTCTCCCTCCCCTCTCTCTCCCTCTCCTCTCCCTCTCCCTCTCCCCCTCCTTCTCCCTCTCCCTCCCCTCTTCCTCTCCCTCTTCCTCTCCCTCTCACTCCACTCTCCCTCTCCCTCCCCTCTCCTCTCCCTCCCCTCTCCCTCTCCCTCCCCTCTCCCTCTCCTTCTCCCTCTCCCTTCCTTATCCCTCTCCCTCTCTCCCTCTCCCTCTCCTCTCCCTCCCCTCTCTCTCCCTCTCCCTCTCCCTCTCCTCTCCCTCTCCCACTCCCTCTCCCTCTCCCTCTCCCTCCCATCTCCCTCTCCCTCCCCTCTCCCTCTCCCTCTCCCTCTCCCTCTCCCTCTCCCTCTCCCTCTCCCTCTCCCTCTCCCTCTCCCTCTCCCTCTCCCTCTCCCTCTCCCTCTCCCTCTCCCTCTCCTCTCCTCTCCCTCCCCTCTCCATCTCCCTCTCCCTCCCCTCCCCTTCCCCCTCTCCCTCTCTCTCTCCCTCTCCCTTCCCTCCCCCTCTCCCTCTCCCTCTCCCTCTCCCTCCCCCTCTCCCTCTCCCTCTCCCTCTCCCTCTCCCTCTCCCTCTCCCTCTCCCTCTCCCTCCCCCTCTCCCTCTCCCTCTCCCTCCCCTCTCCCTCTCCCTCTCCCTCTCCCTCTCCCTCCACTCTCCCTCTCCCTCCCCTCTCCTCTCCCTCCCCTCTTCCTCTCCCTCCCCTCCCCTCCCCCCTCTCCCCTCCCCTCTCCCCACAGCACCTCAGTCACCATGTTAGTCAGTGCCTACTGGCATGGCATCCACCCAGGTTACTTCCTCAGCTTCCTGACAGTGCCCCTGGTCCTCCTCGCTGAGGACGCCATGCGCAGGGCCTTCCGCACCGAGGCAAACAGCGCCCTCTATGACTGGGTCAACTGGTTCCTGCGCATGCGGGCCTTTGAGTACCTCTCGATGGGCTTCCTGCTACTGGGATTCTGGGATACGGTGCGCTACTGGGCCTCCACGTTCTTCATCCTCCACGTTGCCACGGCAGCCCTCATCGCCGTGGGCAACGCCTTTCGACCCAAGAGGAGCGCGACCAAATCCGAGTAGAGATTGAGGGAAGAGATTTCCAAAAAGGTATCAAGCATTTCAGGCCACGTTCAAATTGTTGTGCTCATTTCAACTTGGCTTTTCTCAGTAGTCCATTCACACAGTGGTCCATTCACACAGTGGTCTATTGAGTTTACTCAGCGCTACATTCTTGAGTACTTCAGCATATTGTGGCTTGTGATGAATTATATCAGGGAACCGTTAATCAAATGTCACAAATATGCAATTTATTTTTATGGTAAAATTAGTATTGTTTCAAGGGTTTTGGAGATATTTAATGAAATGACTTTCACTAAATGGCATCTGTGAAAAGTTGGGACAAAAAATTATAAAGCTTTTGTGTACTATGTTCTGAAATGTTTTTGTTCAAGGTTATTTTTATTTCTCGAGCAAGGATCTAAATGAAATTAAAATACGATTTTGGACATTCTTTCTTTTTTCATTTCTTAATGGACTGTAAGTCCAACATGTTCATGCATATTCATGAATTCAGGTTGTCAGTCATGAGGTAGTTTATGGGCTGACCAATTTGTCATCTCCTGATGACAGCCAGAGCATACTGGTTTGAACGCCGAGTTATCACTCAGGTTCTTTTCAGAACCATACCTCTTCTTTTAGAGACTTTATACATAGTGTCACCGCAAACCCTCCTATAGAGTTATCACTCAGGTTCTTGTCAGAACCACACCTCTTCTTTAAGAGACCTTATACATGGTGTCACCGCAAACCCTCCTATAGAGTTACCACTCAGGTTCTTTTCAGAACCACACCTCTTCTTTAAGAGACCTTATACACGGTGTCACCGCAAACCCTCCTATAGAGTTATCACTCAGGTTCTTTTCAGAACCACACCTCTTCTTTAAGAGACCTTAAACATGGTGTCACCGCAAACCCTCCTATAGAGTTACCACTCAGGTTCTTTTCAGAACCGTACCTCTTCTTTAAACATGGTGTCACCGCAAACCCTCCTATAGTGATGCAGTTGTAATTATTTTATGGAGTACATTTGTTTTACTCAAGTAATGACATCTTGTTAATTTGTATGGACTTAAAATCCTAAATTGCCGGAGACCACCCCCCTTTGAATAGAAATCTGATTCCTCTTCCTCCACTCCTTTCATCAAGATGGGCATCGCCTTCCTTATCATTTCCATTATTATCATCTACCTCAACATCCTCAATATAAATATAACATGATGTTTGCATCAAGGAGAATGTAATTCAATGAGGGTTTGCCCTGCTGAACGTGATAAGCACTGAATGCTCAGTGCTTTGCATCTTAGATATAACATGATGTTTGCATTGAGGAGAATGTAATTCAATGAGGGTTTGCCCTGCTCAGCGTGATAAACACTGAATGCTCAGTGCTTTGCATCTTAGATATAACATGATGTTTGCGTCAAGGAGAATGTAATTCAATGAGGGTTTGCCCTGCTCAACGTGATAAGCACTGAATGCTCAGTGCTTTGCATCTTAGATATAACATGATGTTTGCATCGAGGAGAATGTAAGTCAATGAGGGTTTGCCCTGCTCAGCGTGATAAGCACTGAATGCTCAGTGCTTTGCATCATAGATATAACATGATGTTTGCATCGAGGAGAATGTAATTCAATGAGGGTCTGCCCTGCTCAACGTGATAAACACTGAATGCTCAGTGCTTTGCATCATAGATATAACATGATGTTTGCGTTGAGGTGAATGTAATTCAATGAGGGTCTGCCCTGCTCAACGTGATAAACACTGAATGCTCAGTGCTTTGCATCATAGATATAACATGATGTTTGCGTTGAGGTGAATGTAATTCAATGAGGGTTTGCCCTGCTCAACGTGATAAGCACTGAATGCTCAGTGCTTTGCATCATAGATATAACATGATGTTTGCATCAAGGAGAATGTAATTCAATGAGGGTTTGCCCTGCTCAACGTGATAAGCACTGAATGCTTAGTGCTTTGCATCTTAGATATAACATGATGTTTGCGTTGAGGTGAATGTAATTCAATGAGGGTTTGCCCTGCTCAATGTGATAAACACTGAATGCTCAGTGCTTTGCATCTTAGATATAACATGATGTTTGCATCAAGGAGAATGTAAGTCAATGAGGGTTTGCCCTGCTCAACGTGATAAACACTGAATGCTCAGTGCTTTGCATCATAGATATAACATGTTTGCATCGAGGAGAATGTAAGTCAATGAGGGTTTGCCCTGCTCGACGTGATAAACACTGAATGCTCAGTGCTTTGCCCGTTGCCTGATAAAAACATTTCAGGCAGCTCGGGCGGGATTCAAACCCGCGACTCCCGCTTTCAAGTGGGAAATTTCGGAAATTCACGCCACGCAAGCAATGAACACACTGTAAGAGACCGGTCCTGTTTGTTATTAGGAATATAATTTACACCTTTTAATTCAGAATTGCAAATTTCTCACACACTCAAAAATATGATTTCAACTTGCACAACTTTGACTCTCTTGATCCTCCGAAAGGAAAGGTAAAAAAAAAAAAAAAAAAAAAAAAAAAGAAAATCAACCAAAACAAATAAAAAAACTCAATCAGCACATATCTTGGCATAGAGAGAAATGTGCTTATTTTTTTTTATTTTTTTTTTTTTAAGATTTTTGCTGAGAATTTCAGTGAAACGTAAAAGAATTATTGTTGGGTATTGCTAATGGCTGTGGCAATGTTGCAACTACAATGCCACATTTTTTTTATCTTTTCCTCTCAGTAAACCTCAAAGCCTCGAGATTCATGACTTTGGGTTAATGCAGAGCACTTTTGTAAATAGTTGGTTTCGCACTTGGGTCATTTGAAAGGCCCAATACAACATCGGTAAAGGTCAAAAGATTGTCACACTTTGTGTGTTAAACCATTAAACATTCCAAAAAAGAAATACTGCGAAGGTTTTAGCTCAAATGGTAATCTGAGAAAGTAGAAAAAGGCAGAAAACCGTCACGGTTTTTGCACCGTTCTGTAGTGTACGAAATAGTTTAGAACTCGCGAGTAATAAACTATTTGTTGTTGTTAGATGAAGATTTCCCGAGAAATACAGCATCCCAGACCGTGAGATTTGAACATGAGGATTCTATCCAGCCATCTACAAACTGTGAAGATTAGAAGGAAATCTGTGGACATCAATGTTTCCCGATCTTCCCGATCTTCCCAACGTTGTATTGGGCCTCTAAGTCAGAAACCAGTTTGTCCCTTTTCTCTGTCACTTTAAAGACAGGAACAGTTACTTTTGAAAAAGGTCCTGCTAAGATCGAAATGCCAGGCCTTCTGTATTTTCGTTTGAGACAATGGTAGAAATGTCAACCATTAAGAGGACCCGACGTTCCGATCCTGGCAGGACCATTCTCATAGGCAGAGTCCATTAGAAATGATGGTAGTTCCCCTGGTTGGCAAACGCGCCGGTTAAAAAATGGCGCACGCTGCACAGAGAACTTCAGCAATGGTTTGCCCTACTCAACGTACGATTAACACTCTGCTCAGAACTCTGTGTTGGTTCTTCATCGGGCAAAGCACTGAGCATAAGCCCTTTTCACATTACAGGACGAATCCCCAGGGAATGAATCCCCAGTGAATGAATCCCCGGGAAATTCCCGGGAATTTTTTTACCCCACCAACACCCTCGCAACCATTCACACTGGACCCATTTGGAAACTCCCGGGGACCCCATTTCCCTGTGGAAATCATAAAACCCCGGGTTTTCTCCTTCTATCCTACCCATGAGCAGGGGTAAAAAATTCCCCCGGGGGATCTCTTCGGTAGTGTGAAAAGACAGACCGAAATCCCAGGGGAGTTTTTCGAGAAATCCCCGGGAATTTCGTCTAGTATGAAAGCCCCTATAGTGTTCACCATATTTGGAGTAAGAGGCAAATCCTTGTTGAAATACTCGCTCCGCCAGTAATATGCCAAAATGTTGCAAACTGCAAAAGCAAAAATATCAAACATTAGGAGGGCCTGACGTTTCGATTCTAGCAGGACCTTTCTCAAAGGCAGAAAAATGATAACAAAAAGAAAGAGAAAGATCCTGCTAAGGATTACATCAGGCCCTGTAAGTTTTCAGAAAAAAAAATACCGGTAAATCAAAGTGAAATAAATAATAAATCATAATAGAAATCAATTATAATACAAGTGAAAAGAAATTATCTAAAATTGACCTGGACAGTTTTGGCTACAAATCAAGCCTAGTAAAGGATTTTGCAATGTCCGCTTGATAAACATTTTTCCTTCTTTGGCTTAAAATTTCCACCCGATTAATTTGTTTCATAGTGGACGGCAAACATCGTGCAATTTCATTTGTGTCTGATTGGTGCTGTTCATATTCATTTAAAGAAAAATTTCAACAAAATCACCAAGAGGTTTGTCTGCTTTTTGTTCAAGGTGTCAGAAGTCCTGCAAATTTCTTGTCGAGCCCCAAAAAAACTGAGTTTTGGACCCCCCCCCATATAAAAACAACAACCCAAAAACAAAATAGCGATTGAAGAGATTATTTATAAATATCCATTTGAAATTAATCACCAGTAGTTGAGTTTGCCTTTGAAATATACTTGGCAAGAATACCAAACTGATATAAGTTCCTACAATTCTTACATTCATGCACAAACACCTGCCACACCTGTTGTGCACAACCGTATTGGTCTTCGACTGTGCACAATTCTATTGCTCTTCGTTTGTGCACAACTCTATTGGTCAGTTGTTTCTGCACAAATTCTTTACTCATAAATTGTTCGCAAATCTGTATGCCATTCATTCATGCATAACCCTATCTACCATTCTCTTGCGCACAAACTTATAAACCATTGGTTTGTGCACAAAGTTATGAAGCATTCATTTGTGCACAAACCCATTGAGAGGTCATTTGTGCACATTCCTATGGGAACTCAATTCATCAGATTGCTCTATGCACAACTGTACATACATTTACCATTCTCTTGCGCACAAAGTTATGAAGCATTCATTTGTGCACAAAGTTATGAATCATTCCTTAGTGCATAAACCCATTGAGAGGTCATTTGTGCACATTCCTATGGGAACTCAATTCATCAGATTGCTCTATGCATAACTAAACGTACCATTCTCTTGCGCACAAACTTATAAACCATTGGTTTGTGCACAAAGCTATTAATCATTCCTTAAGAGCACAAACCCCGCTGTGAGGTCATTTGTGCACATTCCTATGGGAACTCAATTCATCAGATTGCTCTATGCATATTATACCATTCTCTTGTGCACAAACTTATAAACCATTGGTTTGTGCACAAAGCTATGAATCATTCCTTAGTGCACAAAACCATTGTGAGGTCATTTGTGCACATTCCTATGGGAACTCAATTCATCAGATTGCTCTATGCACAACTGTATGTTCCTTCTCTTGCGCACAAACTTATAAACCATTGGTTTGTGCACAAAGTTATGAATCATTCCTTAGAGCACAAACCCATTGAGGTCATTTGTGCACATTCCTATGGGAACTCAATTCATCAGATTGCTCTATGCACAACTGTTTGTTCCTTCTCTTGCGCACAAACTTATAAACCATTGGTTTGTGCACAAAGTTATGAAGCATTCATTTGTGCACAAAGCTATGAATCATTCCTTAGTGCACAAACCCATTGAGAGGTCATTTGTGCACATTCCTATGGGAACTCAATTCATCAGATTGCTCTATGCATAACTAAACGTACCATTCTCTTGTGCACAAACTTATAAACCATTGGTTTGTGCACAAAGTTATGAATCATTCCTTAGTGCACAAACCCATTGAGAGGTCATTTGTGCACATTCCTATGGGGATTTCTAGATTTCAGAGGAACATGATTTTATGCGCAATGATTCAGTTTAATCTGTTTGTGCATCCTGATTTGTAAAAGTCCGAATAGTATTTTTTAATTGTAAACTAATAACAGTAGTACACTGGTGGTTGGTATGTAAATAACATAAAAAGAAAAATCATCTTTAAAACCAATAAGTAAATGTAAAATTTAGTGGGCCTGACGTTTCGATCCTAGCAGGACCTTTCTCAAAGGCCTTTGAGAAAGGTCCTGCTAGGATCGAAACGTCAGGCCCACTAAATTTTAGATTTACATTTTGGTAATTTTAGTCAGTAAGCAGTTTGCAACATTTTTGTATATCACAATAAGTAAATGAACGGAATAAATCATATTTGATAATAATCTGCTATAAGCAATTCTGTGCAGACCTCAATTTGAGATCAGTAGATCTGTACAGTGCCAAATAAAACTCGGCAAATGTTCATTCAATCTCATTCATACTCTGGGAAAACAAATAAAAAATCCGAAAGAAGGGAAGAACAAGGAATTCCAAAAATCCTTGAAAAGTTTTCAAAAAAATGGCAAAGAAAATTTGACCGAGCGACTTGAACCCGAGACCTCTGGATTAATGTATCAGCGCTCTTACCATCTGAACTATCCAGCCCTTAGATGGTGGCCTTCCCCAAATAGTCAACTAGTCTTTGCCAGGGTGGGGGCGCCAGTCAGAAGCAATTCAACCATTGAGCTATCCAGCCCTTAGATGGCGGCCTTCCCTAATAGTCAACTAGTCTTTGCCGGGGTGGGGGTGCCAGTCAGAAGCAATTCAACCATTAAGCTATCTAGCCCTTAGATGGTGGCCTTCCCAAATAGTCAACTAGTCTTTGCCAGGGTGGGGGCACCAGTCAGAAGCAATTCAACCATTGAACTATCCAGCCCTTAGATGGTGGCCTTCCCAAATAGTCAACTAGTCTTTGCCGGGGTGGGGGCGCCAGTCAGAAGCAATTCAACCATTGAGCTATCCAGCCCGTAGATGGTGGCCTTCCCAAATAGTCAACTAGTCTTTGCCCGGGTGGGGGCGCCAGTCAGAAGCAATTCAACCATTGAGCTATCCAGCCCTTAGATGGCGGCCTTCCCTAATAGTCAACTCGTCTTTGCCGGGGTGGGTGCGCCAGTCAGAAGCAATTCAACCATTGAGCTATCCAGCCCTTAGATGGTGGCCTTCCCTAATAGTCAACTAGTCTTTGCCGGGGTGGGGGCGCCAGTCAGAAGCAATTCGACCATTACGGGTGGATAACTCATCGTAAGTTGCGATACGCTGTATGGTTTCTGCGCATCGCTCACCGTCGTGCGATTGATTGCAAGCTGCGTCGAGTCCGGTGAGATCAGCGCCAGGATCGCAGTCACTGAAAGAAGGCCGTGTAGAAGTTTCCGCATGGGGAGTAGTAGAGGGAGACGTAGAAGGCAAAGTCGCAGATCACGCTAGGAATGACCGGCCAGACCAGCACCGACACCAGCAGGAACACCATGATATTCAGCGGCTTCTTGATCGTGGGAATCAGCATCCTAAGATTGGAACGAAAAAAATCAAATCACAAATCATTCTCCTGAAGACGAGCAGAGTACACTGTTTCGAAACGTCGAGTTCCTCCGGTTCTTTTCGGAACCGCACTTACTCACAAAAGAGAATTTACATGGTGTCATCGCAAACCTAATTATCCTGCTATTCTCACCATGCAAACCTTCAAATCTCATTTCAAATCACAAAAATTAGAGGGGCCTGACGTTTCGATCCTAGCAGGACCTTTCCACAAAGGCGAGTCCATTAGGAATGATGGTACATGTAGTTCCCCTGGTTGGCAAACATGCCGTTAAAAAATGCCGCACGGGGCTGAGAACTTCAACAAGGGATAGTCTTACTCAGCGTACGCTTACTAACGCTATGCTCAGTGCTTTGTGTTGGTTATTCATCGGGCAAAGCACTGAGCATCCTGCTAGGACCGAAACGTCAGGCCCTCTAACTTTTGAGATTGATGTATTGCGGGTCATTTTAGTCGGTGAGCAGTTTGCAACAGTTTTGGTATTAACTTCAAAAATCAAATAAAAAAGAAGAGAATATTCCAAGGATCAAAATCTCCACCACTATTAAATTAAGCATTTTTGTTGAGAATGGAATTCGATGAGGGTTTTTCCCTACCGATGTGTAGTTAGCACTGTATGCTCAGTGATTTCCTAATTGCCTGGTGATTTTCATCAAAAAGAATGTAATTCAATATGAACAACGTGCAGTTTGTACTTTGAGCTCAGTGCTTTTTCTGATTGCCTGGTGATTTGCGTCGGTGAGAATGTAATTCAATAAGGGTTTGCCCTTCCCCGACGTGTAGTTAGCACTGTATGCTCAGTGCTTTGCCTCTATTGCCTGGTGATTTGCCGGTGAGAATGTCATTCAATGAGGGTTTGCCCTTCCCCAACGTGTAGTTAGCACTGTATGCTCAGTGCTTTGCCCTAATGCCTGGTGATTTGCATCGGTGAGAATGACATTCAATGAGGGTTTGCCCTTCCCCGACGTGTAGTCAGCACTGTATGCTCAGTGCTTTGCCCGATTGCCTGGTGATTTGCATCGCTGAGAATGTAATTCAATGAGGGTTTGCCCTTCCCCGACGTGTAGTTAGCACTGTATGCTCAGTGCTTTGCCCCGATTGCCTGGTGATTTGCATCAGTGAGAATGTCATTCAATGAGTGTTTGCCCTTCCCCGACGTGTAGTTAGCACTGTATGCTCAGTGCTTTGCCCGATTGCCTGGTGATTTGCATCGGTGAGAATGTAATTCAATGAGGGTTTGGCCTTCCCCGACGTGTAGTTAGCACTGTATGCTCAGTGCTTTGCCCTAATGCCTGGTGATTTGCATCGGTGAGAATGACATTCAATGAGGGTTTGCCCTTCCCCGACGTGTAGTCAGCACTGTATGCTCAGTGCTTTGCCCGATTGCCTGGTGATTTGCATCGCTGAGAATGTAATTCAATGAGGGTTTGCCCTTCCCCGACGTGTAGTTAGCACTGTATGCTCAGTGCTTTGCCCCGATTGCCTGGTGATTTGCATCAGTGAGAATGTCATTCAATGAGTGTTTGCCCTTCCCCGACGTGTAGTTAGCACTGTATGCTCAGTGCTTTGCCCGATTGCCTGGTGATTTGCATCGGTGAGAATGTCATTCAATGAGGGTTTTGCCCTTCCCCGACGTGTAGTTAGCACTGTATGCTCAGTGCTTTGCCCCGATTGCCTGGTGATTTGCATCAGTGAGAATGTCATTCAATGAGTGTTTGCCCTTCCCCGACGTGTAGTTAGCACTGTATGCTCAGTGCTTTGCCCGATTGCCTGGTGATTTGCATCGGTGAGAATGTAATTCAATGAGGGTTTGGCCTTCCCCGACGTGTAGTTAGCACTGTATGCTCAGTGCTTTGCCCTAATGCCTGGTGATTTGCATCGGTGAGAATGACATTCAATGAGGGTTTGCCCTTCCCCGACGTGTAGTCAGCACTGTATGCTCAGTGCTTTGCCCGATTGCCTGGTGATTTGCATCGCTGAGAATGTAATTCAATGAGGGTTTGCCCTTCCCCGACGTGTAGTTAGCACTGTATGCTCAGTGCTTTGCCCCGATTGCCTGGTGATTTGCATCAGTGAGAATGTCATTCAATGAGTGTTTGCCCTTCCCCGACGTGTAGTTAGCACTGTATGCTCAGTGCTTTGCCCGATTGCCTGGTGATTTGCATCGGTGAGAATGTCATTCAATGAGGGTTTTGCCCTTCCCCGACGTGTAGTTAGCACTGTATGCTCAGTGCTTTGCCCCGATTGCCTGGTGATTTGCATCGGTGAGAATGTCATTCAATGAGGGTTTTGCCCTTCCCCGACGTGTAGTTAGCACTGTATGCTCAGTGCTTTGCCCGATTGCCTGGTGATTTGCATCGGTGAGAATGTCATTCAATGAGGGTTTTGCCCTTCCCCGACGTGTAGTTAGCACTGTATGCTCAGTGCTTTGCCCGATTGCCTGGTGATTTGCATCGGTGAGAATGTAATTCAATGAGGGTTTGCCCTTCCCCGACGTGTAGTTAGCACTGTATGCTCAGTGCTTTGCCCGATTGCCTGGTGATTTGCATCGGTGAGAATGTCATTCAATGAGGGTTTGCCCTTCCCCGACGTGTAGTCGTCACTGTATGCTCAGTGCTTTGCCCAATTGCCTGGTGATTTGCATCGGTGAGAATGTAATTCAATGAGGGTTCGCCTTCCCCGACGTGTAGTTAGCACTGTATGCTCAGTGCTTTGCCCCGATTGCCTGGTGATTTGCATCGGTGAGAATGTCATTCAATGAGGGTTTGCCCTTCCCCGACGTGTAGTTTGCACTGTATGCTCAGTGCTTTGCCCAATTGCCTGTTGTGATTTGCATCGGTGAGAATGTCATTCAATGAGGGTTTGCCCTTCCCTGACGTGTAGTTTGCACTGTATGCTCAGTGCTTTGCCCAATTGCCTGTTGTGATTTGCGTCAGTTAGAATGTAACTGAATGAGGGTTTTCCTCTACCGCGGCGTGTAGTCAGCAATGTATGCTCGGTGCTTTGCTCTATTGTCTGCTTACTTGGGACCGTGCTTGAGGACCATGCGGATGGCCTTGGCCTCGATCATGGTCAAGAAGATGCAGTTGGCCAGGATGGAGAGGACCGGCAGGAAGTTGACGTCCAGCCAGAACCAGGAGAGCTCGGCAAACAGGTAGTAGGGCAGGAACACAAACTTGGGGGCAAACTCAGCCCACTGGTCCCAGTGTATGGTCTCATTCTGCAGGGAGGGGGGGGGGATAGGGAAGAGGTTGGAGGTCAAATACCGCCCTCTATGTCTGAAGAAAAAAAATTACCACTCCATTTCGTTTCAACAGTTTTTCTCATGACATGGTTGACGGATTGAGCCGAATCTTGCCAGTTATTTTATGTGTACGTTAAGTTTGACGAAGTATTGAAGCAATTTTTTTGACCTTCGCAAATGGTGTACCTTTCTTTTCAGCAGAAACCTGTCTATCTTTGAGCAGGAACCTGCAATTCAATGAGGGTTTGCCCTGCTCGACGTGATGAACACCTGAGTGCTTTGCCCGATGCCTGATGAAAACATTTCAGGCAGCTAGGGTGGGATTCGGACCCGCGACTCCCGCTTTCTAGTGCAGACGTCTTAAAACCATAGATATAACATGATGTTTGCGTCGAGGAGAATGTAATTCAAAGAGGTTTTTCCCTTACTCGATGTGATGGTAAACACTGAATGCTTAGTGCTTTGCCCGGTGCCTGATAAAAAATTCTAGTACGTCCGTACGTCCGTACTAGAATTCTTGTACTAGAGTCGCGGGTTCGAATCCCGCCCGAGCTGCCTGAAATCAGGCAGCTCTTTTTATCAGGCACCGGGCAAAGCACTGAGCATTCAGTGTTTACCACCACGACGAGTAAGGGCAAAACCTCTTTGAATTTTGAGTCTTGAAACCACTTGACCACCGAACTGGTTGAGGTTGTGTGGCGGATTTGAATATTGTATCACGGCGGGTACCACGTTACATCATGTTTGCGTCAAGGAGAAAGCAAGATCCTGCAAGCATAACAAATGTCATACACTGCAAAGTTTGCAGGTGTATGAATCTGGGCAAGTGCTCCGGGACACCTGTTCAGTGGCAGAGACTCACGTAGTTCCTGGGCAGCGGCATCCCGTCCACCATCTCCTCGGTGCGACCGCCCGGGCAGGTGATGTGGATGAACGGCAAGAAGATGTCCTCGTAGTAGAAGATGTACATGGAGGAGATGGTGGTGCGCGGGAACTCCTTGACGGCGTAGAGGAGGAAAGTGGCCAGACCACGGTGTACAGACTGAGGATGGGGAAGGGGTGGGGCAGGGCAGGGAAGGGAAAGGGAAAGGGAGAGGGAGAGGGAAAGGGAAAGGGAAAGGGAAAGGGAAAGGGAAAGGGAAAGGGAAAGGGAAAGGGAAAGGGAAAGGGAAAGGGAAATGGAGAAAGAGAGAGGTAGAGGGAAAGGGAAAGGGAAAGGGAAAGGGAAAGGGAAAGGGAAAGGGAAAGGGAAGGGGAAGGGGAAATGGAAAGGGATAGGGATATGGGAAAGGGAAAGGGAAAGGGAAGGGGAAATGGACAGGGAAAGGGAAAGGGATATGGGAAAGGGAAAGGGAAAGGGAAAGGGAAAGGAAAATGGAAGGGGAAAGGGAGAGGGAGAATGAAAGGGAATGGGAAAGGAAAAGGAAAACGGAAATGATAAGGGAAAGGAAAAGGGAGAGGGAGAAGGAGAGGGAAAGGGAAAGGGAAAGGATAAAGGAAAGGGAAAGGGCAAGGAAAACGGAAATGATAAGGGAAAGGGAAAGTTGGTCTTATAAAGTGTTAGCAACTTAGCACACTAAATTATTATGCATACTGTAGACTAACACGACTACAGTATATCTTTGCACTACTGACAGCAGACTTGTATTTGAGTCGCCAAATATTGAGTCCAAGTCCTGGGTTATCCAGGTGAAGTCTTAGTCACATGTCACATGGATCGAGTCTTGAGTCCGAGTCACGAGCCACAAGTCAATTTAATTCTTTATTGGAAATACATTCTTTAATCTGAACAGTTTTTCTCAAGTCACATTTAGGCCTGCATGTGTAATTATATCAATACATCAGCCAAGTAAAACCATTGAGATGATGTTATTTGACCAGACCCTGCTCCCTAATGCACAAATGCAAGCCTGTAAAAGCTGCTATCTTGGCAAGAATGAATGTCTACTCAAAACCCGAGATCAAACTTGCTCAACCAGCGATGTATCTCCCAAAAATCGACCCCTGGTTCACAAACCACAAACTGGAACCCAAACAATGCCAACACCTCTGGTGTTTTATAGCACCACCTATAATCCTGCGATTAACCACTGTGATTTGCAACGAGCAGACAATATAAACATTGGCAGCACTTCCAAAGCAATAAACAACTCGGGGATATTTTCCCAAACACAACCCTCATTGCTAACTAAAAATGCCAAAAACCTACGGGAATGTTCATCCGGGCTAACCTTCCCAAGCCCACAACAACCCCGGTGACACCATGTACAAAATAATGCTTTTGTGAGTACGTGTGGTCACAGCAAACCGCCTCTGACTTGCTACCTCCACCATGAACAGCCTAAAGACCAAATATCTCGCTGTATTCGTTTAACGGTCGCAGGCCGCAAGTCGCGCAAGCCACGGTTTCTCTTTGCAGTAGACATTTGAGAGGAATAGGGGCTGACTTTGGCTGGTGGTTACCTTGTACTCCCAGAGATCCCTGGGAGGCTTGGCCCCAAGCTCCTTGACCCGTTCCAGAGCCGCCAGAAGAGCTCGTCTGTGCAAGGCGTTGGGTACGTTGAAGGGCTCCTCCTCCAGCTGGGATTCCTCCGTCAACCCCATCAGCAGATTACCGTCTGAGAGAAAGACAGAGAGAGTTAGAGGGAGGGAGAGAGAGAGAGGGAGGGAGAGAAAGAGACAGAGAGAGTTAGAGGGAGTTAGAGGGAGGGAGAGAGAAAGACAGAGAGAGTTAGAGGGAGTTAGAGGGAGGGAGAGAGAGAGAGGGAGGGAGAGAAAGAGACAGAGAGAGTTAGAGGGAGTTAGAGGGAGGGAGAGAGAAAGACAGAGAGAGTTAGAGGGAGTTAGAGGGAGGGAGAGAGAGAGAGGGAGGGAGAGAAAGAGACAGAGAGAGTTAGAGGGAGTTAGAGGGAGGGAGAGAGAAAGACAGAGAGAGTTACAGGGAGTTAGAGGGAGGGAGAGAGAGACAGAGAGTTAGAGGGAGTTAGAGGGAGGGAGAGAGAGACAGAGAGAGTTAGAGGGAGTTAGAGGGAGGGAGAGAGAGAGAGAGAGAGAGAGGAGAGAAAGACAGAGAGAGTTAGAGGGAGTTAGAGGGAGGGAGAGAGACAGACAGACAGACAGAGAGAGAGAGAGAGGAGAGAAAGACAGAGAGAGTTAGAGGGAGTTAGAGGGAGGGAGAGAGAGAGAGGAGAGACAGAGAGAGTTAGAGGGAGTTAGAGGGAGGGAGAGAGAGACAGAGAGAGAGAGAGAGACAGAGAGAGAGAGGAGAGAGTTAGAGGAGAGAAAGACAGAGAGAGTTAGAGGGAGTTAGAGGGAGGGAGAGAGAGACAGAGAGAGAGAGAGACAGAGAGAGAGAGGAGAGAGTTAGAGGGAGGGAGAGAGACAGAGAGAGAGAGAGACAGAGAGAGAGAGGAGAGAGTTAGAGGGAGGGAGAGAGACAGAGAGAGTTAGAGGGAGTTAGAGGGAGGGAGAGAGAGAGAGAGACAGAGAGAGTTAGAGGGAGGGAGAGAGAGAGACAGAGAGAGTTAGAGGGAGTTAGAGGGAGACAGAGAGAGAGAGGAGAGAAAGACAGACAGATATCCGACATTTCAGGTTTTGAAAGATTGTCGGGAAAATATCGCGATATTCGATATTATCGATATTATATGCGTAAGCGGAAGTCAAGTTAGGGCCCAGGATTTCTATTCAATATGCACTGTATGATTGCCGGAAACCTATATGTAGCAAATGCATAACTTTACGCCATAGTTACCAATTGTTTAACCCCCTTAAACTCCTCATTCATCAACGAATAAATTTCAAAAACTACCCCAGGTCGCTCTCCTAAATGTATACGCCAAAACATAACAATTTTTTGTTGATGTATTAAAAATACGTTATTTCATTAAAAAAAAATATATCCCAGACGGTTTTCAGCAACTCGATGCTTATTATGACATCATAAATAAATGAATACAAGATCTCTCTGATTGCTCCGCTATACTAGCTTACAGTCAGGCGATAATGGAGTTGGGAAACCAGTACTTTTGTTGATATTGTGATACTTTTTTGGATATCGCGATATCCTGAAATGCGCTCGATATGATAATCTCAAAATTTAGTGGGCCTGACGTTTCGATCCTAGCAGGACCTTCCTCAAAGGCAGAGTAACAAGGACAAAACAGATACATGTACACGAAGGAAGGGGAAGTGAGTGAATAGGACACGGATGAGAAACAAAGGACAAAGAGTAAAGCTGGTAGGGAGAGATCAACGGGAAGGGCAAGGAGTAGGGTAGGGATTAATGAGAGGAGGGGGAAAGATCAAAGAGAGAAGTGTGAAGGAGTGAACACAAAAGAAGGATTATCAGAAAGCTGCATTGTGTTAGTCATTACCCTCCTGGATGTTGAGACCATGTGGTTGAATAGTCCGAAGACACTTCATCCACATTTTCTCATGGCTAAGACGGACAGTATTACTACGGTGACTAAGGGATTCTATTCCCAGTACACTCATATCTGATATTGAATGATCAGGGAGATTGAAGTGATACCCAACAGGGGTGTCCATTTTACCAGTTTTGATAGTAGACCTATGGCCATAGATACGTTTTTTGAGGGTGTTTTAGTCTCGCCAACATACTGCACATTACAAACTCTACAAGAAATATGATAATCGTCGGAAAACGATATCACGATATTGATAAATATCGAACAACCTTAACGTCCCGTCACGCCACGCTAGCTCCAAAGCGAGAACTCACTGATACTCTGCTCCATGAACCTCTGGGCGTACTGGCTGCCGGCCCAGCTGCCCAACTCGTGCAGCCAGCGTGAGACCTCCTCAGACTGCCAGGTGCCCAGCGGCTTGTAGACCAGCATGTTGCTGTCACTGCTGCCCCAGTTCAGCAGCACCTGCACAACCTGGCAGCGGGAGGGAGCGACAAAGAGGGCGTGAGAAATGAGAGAACTTGGAGAGAGAGAGAAACGAGGGCAGAGGGAGCCAGAGAGATAGAGAGAAAGACATAGAGGCAGAGAGAGAAAAATTGAGAACACAAATATATATATATATATAGAGACAAAACAGAGGAAGAGAGAGTGACATAGAGGCAGAGAGAATAAATGAGGACACAATGATAGAGAGAGACAAAACAGAGGAAGAGAGAGTGAGACATAGAGGCAGAGAGAGAAAAAATGAGGATACAACGATAGAGAGAGACAAAACAGAGGAAGAGAGAGTGACATAGAGGCAGAGAGAGAAAAAATGAGGATACAACGATAGAGAGAGAGACAAAACAGAGGAAGAGAGAGTGACATAGAGGCAGAGAGAGAAAAAATGAGGATACAACGATAGAGAGAGAGAGACAAAACAGAGGAAGAGAGAGTGACAGAGAGACAAAGAGGGAATGACAGAGACAGATAGAGAGACCGGGAGACAGTGAGAGAGATAAACAGAGACAGATGTACAGAGAAAGAGAGACAGTGAGAGTGACAGAGAGACAGACATGACAGAAAGAGATAGAGAGACATAGAGATAGTGAGAGAGACAGATGGACAGAGAAAGAGAGACAGACAGTGAGAGACAATGAGAGACAAAGAGAGATGGACAGAGAAAGGTAGAGACAGCATGAAAAAGAGAGAGAATGAGAGAGATAGATGAGAAAGAGAGAGGGAGAGAGGGAAGGGGCTAGGGACTCAGATCTAAACTAAAGAGCAGGTGTTACTGGTTCACATCCCATCTGAGCACCTGTGGTGTCCTTCAAGCAGGCAATCAGGCAAAGCACTGAGCATAAGAACACAGGCAATCGTGCAAAGCAATGAGCATTTAAACTACATCATGTGGAGTTCAGCTGGACAAACCCTCACTGAATGACATCCTCACCAATGATGCAAAATCCCAATACACAACTTAACCCTCCCAATACACTGATTGTGAGACCAATGTTTACATGCCATCACGTGACTTACAGTCGGTATTTTTGTATCTCATTTGATGCAGAACAGGAGTGGAAATGAGCTAAGAAGACCATCATATTGTCCACATTCTTCTTTGTATGTTGCCATCGCTGCTCTGTGCCAAATGAGATGCAAAAAAATACCCACTATATGTCACGTGACGGCATGTAAACAGCGGTCGCGCAAGCGGTCGACTACTTTCAAAAACTCGGCGCCACTCACAAAGACGACGCACAGCGTGGTCAGCACGCCCCAGACAAAGCCGGTGGGGACGTTGCCGTTGACCCCCCGACCTTTGGCCTGCTGACCCTTGTCCAGCTCCTGGCCAAAGGCTTCAAACTCCTCCAAGATGGCCGCACTGGTGGGCGTCTGCAGGGCCAGCGTCCGCTCTCTTAACTGCGTGGGGTACAGCTTTTCCATGGTGTTCCTGTGGGCACACAGAGTGCACGGTACAATGGGGAGGGAGACGGGGTACAAGACCAAGGTCAGATAAGGCCGCGTCCGAAACAGGCGTCTAGAGCTAGGTCTAGGTCTTTCCCCCCATTGGAAATACACGGAGATGTGAAGACAATAGCCCTAGCCATACTAGAGCTAGGTCTAGGTCTTTTCCCCCCATCGGAAATACACGGAGATGCGAAAACAATAGCTCTAGCCATACTAGAGCTAGGTCTAGGTCTTTTCCCCCCATTGGAAATACACGGAGATGCGAAAACAATAGCTCTAGCCATACTAGAGCTAGGTCTAGGTCTTTTCCCCCCATTGGAAATACACGGAGATGCGAAAACAATAGCTCTAGCCGTACTAGAGCTAGGTCTTGGTCTTTCCCCCCATTGGAAATACACGGAGATGTGAAGACAATAACCCTAGCCGTAGCTCTGGAAGCCCGTTTCGGACACGGCCCAAGACTTGAAGGTTTGCAGGGTGGAAAGCAACAACAGGAAGGTTTATGGTGACACCATCTCTTTTGAGATGGATTGTGTGGCTCTGAATAAAGCCGGTAACTCAGTTTCGAGCAAAGTGCCTGTTGTCAGGAGATGTCTCAAAAGAGATGGTGTCATCGCAAACTTTCCACTTTCAGTTCAGTTGCTTAAAAATACTACTTAAAAATAGGAGGTGCATTGTGGATTTAGATTTTCCCACCCTTTCACGGAGAGGGTTATTCAACTAAAATCATCCCCAGTTTATCCTTGATTTATTTGAAAATGAAGTAAATACAAAAAACTGTTGCAAACTGCTCACTGACTAAAATGACCTGCAATACATCAATCTCGAAAGTAAGAGGGACTGACGTTTGGATCCTAGCAAGAACTTTCTCAAAAGCTTTCTGGCTTTGTAAAAAGGTCCTGCTAGGATCAAAAGGTCGGGCTCTCTAACTTTTGAGATTTATTTGAAACTTAAGGCCGCCGCACACGAGAGCTATCTGCTGAGCAAAAAGTCTCTCAAGGTTGTTAGCTCAGCACATAGCTCACCGTGTGCGCTGAACTTTTGCTGAGATTTCTGCCTCAAGAGGACGTGAGACCAATATCTATCCTGTTTGATTTTGGCAATCACGTGAATAGGGCGTGCGCTTTCATTGGCCAATTGCTATGTTTTTTTTGCTCAGCACGTAGCTCAAGTCGCCGCACATGATGAGTTTTCATCCACGAGAGGCAAAACAAATCAAGATATTGGTCTCACGGCCTCTTGAGGCAGAAATCTCACTAAAAGTTCAGCGCACACTTTGAGCTACATACTGAGCTAACGACCTCGAGAGAATTTTTGCTCAGCAGATAGCTCTCGTGTGCGGCGGCCTTAAGGAGGGTCTGACGTTTCGATCCTAGCAGGAACTTTCTCAAAAGCTTCCTGCCTTTGAGAAAGGTCCTGCTACTAGTACTAGGATCGAAAGGATAAGCCCTCTGTAGTCCCACTTACTGGGCCGCTAGGAGCTCCTCTGAAACGATTTGTGTGTTGATTTGTCGCACTAGCGTCCCACCGCGTCTAATACATAGTAAAACAGACATTCTCAATGTCTAGTACCCAGTCTTCGTGTAATATGATCTGTATGTGGGCTCATAGCTAAAGCACATGATGAGATTTTACATCATGTACATGGTGTACAAACATATTGCATTTTGAACAACTCGACATGTCCGATGCCGACATAGGAGACATTTTGTCGGAATTGCAATCCAAAAATTAATCGTAAGTACCGCTGAAATACCACTTGTTCATCTTTAAGACAATCCGGCAGGTGCTTTTATAGTTTTATTGAATCTTTTGACGCGATTCCGTTGAGAATGTCTGAATGACGCGGTGGGACGCTAGCGCGACAGATCGAAAAGTGTATACAAAAAATGTTGCAAACTGCTTACTGACTAAAATTACCAAAATGCAAATCTTAAAATTGAGTGGGCCTGACGTTTTCGATCCTAGCAGGACCTTTCTCAAAGGCAGAATGTTTGGATCCTAGCAGGACCTTTCTCAAAAGCAGAATGTTTCGATCCTAGCAGGACCTTTCTCAAAGGCAGAATGTTTGGATCCTAGCAGGACCTTTCTCAAAGGCAGAATGTTTCGATCCTAGCAGGACCTTTCTCTAAGGCAGAGTCTACTTTGAGAAAGGTCCTGCTAGGATCAGGCCCACTAAATTTTAAGGCGACAGATCAATACACAAATCGTTTCAGAGGAGCTCCTAGCGGCCCGGTAAGTGGGACTGCCGTAGAATGGAGGCACTGCCCCCTCTAGTGGTCCCTTCCGTTCTTCGTCGCCGCTGACTACCTGAGGATGATGTTGACGTGCGGGAAGCCAGTCCAGGGGTGACGGCACTCGGGGCAAGTTGCCCGACGCTGCGCCTTCCACCAGCGTGCCAGGCAAAGACGGCAGAAGCTGTGGCCGCAGTTGAGCGTGGTGGGCTGCACCATCACCTCGTAGCAGCAGCCGCAGGTGAAGGCCGCCTCCGACATCGGCGACACCTGCGGGTCCGACCCCGTTGCCGCGGCGACAGCCGGGCCGCCGCTGTCCCGGGAGAAGGGGTCGCGCCCCCCGGCGACAGGGTCGCCGTCCGCGCCCATGACAACGCCCTCGGCAACCGAGCGGTCACTCCCGTCCACCATCGCGGGGTCGTCGTTCTCCGTGGCGACGGAGTCGTCTGTCCTGCGAGGGCGCTCCACAAGCTCGCCGGCGTGCGCGCGAAGCCTCAGTTCAATTCCGTCGCCGCGCTGGAGGTCAACGGTGGCTCCCATCATCTTCGTCGTCGATCCGCGGGGGGGAAACAAAATACGGGCGGGCGGGATATTTTCTTGGTTTTTTTTTTTGGTTTAAAATTGTCCAATTGAACTTGAGCTCGCCATTCGGACTCTCTCCGTATCATTGGACGCTGCGTTCGATTGGAGGGGTTGACTTGGACGGCGAGTGGACGGACGATTTGCGCAGGGCCAACCACATACACGGACGGTACTCACGATATCTGCGGGCACCATCTTGGCCGAGGTTTTAGGGGCAGCAAGCGCTGCCCCAAAGATTGAAATTAAACAACAACAGAAAATGGCGACCGCGATGATTATCACAGTTCCAGGTACCAGCACAGTTTAGGCATCGGTGGTGTGATTTCGACTGCTTGTACTTTGTAATTTGTAGCTCTAATCTGTGATAAAATGCTTATCTAAGGAAAGGGTATACTTCATCTCGCTTCAGGAACGCCAGAAAACAGTTTCTTCACGTTAGAAATTAGACATTCAAGTGGGCCGTCACCATCGTGTGTGTAGGCCCATGCACTGGCTAAGCACTAGCCACTAACTCCGATTCTTTTGAAGACAAAACAACGATCAAATCGTGGAAGTTTGACGGTGAATAACTCCAGTAAGATCACTTGATGACTCACGAAAATAATACAGTTGTTGTCCTTTCCATGACTGCTATCACAATTTGACAGCGTTACATCTGCTGCTAGGTAGTCACCGAATAAAAAGCCAGAGATTAAGTCAGCAGTGGCCGGCTCGTCCCCACGTAATCGCAAGCCAGGGTGTTTCTGTTTGGGGTCAACGCACTATATTTCTGAAGAGGTCGCATGAAAAGGGGTCCATGGCGGAATACTTGAGTATACAATTACAAACTATTAGTATTAGTATTTACTCCCCGTATCCTTCGGTAGCATTAGAAGCACGAAAGTGCTTCAGTGTGATCAATGGTGCATGCACAATATGTGTTACTGTTCGTTATCGATAATGTAAGCGATCAGCGACTGCGTAGCAAATGCAATGGAGCATAGTTAGGGCTATTAAAGTATTATTATTATTCATGTAGCTTGTAGTTGTACATGTACATGTACATTGTACATGCACATGTACACTGCATCCAAACATGTACATGTGTACATGTATTATGTACATGTACATGTACATGTATAATTATGTGCATGTGCATGTGCATGTACATGCACATGCACATGCACATTCACACATGCACATGTACATGTACATGTACACATGCACATGTTTTGCATGCAGTGTACATGTACATGCACATGTACATGTACACATGCACATGTACATATACATGTACACATGCACATGTATTGCATGCAGTGTACATGTACATGTACATGTATTGTACATGTAGTACGGTGGCCTATTACCGCCAAGTTTTGTTTTAATCATAACGCTCTATTTACGTTGTTAAAATGCCATGTTCCGGTTTCCGGAAATTAGGGAATTATAACGCTGTAATTACAAACAATGTTAACGGCTTAACATATTTTTTGGGAGAGAAACTTGTTTGTGATTTGGTTCACATTGTATTTAAATTTTGTGCATGGACAACGCGCAATCGCAAAATGAGACTTTGCTCACCCATTCGCGAATAATCGACGCACTGCGAATGGTCTAAAACGCAGTGCTATGGTTGAAGCTAATAATAGTTATTGAGTCTACTGAATCCTGCCGGTGTGGTTGGCTAATAATAATAATGGTTATTCATAGATTTGCACTGTATTGCAGTCTACACAACATTGGTAAGATCGAAAAACAGAAATGTTCATAGATTTACATGAAACTTATACAGTTTGAAGATGGTTATAGTAGAAACCTCGCACTGAAAAATGTCTGCCTGAAATGTTGTATTTTGGGAGAAAAAGTAAAATAAGCCGTTTACATGCATCTCGATCACCGCGAGATCTATATAAACTATTTTTCGGAACAGTACGGCGTTGAATGCTGCATTTTCGCTAAACATATATGAAGTGGTTTTTACGATTTTCTATAGACTCGGTTGGCGGACTAAGATGAAATTTTCACAGGTGTGCTATTTCATGCACATGTTGGATCAGACGTCGTATGAATGCTAATCTTTGACCTCGACCAATGTTGTGTAGGGGCTTTAACTCACTTTATAATTATTTCGGAGATGATCATTGACCATTTACGGCGTGTAGTAGTATCTGTTAACGGATACATTATTTTATGTTTCATGATATGGGAATCAGATCTTTTTTGAAAATCACCTTTAATGTCGATGTTGTATTATTCAAAGGGTCTCTGCAATAACTTCAATGTCAAGCTAATTTTCTGCTGCCATCTAGGGATCTGAAGTTTATAATAACAACCATATCGGCAAGTTTTTTTTGTGGCGTCAGAAGTTGTTCATCTTTTTTAGGGTATGCAGCTTTCTGATAATCCTTCTTTTGTGTTCAGTCCTTCACACTTCTCTCTTTGATCTTTCCCCCTCTTGTCACTAATACCTACCCTACTCCTTGCCCTTCTCTTTGATCTTTCCCCCTACTCTCACTAATCCCTACCCCACCGCTTGCCCTTCCCTTTGATCTCTCCCTACCAGCTTCACTCTTTGTCCTTTGTTTCTCATCCGTGGTCCTATTCACTCCCCCCGCCTTCCTCCGTGTACATGTATCTGTTTTGTCCTTGTCACTCTGCCTTTGAGAAAGGTCCTGCTAGGATCGTAACGTCAGGCCCACTAAATTTTAACATTTTTTTACCTTTAGAAATACCCTTATCAATAATTATGAGGGCGCTAGTGATAGGTCATGTCAGAATCCAGTTTAAAAAAAATTACTTTCAAACTGCAAAACAGAAAAATACAGGTTAATTGTGGTTTATCCCCGAATCTGTAGCTTTGTTGGCTTGATAAGTACAATATCCTTGATTTGATAGACTAATTTTTATGATCATGTCATGTAACTTTTTGAAACTGCTTTGATTATTTGATATTCGAATAAAGTCAAATCAAGTAAAAAAAAAAATTTTAAAAAAGGAAAGAAACTGGGGCAAAACGCTTGTTTCTAGATCCCCGTGACATTATAACGTGTAAAAAAAATGGGACCGAAGTCTAAGCCCGAATCTAAGCTTAGCCGTTTGGGAAATGAAGGCTTAGGCTCGGGCTCAGGCTTCGTCTCCGTCTGATAAAACCTGAATATCCAGGTTGTGGTTTCCGAATCGGTATGTTGGCTTGACAGGTAACAAGAAACTTGTGTCAAATGCTTATTTTACCTGTAATATTACAACGAGTGAGAATATGACCGAAGCCTAAGCCCGAGCCCTAGGGCCCTTTTCCAAAACCCGGCTTAGGCTTCGGCTCCGGCTTCGTCTCTGTTATCCAAAAGCTGAAAAACACAGCGGTTGGAGTTCTTTCTTGAAGTTAAAGCATTTGGATTCTTTTTCAAAACGCAGTGTAACATTCAAAACCGAAGCCAAAGCTAGACCTCCCGTTTTCAAGCCTGCAACTTCAAAATGGCGCATGCAGTGGCTGTGTTTACGGCACTGTCGTCCATGGAGTTCCCAATATTTGTCAGGATGTTTAGCTCTTGGAACCAGAGTTACCAGACTATCAGTGTCAGTGAATAGTCTGGATCAACCGGACTGCAATGCTGACGAATACTTTCAAGTAAGGGAACCACACAGACGACTGCCGTAACAATAGCCACTGCGTTAAAATGGACGAAAGGACGAAAGAAAGTGCAGAGCCGGAGCCTGAGCCTAAGCCGGGTTTTGGAAAAGGGCCTAATACATTTGTGAACGGCCGGAGCTGTTCCCGATTGGGCAGTTCGTAATTGGGCGTTCGTCGTCAATTGGTCAAAACATTGCGTGGCCCAGCGCGCCAGGGAAAATCCGGTTTCAAAAACCACGTCCCTGAATCCCTGATGCAAATGGCACTGATTGTCAGTGCTGAGACTTCCAACAATTCCTGCTAGAAAACATCCCTAGCAGAGTGCAGCAAAGGACAGGAAACCTTCTTTGTGATTCGCATTATCAGACTTGCCGACATGGAAGTCACCAAACAAAGTACGTCAAATTATAATTGTGCTTTCACGTTTTATTTTCCCTTCTTGGCTTCTTCAAATTTCACAATAACAATTATTTATTTTAATATAATTATAAAAATTATCAAGTTCATGTTCATTAATGTTTTGGCGAGGATCAGTTTTCGTCATCAAGTTCAATTTTCAAGGGCATTTCAGACAGGAATGTCAAGATTGGCGAAAACAAAGCTCAGAAAGTTTACTTCAAAATTTGCTTGAAATTTACCAGTCTGTTTATTGTTTACCCTTTTCTTTGTTTGGAACTTGGACTGGACTGGGATGTGGACCCAAGACCTGAGGCTCAACGCTAGTTGGTCCAGTCCAGTTTTCCCTAGTTTCAATTTCCCCTGAAAGTCATGCCGGAGTCTGTCAAGAAAGGCATCGAGGCAATCAGTCAGTCAGTCAGTCAGTCAGTTAATCAAACTATTTAACCGATATGCTCTGCTTTCGTCCCCCGTCCTTCTCCCTTCCACCCAACTTGCCCCACCACATACAACCCTTTTCTACCCCACTCCACCCCACACGACCCAACTCCACCCAACACCATCTCACCCTATCCCACTACACCCAACCCAACTCCACCCACCCACTCTCGACCCCATTCCCACCCCACCCCCATCCCACCGCATTCCACCCTTTCCTACCCTACTCCACCCCATTCTACCCCACTCTACCCATCCCATCCCATCCCACCCAACACCATCCCAACCTACCCCACCACACCAACCCAACTCCACCAACCCACTCTCAACCCCATTCCCATCCCACCCCCATCCCACCACATTCCACCCTTTCCTACCCTACTGCACCCCACTCTACCCCACTCTACCCATCCCACCCCATCCCACCCCATCCCACCCAACACCATCCCACCCTATCCCACCCCAAACAACCCAACTCCACCCACCCACTCTCAACCCCATTCCCATCCCACCCCCATCCCACCACATTCCACCCTTTCCTACCCTACTCCACCCTACTCTACCCCACTCCGCCCATCCCACCCCATCCCACCCCATCCCACCCAATCCCACCCAACACCATCCCAACACCATCCCACCCCACTCCCCCCACTCCCACCCACCCCAGACTTTAAGGATGTCTTGAAGACCCTGCCTAAGATCCTGGAGGAGGCCTCCTTCATTGCCATCGATGGAGAGTTCACTGGGCTTCACCACAACGTCAAGCCCTCGCCCTACGACACGCCGGAAGAGCGCTACGAGAAACTCAACCAGGTAAGCAGTAGGGGGCGCCGTTCGTGACAGACACACGTAGCCCAGAGACCTAAAAAGCTCTTGAAAGCAGGTCCAGTGTGGTCAGACGCTGCACCAGAGTGACGTTGAAATAACCAGACTCCATCCATGGTCCAGGATATGATTTGAATGTTTCTTGCTGTAGGGACCCCCTTCCCCTTAATTATAAGGACCATTTTGATTTAAAGGCCCGATGCAACATTGGTAAAAGTCGAAAGATTGCCACAGTTTGTGCGTTAAACCATTAAACATTCCAAAAAAGAAATCCTGCGAAGGTTTTAGCTCAAATGTTAATCTGAGAAAGTAGAAAAATGCAAAAAACCATCACAGTTTTCGCACCTTACTAGTGTAAGAAATAGTTTATTACTCACGAGTAATAAACTATTTGTCGAGTAAAGATTTCTCAAGAAGTACAGCATCCCAGACCGTAAGATTTCAACATGAGGATTCTATCACGACCATCTACAAACTGTGTAAATTAGAAGGAAATCTGTGGACATTGATGTTTCCCGATCTTCCCAATGTTGTATTGGGCCTTTAAGTATTTACATCAAATGATATTTGAATGTTTTCATGGTGAGAATCGCATAAGATGCAATAGGTTTGCGGTAACAGCATGATGCAAGATTCTCTTTTGTGAGTATGTGTGGTTCTGAAAAGAATATCTCCTGATATGGTTTATGATATTTTATATTTTCTTGTATCATAATGAAGTAAATTTCATACTATTTCCACTGGTATATAGTTTGTTTGGGTTTTAGTTTTTGGGAGAGCTGTAATTGACAATTTTGTTTAAAATATTAATTAAACAATTAATTAATTAATATAACAAACGAAGGGGCCTAGGCAGGAACAGTGTATACGGCAGTCAATGGATTGCTTCTGACTGGCGCCCCCACCCCGGCAAAGACTAGTTGACTATTAGGGAAGGCCACCATCTAAGGGCTGGGTAGCTCAGATGGAAGAGCACTGGTACGTTAGTCCAGAGGTCTCGGGTTCAAGTCCCGGTCCAATCAAAGTTTTCCTTGCCAATTTTTCACATTTTTCAAATTATATGATTTTGTTGGGTTTTTTTTTCATACAGGGCTCCATGGACTTTCTCTTGATCCAGTTTGGAATGTGCGTCTTCAAGTACGACAAGAAAAGCTCTGGGTAAGGTCGTTACGTAAATTGTCCTTAGAACTGTTCTTTCCTATGTTTGGTTCAAAGTACGGCCTTTGAGTTAGGCCAGTCCCAGAAGACCTAAATTTGTTCCTGTTTTTGATTTTGATCCATTCCCAAAAGACCAGAGTGCCTTTGAGAAAGGTCCTGCTAGGATGAAAAAAAATTAGGCCCCCTCAAACTAAAAGATATCATGGCATTCTATTAGGCAAACACTTTAGAACAGCTTTGTATTGATGTATTAATTCCTGTGAATCTTTATTTATTGATGATTTTTTTTTTAACTCAGCTGTGTTTCCCGTTTTAAAGGAAGGAGATTGGCAAATGTCGTCATAAATGTAGTTACTTTCTTTTCTAATTGAGGTTTCAAATCTCCGGTTCAATCCTTGTTTGTCCCGCACTGCCAGGTACCTCGCATATCCGTATAACTTCTACGTGTTCCCCAGGCCCGTGATGAACTCCAGAAAACCAGACCACAGGTTTCTCTGCCAGGTACGCATTAGGGCCGTTATCACCAAAGATCCTATAACGCTAAGCGCGCAATACGCCCTACTCTTGCGAGATCACATTCATCCGGATGAAGTACGCACTGGACGCCATTTTAGTATTAAAGCAAAGTCACACGCGTGCGCTCCATCGCGTGGCTACGCCACTTCAAAAGTGATCACATTCTGTTCGCGCATCCAATGTTGTATCTTTGTCACTGTTTGTGACTTTCCCGCTTCACTTCCAGAACACTGAAAGCAGACATCAAAGGACTGGTATTAAAATGGATTGGTATCTAAATCAAGAACTGTGGTTTAACGTTTAAGCGTTCTTACCGCCTGAGCTATCCAGCCCTTACAGTGGAGGGGCCTGCCCAAATAGTCAGCTGATGAAGTAGAGATGTTCAGAGATTTTCCTTTAGATTTCTAAGTGGCACTTGTCTTCTTCTTCTTGGCAGAGTTCCAGCATGGACTTCCTGTCTTCCTTTGGCTTTGATTTCAACAAAGTCTTCAAGGACGGTAAGTGTTTCTTGTCAGGAGAATCTTGACCGGTACTTGAACCCGAGATCTCTAGTTTTGCGTACCAGCGCTCTCACTCTTTGAGCTATCCAGCCCTTAGATGGTGGCCTTCCCAAATAGTCAACTATCTTCACCGGGGTGGGGTTGCCAGTCAGAAGCGTAAACTCCTGTAAATCTCCCGTCAAATTTTGGCATCTATTTCAGCAAGTTCAACCTCCTTCAAAAACAAGAATTGGATGGGTGCAGGACTATGACATTAGGGCCGTTCCCACTACGAAAATAATCGTGTTTTGAATCATGATTCAAAAACCGTTTTTTGGGGGGGTCGTGTCCACACAGGCCAAATAATCGCGTCACAAATAAACGCGAGCCGATTGCGGTTAGCATGTGGTCGCGCTGCGCAAGCGGGAATTGGCGGGACTCGCTGACGAACGTAAACAAACCCTGTGCTACACGTCCTGGCAGTAAGCTGCTGGCAGGAAATGCCATGCTTGCCCAATGCATCGCGGGCTTAAAAAAAAAACGGTGCGATTTGAGCTGAGCGTTCCCATACGCATCGCGTCGCAAATAAACGCGATTATTTGAAAAAGTCTCACTCTTAGTGGAGTCCGAATCGCGATTCAAATCCCACTAATAATCGTTTATTGTGTCCTCACACGCAAAAAGAGTGGAGTTTGGATCGCGATTCAAATCGCGATCCAAGTAATTGCGTTTATTTGGTGTAGTGGGAACGGCCCTATTGAATCCCCCCTCCCCTTTTTGGAAGAACCATTGGCGTGACGATCATCTGTCTCCCCCCCCATCCCCGTCCGCAGGGATTCCATATTTGACGCGCACAGAGAAGGACGCCCTCAAGGACCACATCCAGGAGAAGCACGCCCTCTATCAGCAGCAGGAGAGCAGCAGTACCCAGCCCAGTCCTGGCTTCGTCTCGCCGGCCGCCAAGAAACCCGTGGAGGTGCCCAGCGAGCAGAAGGACTTTGTGGACAGCGTCTGGTAAAAAAAAGAAATTGAACAATTGGCAAAGAAACCTTTGACTGGACCGGGACTTGAACCCGAGACCTCTGGTTTAAACAGACTTTAAAGCCCCTACACAACATTGGTCGAGGTCAAAGAATAGCATCCATATGTTGTCTGATCCAAGATATGCATGAAATAGCACACCTGTGAAAAATTCAGCCCAATCCGCCTACCGAGTCTCGAGAAAATAGTGAAAAAAACGCTTCATTTGTTTCGCGAAAATGCAGCATTCAACGCCGTACTGTTCCGTAAAATAGTTTAGATCTCGGTGAGACGTAAATGATTTATTTTACTTTTTTCTCCCAAAATACAACATTTTAGGCAGAAATATTTCAGTGAGAGGTTTCTATTATAACCATCTTCAAACTGTATAAGTTTTATGTAAATCTGTGAACATTTCTGTTATGTAGGGGCTTTAACTAACGTATCGGTGCTCCATTTGTTCGAAAGTTCAGTTTGTTCAATTTGTTCCCCCGTTTCGCAGCAAGAGAGTGGACGAGTTTGTCGCCAACTCCGAGGAGCAGATCCTGAACCTGGACCCTTGCACCGGGTGAGAGACACTCTGCATATTCAACACCTATGAATATTCAAACCCACAATGATAAATGAATAAATCATCAGCAGTTGAATATTCACGTCAAAGATCAAGAATGCAAAATTTGTCATAGAATTATGACATTTTGATTCCTAGCAGGACTTTTTTTCCGAAAGAAGAATGAGAAAGGTCAGGCTAGGATCAGAACTTCAGCTCAATTGCGATTTTTCGGTTTAACTTTGGTAGCCCTAATTGGTCTTTTTTTGTTGCATTTTGTTTCAGATTTCAGAGGAAGTTGACCTTTCAGACTGTGAAGGCAAGGTGATTGTAAAATTTCTCTCCCTTTTTTTTTTATAAGTCAGGCCTTGAATTTTGTAATTTTCAGGGCAAGGCCACTTTGGCCTTGAATGATGCAAACATTTTCGGGGGCACCAAGGCCAGTGGGTAGGGCAACAAGGCCAAAACAAAAAATTGGGAAAGGGCACGACGGCCAAGGTAAAAATAGGGCATGGCCAAACTGGCCGTGAAGACGGGGATTTTTGTGGGGCACCTCGGCCAGTAAAGAGGGCAACGACGGCACTGGCCGTTAGGGCCGTCGTTCAATTCAAGCCCTGATTTGTAAGTAATACGAAAGTGTAACAAATTGTACTTACTAAAGTATAAAAGAATGAATGATAAATAAGCAATTGAGTGAATAAGTACTAAGCCTTGTTTCCTCAATGAAAAACGGTCTTTTCTTAAAAAGAACCTTTTCTTTGGTCCATTATTAACAATCTCTTCCCCCTTTGATTTCAGACACGAGTCTGGACTGATGCTCACCACAAAAGCCGGGGAAAAGGTAGATGGAAGAATATTTTTTTCGGGTCGATGACCATTGCAACTGACTAGAGAAAAGTGGCGTTGGATGGGTGCGAGATGGGACCGTGCATCCGCCAAATTACCAGCACCAGAGGGCCAACTTTATTAGAGCTAAGTGGAAGGTTTGCGGTGAAACCATGTAACACTTCTCTTTCGAGATGGAGTGTGGCTGTGAAAAGAAACCGGTAACTCAACGTTTTCAGGCAGTGTGTACTCTGCCTGTCTGTGTACTCTGCATCAGTGCTTAAATGTGTGGTGGAGAGCGCTGGAGTGTGGAGAAACTTTCCCGATTGAATGAGGTTGAGGTTGAGCTCAACTTGGACAGGCCAGCTGTGGGTGGACTAGAGGGGGGGAGCAAGCCTTTTAATGAGGCCGAGGTTGAGCTCAACTTAGAGTGAAAGGACTGTAGTGTTTTCTTTCTTTCTTTCCCCTTGATGTCTGCTCAGGGGGAGAGGTACATAGAAGTGACCAAGGCATCGGAGGAAGACAAGAAGATGGTGATGCAGAAGAGGCTGCAAGCACAGTTGGTGAGTCTACTCAGGCAACATTCTTTGCAAGTTAATGCAGAGAGGTTAAAAACCACTGACTGACTTGGATTATCAGGAATGATCTAATTCAATATGGCGGGCCTGACGTTTCGATCCTAGCAGCACCTTTCTCAAAGAGAGAAAAGTCTCTCGTTAGAAGAAAGTTGAATATTAAAAATTAGGAGTGCTTGATGTTTTGATTCTTGCAGCACCTTTCTCAAAGGCAGAATGACAACGACTGCATTCTCACATCAACAAATCACCAGGCAATCGGGCAAAGCACTAAGCATACAGTGCTAACTGCACGCTGAGTAATTCAAACTCTCATCAAAGAATGACATTCTCTGTAACTCAAATCACTAGGCAACCAGTGAAAGTACTGAGCATACAGTGCTCATCTCACAAGTAAGGCAAACCCTCATTGAATCTCACCGACACAAAAAATATAGTTTGCCCATGAATAATTCAGTTTAATAAGTTTTTGTTTCTTCTGTACTTACCGGTATTTTACTGCCATTCTTACGTTCAGAATGTTTGTGCAGGCAAAACCAGAGGTCTCGGGCTTCAAGTCTCGGGCTTCAAGTCTCGGTCCAGTCAAAGTTTTCTTTGCCATTGTTAACAATTCTGGTGTGAATAAAGTCCAGATAAAATTAATCGGCTGTGAAAAAAACAAACCCCAAAAAAGAGTACCTCAGAAAATCATCAACCACATATCTTTAAAGAGCTCTAGTAAAAAGAAGTTTTTTTGCCTTAAATTTAAGAAGCAAGTCTCTGTTTACTATGTGAAGATTTGTATCATCGTGAGGGCCAATGTTGATATTTTGACCTTTGACCCCCATCAGGACGAGGTGGACCAGGCGGCCGGCTTCTCCCAGGTCATTGACCTCATCACCAGCACCGGCAAGCCTGTGGTGGGTCACAACATGATGCTGGACATCATGCACACCATGCGTCAGTTCAGCTGCCCGTTACCCGACGTAAGAAACGACCCCCTCTATCCTCGTGACTCTGTCCCCTTCCTTTGATGCCCTCTCAACCATTTCCCGAGGGTCTCTACATCCTCAAGGCCCGGGGATCTGATTTCACGATCTGATTTTTTGTTTAGATTTTTTACTCTGAATTTCAGCTTTTTGGTTTAGATTTTTTACTCTGATTTCAGCTTTTTGGTTTAGATTTTTACTGTGAATTTCAGCTTTTTGGTTTAGATTTTACTCTGAATTTCAGCTTTTTTGTTTGGATTTTTACTCTGAATTTCAGCTTTTGGTTTAGATTTTTACTCTGAATTTCAGCCTTTTTGGTTTAGATTTTTACTGTGATTTTCAGTTTCTTGGTTTAGATTTTTACTGTGAATTTCAGCTTTTTTGTTTAGTTTTTTACTCTGAATTTCATCTTTTTTGTTTAGACTTTTACTCTGAATTTCATCTTTTTTGTTTGGATTTTTACTCTGAATTTCAGCTTCTTTTTTTTATTTTTACTCTGAATTTCAGCTTTTCTGTGTACCTGCTATGTATAAAAGCACAGGATCTTTTGAGTTTCAGCTTTTTTGCGGACTGGTTTCATCTCGGGAAACTGGGAATTCCGATTGCTATTTAACCATTCAACCACATGGGAATGTGGCCAGTGCTATTGAATGCCCCCATGATTGGCCACCATGCCGCTAACCAAGGAATTCCTATCCTTATAGAAACTCCTAACAGTGGCTACACACCCCTGGTTATGTTTAGTCAACTAAACAGACAAACCACGACTTTGCTTGAGAAATGACTAGGGATCAAATCCAGTGGGAACGCTCAAGCTAAAACTCATGTTCCTGTGAAGTTATTTGAGAAAAAACTGACAAGCTGAAAAGTGGTTGCTGAAACTCCGCTCAGCCATAGTAACGTAACAGTACACAAAATGTGTGGCCTTTTTACAAGCCATTCACGGCAAAGAAACATCCCCCAAGCCGTGACCAATTTTTAAAAAGTCAAAGTGGGAACATTGGGTAAGATTACTTTTCAGAATGTTGCACTGAGCTACCGGATGGCCGTGGAAAAGAAAGGTCCAGTGGGAACACTGCTTTATAGATCGTTGATTCATTTTTGTTTGTCTTTTTTTTCACGGACAGACTCTGGCCGAATTCAAGGAGATGGCCAGCTGTGTCTTCCCCAAACTGGTTGACACCAAGGTCATGGCAGGCACTCAACCCTTCAAGGTAAGTACTTCCCTGGTTCCCTTCCCTCTGTACCTTCTCCCCTTGTTCCCACATCCTGGTGCTCTTCCCTGGTTCCCTTGTTAGTTCCCTTCTCTTGTTTCCTTCCCTGTTCCTTTCCCTGGTGCCCTTCCCCGGTCCCTTCCCTGGTTAACTTCCCTGATTCTATTCCCTGTTTTCATTTACTGATTGCCTTCACTGGTTCCCTTCCCTGGTTCACTTCCCTGGTTCCCTTCCCTGGTTCCCTTCCCTGGTTCCCTTCCCTGGTTCCCTTCCCTGGTTCCCTTCCCTGGTTTCCTTCCCTGGTTCCCTTTCCTGGTTCCCTTTCCTGGTTCCCTTCCCTGTTCCCTTCCCTGGTTAACTTCCCTGATTCTATTCCCTGTTTTCATTTACTGGTTGCCTTCACTGGTTCCCTTCCCTGGTTCACTTCCCTGGTTCCCTTCCCTGGTTCCCTTCCCTAGTTCCCTTCCCTGGTTCCCTTCCCTGGTTCCCTTCCCTGGTTCCCTTCCCTGGTTCCCTTCCCTGGTTTCCTTCCCTGGTTCCCTTCCCTGGTTCCCTTCCCTGGTTCCCTTCCCTGGTTCCCTTTCCTGGTTCCCTTTCCTGGTTCCCTTCCCTGTTCCCTTCCCTGGTTAACTTCCCTGATTCTATTCCCTGTTTTCATTTACTGGTTGCCTTCACTGGTTCTCTTCCCTTGTTCCCTTCCCTGGTTCCCTTCCCAGGTTCCCTTCCCTGGTTCCCTTCCCTGTTTCCCTTTTCTGGTTCCCTTTCCTGGTTCCCTTCCCTGTTCCCTTCCCTGGTTAACTTCCCTGATTCTATTCCCTGTTTTCATTCACTGCTTGCCTTCACTGGTTGCCTTCCCTTGTTCCCTTCCCTGGTTCCCTTCCCTGGTTCCCTTCCCTGGCTCCAGGTCATTAGAATCTCCCCCATCTTGTCTTTCATCATTTTTCCCACCCCCATCTGTCTCCCCAGGAGCGCATTCCCATGAATGGCCTGGCTGAACTGGAAAAGACTCTGAACTATAGTCCCTTCAAGAGACCCGAGTTTGGTGAGTGGAACAAAAATCTCAAAAATTGATTGATGTGTGGACTTTTCTCAAAGACAGAGCGAGCCTTTGAGAAAGGTCTTATGAGATTTGAAGGTTTGCATGGTGAGAATATCAGGATAAGTAGGTTTGCGGAGACACCATGTAAATTCTCTTTTGTGAGTAAGTGTGGTTCTGAAAAGAACCAGAGGAACTCAACGTTTCGAACAGTGTACTCTGCTCGTTTTGCTAGGATCCAAACATCAGACCCTCTAAATCTATGAGATTTGCATTTTGCCAGAGGAAGAATACAAGGGAAGGGAGTGGGATGCAGATGTACACAAGGAGGGAGGGGAGATCAAAGGGAAAACAAACAAAAGGGTGGGGAGGATCAAAGGGACGGGAGCGAGGTGGGAGATCAAAGGGGAAAGTGACAGGGAAGATGAAAGAAAACAGGGATTAATGAAGTGAAGATTAATAATTCCCTTTACAGCGAAGTTAGATAAGACTTGAAGGTTTGCATGGTGGAAATACTAGGTGGAAGGTTTGTGGTGACACCATTTAGCACTTCTCTTTCAAGAAGAAGTGTGGCTCTGAAAAGAGCCGGTAACTCAGATAAGACTTGAAGGTTTGCATGGTGGAAATACTAGGTGGAAGGTTTGCGGTGACACCATGTAGCACTTCTCTTTCAAGAAGAAGTGTGGCTCTGAAAAGAGCCGGTAACTCAGATAAGACTTGAAGGTTTGGGGTGACGCCATGTAGCACTTCTCTTTCAAGAAGGAGTGTGGCCCTGAAAAGTTTCGGGTAGTGTGTACTCTGCTTCTGACGACGATTCTCCACGCCTGAGTGCTTTCATCAGGCATATAACACCGATGATAGTTGGAATCCAGCAGTCTCTTAAGGACAGGCAGAGAACACACTACCTGAAACGTTGAGTTACCGGCTCTTTTCAGAGCCACACTTCTTCTTCTTGAAAGAGATGTGCTACATTGTGTCACCGCAAACTATCCACTTAATCATTCCCTTCCTGGATGTTGAGGCCATGAGTTATTTTTTTTGTTCAACATTTGTTTTGTTGTGGCAGAGATTCCGGACGGCTATCCGGCCTACTCCGCGACCAATGGCCAGTACCATGAGGCTGCGTACGATGCCTTCATCACGGGCACCTGCTTTGCCACCATGGCCAACTATCTGGGCACCTTGACCGACCCGCCCAGCGGGCGTGTCTCCCCCACCTGCAGTTTGATGGAGCCGTTCCACAACAAGTGAGTGGCCCAGACCGCCCTTCTCTCAGCCTCCCTCCCTGCAACCCATCGCCTGCACTCCAGCCACAGACGTATAAAACCTATTGAGCAACACAGAAAAACAACCTTTCAAATGAACGAACACTTTAGATAAGACTGAAAAGTTTGCATGATGGAAGTACTAAGTGGAAGGTTTGCGGTGACACCGGGTAACACTTCTCTTTCGAGAAGGAGTGTGGCTCTGAAAAGAGCCGGTAACTCAACGTCGTCAAGAGATGAGTAGAGTACGGACAAAGTACACACTACCTGAAATGTCGAGTTACCGGCTCTTTTCAGACCCACACTCCTTGAAAGAGAAGTGTTACCTGGTGTCACCGCAAACCTTCCACTTGAATGAAGACTTTGTCTTGAATAAAGACTCCTTTATCTTTCAGAGTCTGCCTGTTCCGAGTGCAGGATCTTCCCTACGTGAACCTGAGCGGTCCGGACTGTAAGTATAAGACATCGTCTGAAGAGGTATAGGAGGATTTGCGATGACGCCATGTGAAAGGTCTCTTTTTAGGAAGAGGTATGGTTCTGAAAAGAACCTGAGTGAGAGCTCGATGTTCCGGCCAGTATGCTCTAGCCGTCATCATTCTCCATCAATCCTATTCAGAGCCACACGTAACTCAAAGAAGAGATTTTTGTTTGCATGATGTCACCGCAAACTCCCCTTGAATCGCTGCCTCCACCATGAACAGCCTGAAATCTCACGAGCCACATCTTAAATAAATAAGACTTAAGGCTTTGCATGGTGGGTGAATCAATATAGGAAGGTTTGCCGTGACACCATGTTTAAGGTCTCTTAAAGGAAGAGGTGTGGTTCTGAAAAGAACCTGAGTGGAAACTCGACGTTCCGACCAGTATGCTCTGGCCGTCATCAGGAGAATGTCTTAGACTCGGTGGTGGAACTCCTTATTTGCCGGTGGTCGCTGAGGCAGGAAGGCGGGAAAGATAATCCTCTGGGGTGGATTATCCTAAGGGGGCTTAGGTCACTGAGGTGGGAAGGCGGGAAACCCTAAGGGGAGACTAGTGGGGGGGGGAACCTATGGGGAACCTAAAACGTCGCGTTACCACTCAGGTTCTTTTCAGAACCACATCTCTTCCTTTAAGAGACCTTATACATGGTGTCACCGCAAACCCTCCTATAGAGTTACCACTCAGGTTCTTTTCAGAACCACATCTCTTCCTTTAAGAGACCTTATACATGGTGTCACCGCAAACCCTCCTATAGAGTTATCACTCAGGTTCTTTTCAGAACCACACCTCTTCCTTTAAGAGACCTTATACATCGGTGTCACTGCAAACCTTCCTATATTGAGCCACATCTTGTTGTTAAGTCTTGCCGTTAGTGTGTTTTAGGGATTATGTGGTGTGTGTTTTTTTTGGTCACCTTCACAGTGATTCCTCCACGCGACCACGTCTTTCACCTGACCTTCCCCGGCGAGTGGCGACTGCATCACATCCAGAATCTCTTCAGCCCTTTTGGTCAGGTCTTCATCAGCTGGATAGACCAGACCACGGCCTTTGTCTCCCTGGCCAACAAGGAGGAAGCTGCCTCAGGTAAGTAGGAACAAATCGGGACGGCCAGAGCCAGTATTACGATAAAATCCCGGGTATAATGCGCACCCATGAATAATGCGCACCCCCAACTTTCGCCTTCCGCTGAGAGGAAAATAAAATAAAAAATTATGTGGACTGAAAATAATGCAAGTTCATGGCATGGATTGCAGATCTGCCTCCATTGTAAAGTTGTTTCTGTCCCACAGTAGGAAGGATGATCACCCTCTGAATAAAAAAGTCCATTATTTCGAGCCTGGCCCAGGCGAAAAAAAAGAAGAGCATACAGTGGGGAGGATCCTCACCCTCTGAATAAAAAAATCAATTTGAGACCAAGTTACCTCGCTGTGGTGAAAAGACCCAGGAGTTTGCAGAGGGGACAATGATTGACAGCCCCATTGTTAAAATGTTATACAATGTAAGGTCGGCTTCTGTATTATTACTGGAACCCATACTGGCAGGACCACCATTGCTTGTACCTGTGTATTTATAATGCACAGCCGCAAGTGCGCATTATACACAGGATTTTACTGTCAGTTCGTTCCAGGACCTCCGAATTCGGAGCGTCGGTGGTTTTGCTATGCGACGGAGCCCTTCGAATCCGGGCACCACTCTTGTCTAAGTTTTAAAGAAAGACTGTTTTTCAGCTGACTACAAAACAATATGTAGCGTGGTAAATCCACACACACGTCCACGCTCAAAGAGAGTGACCACAAATTTGCATGGATTCATGAAAGAAAAAAAAACGTTACCAGATAATTTCCTCATAAATTTTCCACAAAGATCCAAATATTAGTTGTTCGAGCGCAATAGATGAGGAGATGCTACTGGGTATCTGGTCAGGGTTTTTACCTCATTTAAACGATTTTTTTTTTGGAGGGCTTGACGTTTGGATCCTAACAGGACCTTTCTCATAGGCATTCTGCCTTTGAGAAAGGTCCTGCTAGGAAAGCTTTCATCCTTTCCCTTTGATCTTTCCCCCCTTCTGCTACCTAATCCCTTCCCAAACCCTTGCCCTGCCCTTTGATCTCGCCCTACCTGCTATCCTCTTTTGTCCTCTGTCTGTCATCCATGTCCCTGTTACTCTCCCCTTCCCATTTGTTTTGCCCCTGCCATTCTGCCTTTGAGAATAGTCCTGCTAGGAAAGCTTTCATTCTTTCCCTTTGATCTTTTCCACCTTCTGCTACCTAATCCCTTTCCAAACCCTTGCCCTTCCATTTGATCTCATCCTACCTGCTATCCCCTTTTGTCCTCTGTCTGTCATCCATGTCCCTGTTACTCTCCCCTTCCTATTTGTTCTGTCCCTGCCATTCTGCCTTTGAGAAAGGTCATGCTATCAGGCCCTCCTAATTTTTGATATTTGCAGTTTGGCAAGTTACTCAGTAACAGTTTGCAACATTTTTGCATATTACTGAAATATGAAGATGCATTTGAAAACGAGCAGCCACGCTGGCGGTATTAATATTCTTACTTTGTACTTCTTAGCCAATTGAATAGAGGATTCAATTTGCCGTTGACAAGAACATCTTCATTTGGAAAATGCCTAAAGATTCTAAGAATTTACTATTGAAAGTCACTCTGCCTTTGAGAAGGGTCCTGCTAGGATCAAAACGTCAGGCCCACTAAATTTTGAGATTTGCATTTTGGCAAATTTAGTCAGTAAGCAGTTTGCAATATTTCTGTGTATTACTCGAAAGGAATAATGTTTATATTCCTAGTTATGGTATTATTATTCCATGGTGGACATTAGCCCGTTTTCTGTGAACAGGAAATTTACACAGTAATTTTCCACATGCCTCCTGAAAATCACGAATGATCTCAATCTAAAATGGCGTCTTATTTTGTACCTTTTGTAATGGATATTTTTTACTGAATATAAACCCAACTGACAAAAAGATCTTTATCACTGGCCTTATCGATTTAATAATCGAAAGAAAATGTTTCCAAAGGCCATCCAAAGTCATATACATTGTAACGAGAAAGCCAATTCATCACCATTCGACTTTGGAGCAGGCGACTACAAAGTACAAACTTTCTCCAACTGCTACGGTCTTGGGCCAGAGAAGCAATTTTGTCTGGTAGCAGCATCCCTTCAGTATCTCCCAAGAGGTGCTGGACATACTGCAAGTACAATGTGCGAGGCCGTCCCGGTTTCCTCTTCCCATGCAGTGGAACATAATTTAGAGAAAATTCTTTCAGAAGCTCGTCATCGTTGAGGCGGAGTATATGGCCCCAGAATTTGAGTTGGCGTGCCTTGGATTTGGTGATCAGTGGGGTGGTGTTGGTCAGAACACAGGTTGTTTCAAACTTTTATGTCGATTTGATTTAACACTTATCAATTTACTGTCTGTGAAGGCAAGAATTTACTTTCTATGTGTAATGGACCGTATGCTCCTAGTATGGGCCTATCACGGTGTTTCGTTTCATTTTCTCTCTTTTTTTATTTACGATCCAGAAAAATTTATTGATTTAATTGTTCACGATGAAGATCGGAACGAGCAGTTACGCTGCCCAGATGAACAATTCATGCCCCAACTTACGAACAGTTAATAACCGCTTTACCTTTAAGAGCAAGGTTCGTTTGGCTGAAAATGGTTTTGAAAGAGTTCATACATTAATCAACAGTCATTGGCAGTACGCCAAATATTCTACAAATCACAAAGCTCTAGATAGGCTATTCAGGGATAGCACTATTGTTACCATAAAGAGTCCTATAGGGCCTATGTAGAATACAGATTATGTTGTTAGTGAACTCATTCAATCCTCGGTTCTTGAATATATACCCTAAATTCCCTGGAAGTTGAGATGACATGCAACGGTGTGGTATTCCAAATGCGGTATGAGGAGTGTACAGTGTAAAGTTCGAAGTCTGAGTTCAATATAGGAAGGTTTGCGGTGAACACCATGTATCAGGTCTCTTAAAGGAAGAGGTATGGTTCTGAAAAGAACCTGAGGGTAACTCGACGTTTTGACCAGTATGCTCTGGCCGTCATCAGGAGAATGATGACAGCCAGAGCATACTGGTCGAAACGTCGAGTTACCCCCAGGTTCTTTTCAGAACCATACCTCTTCCTTTAAGAGACCTGATACAAGGTGTTCACCGCAAACCTTCCTATATTGATTCACCCACCATGCAAAGCCTTAAGTCTCATTTAAGTCTGAGTTCGTTTTTATCCATCTAAATTTACGCCGAATTGAACCAGATGTATACGATTGGCCTTCTTGATAATGTGATAAAATGTGGATGAAGCGTCTTCGGTCTATTCAACCACATGGTCTCAACATCCAGGAGGGTAATGACTAACACCATGCAGCTTTCTGATAATCCTTCTTTTGTGTTCAGTCCTTCACACTTCTCTCTTTGATCTTTCCCCCTCTTCTCACTAATCCCTACCCTACTCCTTGCCCTTCCCTTTGATCTCTCCCTACCAGCTTTACTCTTAGTCCTTTGTTTCTCATCCGCGTCCTATTCACTCTTCCCCCCTCCTTCATGTACATGTATCTGTTTTTTCCTTGTCACTCTGCCTTTGAGAAAGGTCCTGCTAGGATCGAAACGTCAGGCCCACTAAATTTTAAGATTTGCATTTTGGTAATTTTAGTCAGTAAGCATGCAGTTCAGTCTACGAGACCAAGAAATTGAAAAAAACCAGGTTGTGTTGGTGGTTTTTTTATCCCCATCTTCCAGGATTTCATGAAACTTTGAATGTCTCATATTCTAAAGGTGCCATTTTGTTTATGCATTAATCTCATCCATAGATGTGATTAATGCGTAACCGAGTGATGTTTTCTAAACGGAAAATGGGTTGAACCGAAACAACTTCCTGTACACACAGGCATGATATTATGGGTTTTTTTTTCTTTCCCCTATTCCGATAAACCTTTGACAAACTGCAGCTGTTGTTTGCACGAAAAATGTTAACTACGCCAACATGAATGGTATGCTGCTATCCAAACATCATTTCCGTTACGCCCACAATCCTATTCATATCAAGTTACGCGAGAAAACTCGCAAAACTTGTTCTTATTTCCTGCTCTGACTTGCGTTACCAAAAGAGTTTGAATAATTCTGCCTGTCTGTTTCCTGATAACCACATTTAACCGTCTTTGCAACTGAATGGTGTGCCCCAAATGATCGAGAATCACCATGAAATTATTTGAACCAATTCATGATTGTGACCGCCAGTACTGCAGTAGGCTTCTGTCTGGAGCTGGCTGTTCAGCACCAACAGAGTTGCCCCCAAAAATAGAAAAAATAATAATATTGCGCAAAGAATGCCGGATTCAAAAGCTGAAACACAAATTTAGTGGGCATTTTAAAATGTGATCACCAACCGCACCTCCAATAATCATCCACTACTCCAACACCCCAAGAAATAGAAACAAAAACAACCAAAATAGACGAACAAACGCCACTGCTAACAGACAAAATGACATACCAACCAACCAACAAATGACACAACAAACAAACACTTCAGGACCGCAACAAGCAAACGTACACCGCAGCCAACTAACAAATAAACAAACACCAGAATCAATCAATAAACAAAAGCCAGAACATACCAACAAATAAACAATCTTACCTAACAACCAAGCCAAGAAACTACCAAAACAGACAAACCAACACCCCATGACCCCAACAAACAAATATCCCGACACCCCAACCAACTAACAAACAAGCAAACCGACCAAACCAACAAACAAACAATCTTACCTACCAACCATGCCAAGAAACTATCACAACAGACAAACCAACACTTCATGACCCCAACAAAGAAACAAACAAGCCATTCGACAAGCAAACCAACTAACAAACAAGCAAACCGACCAAACCAACAAACAATCACCTCAATAAATAAACCAACGAACAAACACCCCAACGCCTCAACAAACAAACTACTGGAAATCCCCTCTGAGTAATCGCCACGCAGATTCCCAGAAAACTATTTTCGTCCCAAACGTCCTTTTGGACGGCTGATAATGATAATGTGCCCAAATGTCTGGGATCATAAAAAGAGAGAGAGAGAGATATAAAGAAATACCTAGGGGCAAAAAAAAATGTTCTTTTGTAAGAGTTGCGTGAATGTGATTTGAAGAGTAGCGTGCCTAAGGGCTGGCGGCGGTGGTGGTGGTGGTGGTGGTGGTGGTGGTTTGGCGGGGGGGGGGGGGGGGGGTTGAACTGGCGTCGTCCTCTTTGTCCGATTGTTATCATACAACCACACTCTCTCGACCTTTGCACCTCCTCGCCGCTCCCGGAAATAAATAACCAATTTAATTTTCATTTACCGCCACCGTTATTATTCAAGTAACTGCAGATTCGATCGTATGTTTTTTTAGCCAGGGAAAGAATATAGGAATGTTTGTCCAAATTCTGTCTTATTTCAAATTCGGACGGTTGAGATTGGAAATGGATGAACTCCTGGAATCGACTTTTCATGAGGTTCTCCTCTCGAAAGGTTGTCGGTACATTATCTCCAAAACATTTTATTCAACCCTCTCCCGCCGTTTTTTTTTCTCATAATAATAACAGGAAAACTTGTTGCCAACTGCTTAGGCCTACTGACTTATGTGACCGCAATACAAATCTGAAAGAAATTAAAGTCCTAGCTTGACCTTTCTCGAAGGCGTTCTTTCGGAAGGCGTTCTTTCGGAAGGCGTTCTTTCGGAAGGCGTTCTTTCGGAAGGCGTTCTTTCTCGAAGGCGTTCTTTCTTGAAGGCGTTCTTTCTTGAAGGTGTTCTTTCTCGAAGGCGTCCTTACTGGAAGGCGTTCTTCTCCTTTCTGGAAGCCGTTTCTCGAAGGTGTTCTTTCTGCTATTCAAAAAGGTCCTGTCTGCCATAGGAAAGGGAGGTCGAGACCTTTCAGATGCTAACGATTCCACTAAACTCGCTGTTTCCATCCTTACTCGAGAGGGATCGGTGATTTTCTTTTTAAATTTTAAATTTTACAAATACTTTTGTGGAAAGCTGTGAAAAGCATTTCGTGTGATCCGCGAAGTCCATTAGCCAGGCCTGCAACTTCTTGCTGTAGGGATTTTGAAAAAAAAATGGCAAAGAACTCTTGAACTTGAACCCGAGACCTCTAGTTGTGCGTACCAGCGCTCCTACCATCTGAGCTATTCAGCCCTTAGACGGTGGCCTCCCTAAATAGTCAACTAGTCTTTGCCGGGTGGGGCGCCAGCCAAAAGCATAACTTATGGGCCTAATCGCGGGGTTTGTGCTGCCATTTTGTTTAATACTTCCCGGTTATTTTTTTTTTTTTTTTTTTGACTTAAATTGTTGGAGGAAGTAGAGAGCTGAAATTACTCTGTAGTCAATACAGACATGCTGCACACCGATCTGACCGACCAAATCGCAAATTCCAAAAATGTACAGGGCCTTACGTTTCTTGCTATATATATGTAGCAGAACCTTTCTCATAAATTTTGGTGGGTTCTCATTTTCGGACCGTCTCCATTCTTTTTTTAAGGGAGGGTACACCGTTTGCAAAGTGCCCAATTTACGGACACTCCAAATGTTAAAAATGACGTAGTCATCAGGAAGCTAGTAAAAGTCTCAGAAATTCTGGGAATTTGTAGCACACGGAAAGCTGCCGTTTTCGTGAAAAGAGGAATGTTTGTATGGATTTCCAACGATCGCGGACAATCGTTGGAACAAAGGTGCATGCCCCTTTCACAAATACCGCCCTCTATTCCTGAAACAGAAGTTAGCGTAATGGGCTTATTTCGTTTCCACTGTTTTCTCATGGACTTGGTTGACGGAATGAGCCGATACTAACTCATGTATATGCCTGTTAGACAAAGTATAGATGCAATTCTTTGACCTTCGCAAATGGTGTAGGCAGCCTACATTTAAATTGACAATTGAAACGAGACCATAATTTTATGCCTAAATTGAATAACTCGTCGCATTCAATTTTCCTTGAATGTGTCCGTGTACATGACTACATGTACATTTCATCTTGACCAAGTTGGGTTTTTTTGGGGGGCGGGGGTACAAAAGCTCGACAGCTCGAAAAGTTCGACAGATCATACAAAAGATCAGACGCTTTTCATCTCCACGTTTTTTTTGTCTGGGTCGACGAACAAACCAGCGTTCTGCCCTTAAACTATGACTAAAGAAGAATTGATGCGTTGGGCTTTGATGGTGTTGTGGTTTATGAGGCTGCTTTTATGGAAGGGGAAGGGCAAGGCTGTGGAACAAAATATCCACGAACTTACGGAAAAACCTTGCTGGTTCTGTTGGTAAAAATTGTGGGAAGGAAGTCTAGCACTTTATTGATTGTTGTTGAAAACCCGGGTTTTTTTTGGGGGGGGGTGTGACATAATATTCGTTTATAAAACGAACAATAATTTCCAACTTGAAACATAAATCTTTGATTTTTTTGTCAGATGCTTTTGTTAGGAAAGCCTCTATTTTGGTTGCCAACTAAGGGTTCAGTTGGGACTTTCTTACCCTCTGTAGCCGTTTGTCATAACTGCTTGAACCATCCTATAGGGGCCTATTTACTTGCTGTTTGTTCCCGCCTTAATTTGGTATGAAAAGAGGTGTGAATTGAATTGAATTGAATGAATATGTTTCAAAGACACGCTTTTAAGCTTCGGCTTCCTATCACCATGCCTCCATCAGAGGTTCCTAATTCATTATCTAGGCATACTCCTTCATTTTTTCCACTGAAGGTGGATATAACTTTTCTAAAACCTAAAACTAATCGATTGGTTACTTGATGGTGGGTCGTCATTTTTCCCCTTCCATTTCCTCATTTCGACGGACAGTCATGACAACCCTCGGTCCCTGCAACGACATCACGCTGCAGACCTTCCGCGATTACCGGCGGGCAGCGGGCCTGGGCGACCCCAGCTCGACCGGGCAGAGCGGCCAGGCTACGGCAGCGGGCGACGGCGGAGCCCCGGTGACCACAGCGGCAATGCCGCCGCCACCGGCGCCACAGCCGCCGTCCCGGGGCCTGAAGCGCCCCCACGAGGAGGAAGCGGTAGACCCGCTGGCCCAGGCCGCGCCCGAACCCGAAGACTCGGAGGTGGCCGAGCTGACGGCGGCCGGAGTTGGCGGCAAAAAAATGAAATCCATGAATCCCAAGTAGGTTCGACATTCATGATGATGTATTCCTTGGAAAGATTGCATTTTTCCTACAGCCTTTCTTTTTTATATAAAGTGAAAAAGTGGAAAATGTTTACTTCATGCAAGGACTTCTTGAGTTTGATTATCTCATACATTATATATGGGATTATATAACTAGTCTCGCAATAAAGAAATACACTTTTTAGAGGGCTTACACACTTCACCTCCATTTCATTATCGACATATTTTTTTTTTATAATGTACACCAGTGTTGCAAAGTGCTTACTCACTTTTTAAAAGAGCCAAAAGCTAATCTCTGAGTTTTCGATCCAAGCGGAACCTTTCCCTTCGAATCCCGTAATTAAATACGGGCAACAATGTCTTCGAGAAAGATCGTTTTCGGTTAAACCATTTGGGAAAAAAAGGGAAAGAAAAAAGGTGACCGGACCGAGACGCGTATTTTTTTTTCGCAGGAAGGTTAGGGGCAAAGTTCATAAATTCTCATAAATGGGCGTGTCGATTTTTGTTTTTTAAGAAAAAAATAATATAGAAGAAGATTACGACACCCTATTTGTGATAATTATCCTCCTACGAAAAAAAAAGGACCGGGACTTGAAACCCAATGTCCTGCTACACAGGGTCGAAGCATCAGGCCATCTTCATCTATAGAAACTGTGAAATCACGCATTTTAGAAGAGTTCCGTTCTGCTGTTCACATTTGAGCAGCGCACCGGTGTTCGTGTCACGGCGCAGCGTCTCGCCAGTTGACATGGAGGCGGTCACCGCTGACCAGTCGGCCGGGCTACCAGCGGCCGATGAGGGCGCCCCGGACGGGACGAGCCCTGCAGCGCCACCAAGCGGCCAAGACCCAGGTGAGCGGTAAACGCTGGCCCCAAAATGGGCTGACCAAGATCGCCAACCATGGCTCGTGATATATCTAAATGGCCGTTTACGAAATGAAGGCTCAGACTCGGGCTTCGGTCATATTAATCTTACCCGTTATAATGCCACAGGCATCAAGAAACAAGCGTTGGACCCCAGTTTCTTAGTGAATACTCTGGTACTTATCAAGCCAATTTACCTACGAATTCGGCGGTAAACCAAAACCTGTATTTCTAGGTTTTGTCAGACGAAGCCTGAGCCCGAGCCTGATCCATGGATTCGTAAAGGGCCTAAGGATCCACCTTTAAAAAAAAACTGACTTCCTATGCTCGTGCTTGCTTGGTTTCTCGTACTGAAATTTTCCACGTGTTAAAGAGCAAACATTTTTTACAGGTTCGGGGTGAATACACCGTACTGGGATCGAGGATAATAAACCTTTCTACTTGGCCACAAACCACTGAATGTCCAGGGTTTCTGTGTGTGACGGTAACGAAGCCACAGATTGAACCTGATCCATGGATTCGTGAAGGGCCATAGTCCACCCCACCCCACACCAAGAGACTTGTTCCAGTCCACGAGGATTGGAAGTTAGACGCCAGAATGACAGATAAATCATTGGCCATATCAAATCAAGTAGAATTTGCCCTCCTAGAGGCCCAGATAGCACGGTGTGCCTCAGTGCTTTGCCCGATTTCCCTGAAAGTAGATACGTGTGTACAGGCAATTCGGATGCGACCACTGGACCCCTGTACTGACCAAGGTCGTGTGGTGGAATCTGTACAGCTTAATGCACAAGCCTCCTCCTTTAAAGACCCAATTCAAAATTGGCAAGATCGGAAAACATCGATGTCCACAGATTTCCTTTTAATTTACACAGTTTGTTGATGGTCATGATAGAATCCTCATGTTGAAATCTTACGGTCTGGGATGCTGTACTTCCCTAGAAATCTTCACTCAAACATCGACAAATTGTTTATTACTCGCAAGTCATAAACTATTTCTTACACTAGGTGCAAAAACCGTGTCGGTTTTTTTTATTATTATTATTATTTATTTTTTTTCTTTTACCTTTTTCTACTTTCTGAGATCACCATTTGAGCTAAAACCTTCACAGGATTGCTTTTTGGGGATGTTTAATAGTTAACACACAAACTGTGGCAATCTTTTGACCTTTACCAATGTTGTGTAGGGCCTTTAAGGAAAGACGACTTGCAAAGATTAAAATCATCGGGCCCTTTCGAAAAAAAAAATGTATAGTCAGACTATGTTTGTACTGATGACCCAAGTAGCATCGGCTGTATAAACTTTATCAGCTCCCCCGATCCGAGCCACTGTATTTTATCCGTATACGCTTCCGGAAGTCTGACGTCACTTCCTGCCTGGGTCACACCAAAAGTGCCGTGTGTGATGACATCAACTCGTGGAGGTGAAAAAATCCCCTTTTGTTTTCGGAGTGTTTCCTCTGGCGCGGTATTGGTGAGACCGCTGACCTGTCTTTTTTCATTTTCCCTGTTGGTCCTTCCTCCCCCAGATAAGAGAGAGAAGAAGGCCAAGCAGCTGTTTGAGGAGCCGGACACGTGGTAGCTATCCCGGTAGACCCAGAGATCGCGGAGGCAGATTGGATTTTTGTTTTGTTAATACAGCGGCTGCCAAAAGGCAGGACCAGTCAGAACCGGTTGGAACCAGTTTGATCCCGTCGGCTTAGTCTTCCAGACAGTGATCATTGATTAACCAATTTCTAATTCAAAAAGGGGGAGGCAAAACCAGTTAGAGCCGGTTTGAACCAGTTTGATGCTGTTGGCTTAGTCTTCGAGACAGTGATCATAGATTAACCAATTTCTAAGTAAACAAGAACAAATGAAGAAAGCCAAAACCAGTCAGAACCGGTTTCAACCAGTCTGATCATGTTGGCTAAAAACTTGGCTTAGTCTTCGAGACAGTAATCATAGATTAACCAATTGCTAAGTAGGAAATACAAATACAAAAGGCAAATTAAACCAGTTAGAGCCGGTTTAAACAAGTTCGATCCTTTTGGTTTGATCTTCGATACATAATTATCACAGATTGACTAATTTGTAATAATTAAGTAATGATGCTTTAAAAATGGGAAAACCGGTAACATCAAGTTCGACCCAGTTGGCTAAATATTTCAGAGGGATTCTATATTGACCAAGATCTAAGTAAAAAGGTAAGAAAAAAAATCTCAGCCGACTTGTATAAGGCCTGAACTTTTTTAAGCGTGAAATTAGTCTAGTTCCATTCAGTCCGAGCCAGTAGGAAGTGGCTGAAACCGGCCCTAACTGGTCTGATTCGGTTTTCTCGTACCAGCCGATACACCCAGAGGAGTTTTTCATTTCATTCTGGTTTAATGCATTCCTCTCGTTTCCAGTCCAAGAATGTCACGATTTTCACTTATTATTAAAAGACAAGCAAACATACATACAAACGTACATTACAATTGCAAATATAATCTCATTAAAATAACATTGTAAAACATTGTACATCTTGCCTTCATGATCCATGTTACTTCCACATAACGAAAAGAAACAGCACATCATCATTACACAGCAAGCATAAGCACAACTGGGTGATTGAAAGTCAGAACGCAAAAACATGTTTCCAGTCTTGGAAAGGAGCTACATGATCAAACTGGATTAAACCGGTCCCAACTGAGTTGAACTGGTCGAAAACGGGACGGAACCAGTCCGAACCAGTTTCCCGCTGAAACCGAAATAAAGGCCAAACGTCTGCTATAAACTGGACACCAGATCATGACAAAATATTTTGTTTTAATTCTATGTTCTTTTTGTAGTCAATGGATGGTGAAACCATCTTTACTCCGATTCTGTGAATTTTATAAGAAAGGTTTTGTTTTCTTGCCCGTCTGTAGAGATACCGCTTTCAGTCATCTCTTGAGAAGTTGCTTTGAAAGACGGCATTCCGTACAGTTAGTCTCATTTCCAGCATCACTTCAATGTGTGGCTGCACACTGGGTGCATGTGTGTGTTTGTTATAGCGCTTGTGTCTTTGAACATCATTATTTTCGTAATCTTAAAATTTAGTGGGCCTGACGTTTCGATCCTAGCAGGACCTTTCTCAAAGGCAGAGTGAAAGCCTTTGAGAAAGGTCCTGCTAGGATCGAAACGTCAGGCCCACTAAATTTTAAGATTTACATTTTGGTAATTTTAGTCAGTAAGCAGTTTGCATCATTATTTTCGGTTGAACTATGTGAAGTGATTGCAGTTACATGTATCCCGTAGGTAAACCACAAGTCACTTTAAAAGAGAATGGTCACCAGTCGAGGATTGACCTTTCGCTATGTCTCTTGACCTTGATGTCATTATAAGAGCTTCCTTTGGGATTTACCGAGTCAAACCCGGAGGGCGAGCAGGTTTCGAATTGGTCCGGAAGACCGGTGGGAAAAACCAACGCCGGTGCGTTCATCAAGGACTTGCGTTGTGGCGCAGGTTGTGTTTTGTTTTGGTGTGCGATTGCTTAATACTATACAAAAGCGAATTTCATACAGTTACTCAGTCGGTAAAAAAAATATTTTCAATAAAATCGAAAGAGTAGCAATACTTGAAAAGTGACGTTATTTCCTTGAGCAAGTTATTGCCAGTTAGTCTTCCTGTCATTTCACACCGGGTCTTAGTATGTTTACTCTAAAAACGAAACAAAAACATGTAAACATGAGGTGTCATAGCACTGGACCTATTTACATGAAAAGGCATGTTACCATGCGCCATTGTTGCTCTGGGTGTTGGTCCCTTGGGGGCGCTGTTTTGGATGTCCAGTGCATGGTGGGTGCAGAACACTAAATAGAGCTCCCATTGAACACTGTACAAAAACACTCACTTTCAAAGCCAATTATCCCATGCCCAAAAGTCTCTCAGTTCTTGTAGCTATACTTAAAATTGTAGTTTGGACCTTCATCTCTCAGATTCTTTTCAATTTTAGTGCCCTTAGCCGATTAGATTTTTTGCTAATTACCCCCAGAAAAAAACACCCCCAAAATGTCTAGTCGTCCAAGCCGAATTTCTGCAAGGATTTTGAGATGGACCCCTCCACTTCCGCAGCCAAATAGGGCCACATTTAAAGCCATATATGGTCCAAATTTCATACCAAATTGAAGAGTGAACCCCCAGGTTTTCTTAAGCTTCACTTGTTCTACAATGTATCAGTTAATTAGCCTCCAAAGACCCCTTATTAAAAAAAAGTTGTGTGTACACACTTTATGATAATCAGCTCGGCGGAGCCATCTTGGATGGATTTTGTGTGCTGCACCCTTGGTAACCACGAGAGGGCGGGGCGGGTCGTGAGGGTAAAACGTTCAGTGACCGCTATCAGACCGAAAAGTACTGGACACGAATGGAACGGCCGGACGTGTAAGGAAAAATTGTGGAGCACGCGTCTACTCCTGATAATATCATTGGTAACTGGTACGGAGGCCTCTATATGCCATACTATAATCAATCTTGTATTGGCACCACCAAATATCTACGGAGCATTATAGTTTCATGTGTGTTGGAAATTTCTTGTAATACAGTTTGACTTTTGAGTCGACTTAAATATATAGCACTGAATGTTAGACGAAGCCGGAGTCTGATCCCGTGGTTACGAGTGGAAGGACTCAATATTCCTGTCTCTGAATCCAAAATGACGTCCCTTCAGGAAGATGTTCAGTTGCCTGCGAAGTTTGGGATTTCACGGGGCATTACGAACGGGTTTGTTCAGCCGCAGCCTCGCAATGATCCCCCTGAAACCCCATCTCCGTAAGCAGACGGCCAGGCAGGCAGACGGGAGGTACTGACGGGTGGACGGATGGGCGTGGGAGAGAGGGCGCCCTCTGTTGGCCTCCAGCGCGCTGACAAATCCACGCCGTGTGGGCGCATGCGCGGTGGCGCTCGTCCCATGATGCACTGCGGCGCCAGTAGCCGCGAAGACGCGTTGCATGAAGCTCATGTCATGCACACAAATCTACTACACAGTCCCTGTCCGATATCATAGGCTTTGGATTCCATTTGTGCACGAGTGTATGCAAGCCGGCTGCAGCCACTTCCTATGGACCTGTGCATTGACTGCAGACGTAGCCAGATAATGATTAGGAAAGTATTCGATCAACCTTGGTTGTGTCCCACGTGTTGGAAGCCTCCGTAAGTTTCCTACATGATCTCTTCTGGTGTTTCGTGCATTGTATTCCGTCTGGTGTCCTGTGTTTGTGTGGAGGTCAGCGTTGAGGTGTTCGTAGTCTGCGTCTGGGATTGTGCTGGCCAGTATGAGTGGCTAGACATTCCATGGGCCACATACTGGACAACAGGACAATCCCTAACCCAGGCCAGATGGCGGCAGAAGCTCATTTCGTGGAAGGAGAAGGTTGGCTGGCTTGCTGGCAGGCTGGCTGGATGGTTTTCTGGTTGGCTGGTTGGATGGTTTTCTGGTTGGCTGGTTGGAATTGGCTGATTGGCTGGCTGACTGGTTGGCTGGCTGACTGGCTGGCTGGTTTGCTGGCTGGTTGGCTGGTTGGCTGGCTGGTTGGCTGGTTGGCTGGCTGGTTGGCTGGTTGGCTGGTTGGCTGGCTGGTTGGCTGGTTGGCTGGCTGGTTGGCTGGTTGGCTGGCTGGTTGGCTGGTTGGCTGGTTGGCTGGCTGTTTTGCTGGCTGGTTGGCTGGCTGGCTGGCTGGCTGGTTTGCTGGCTGGTTGGCTGGTTGGCTGGCTGGTTGGCTGGTTGGCTGGCTGGTTGGTTGGCTGGTTGGCTGGTTGGCTGGCTGGTTGGTTGGCTGGTTGGCTGGCTGCTTGCCTGCATGGCTGTTATGTTGGCTTAATGGCGGGTTAGATTGGTCTGTTCTTTGGTTAATATTGGTTGTCACCCCGGTTGGCTAGTAGGTCAGTCGCTTTTGCAACTCCTCGAATCACATTCACCATAATCCTCACACCCCTCCATGAAGCACAGAACGCTCATTCAGGCGCATGACGAAATAAACATCTCCCCGCCCAAAAAAGAAAACAAATCGAGAACGGTTAATTAACTTCACAGCCACCAACCTCCCGTACACCGTACCCGCGCAGAATGGCCGCCTGAAAAAAAACCCAACCGCGTTCAATTCATCCACGAGTAAGCTGTGCTGTTAGCTGTGCCAAGAACAGTGTGTCGTGTAAAGGAAGGGGGTAACAAGGACTGGCGAGTTTCATCCTGTGAGTGAAACGGTTAGTAGAGCTGTTTATTAATTTGCTACAACGAAGGGGCACCCCACCCCAAACCCCCACCCCCACCCCCACCCCCACCTCACCCGTTGTCACATTGATATATAGTTGGCCATTCTCCTAGTCCTCATGGAATGTATGCAGCGCAACAATGGACTCGTTCTTGGTGGTCCCTTAGTCAGCCAAGCGTGGCACACTACCATTATAGAACAGCCTCATATTCCATTTTTTTTCCCCGTGTGATAATGTGCGCAAACGCATATTCGGGATTTGGAGGTTGGGTTTTTGTGGGACTAAGTCACGAGTTATGTCTTTTTTAGAAGAAGAGGGGAAAAAAGGGGTAGGAATTTTACTATACATAGTGAATTCGGCTCGTCTGCGGTTACGGTGACTGGCGAACGCCTTTCTGTGGGAGATGAATGAATTGAAAAAAAGAGAGGGAGGGAATTTCAACGGAAAGAAAAACTTGCAAATCATGGCACGACCGCATAATTATAGTGCTTTTGTTGTGCCTCGTGAAAGGGCTATTGAAATTCACGCAGACGCTGTAAAAATGGTGGACGATATTTTTGGAAGCATTTTGGGTAATGCTGGTCAAAATATCAACTGGTAACATCATTGGTCGGTAAATTGTCTCAATTTTGGATTTGTGTTGTTGGCTGGTTTGATTTACTTTTTTTCCTTTGGGGGTAATTAGATCCACCCAAAAATCATCACAGCGACAATTTGTTGTTTGCATCCGAATGAAAGCAAGGGCGTGATAACGTGAGATATACGGCAGTTAATGGTTGAATTGGTTGACTGGCACCCCCACCCCAGCAAAGACTAGTTGACTATTAGGGAAGGCCATCATCTAAGGGCTGGATAGCTCAGATGGTAAAAGCACTGGTGTGGCAAAGACTAGTTGACTATAAGGGAAGGCCACCATCTAAGGGCTAGATAGCTCAGATGGTAAGAGCACTGGTGTGTCAAAGACTAGTTGACTATTAGGGAAGGCCACCATCTAAGGACTGAATAGCTCAGATGGTAAGAACGCTGGTACGCAAAACCAGAGGTCTCGGGTTCAAGTCCCAGTCCAGTCAGACTTTCTTTGTCAATTTCCAAATTGTTGAAAACAAAAATTTAATTCCCAGACAGTTTTCCTTGTACTTTGTTTCATTGATCGGTCAAAGATAATGAATAATTGTTCGAGTGATCGATTGGACCGTAACCTTTTTAAGTTTGCCTTTAATGGTGTGCACCAAGGTAAATCTATACTGCATTTATACCGTGTCCACTTCCTCAAAGTGGAAGTGGGCGGGGCCATCGCCCACGACCCCCGTTGGGGGGTAACCCGGCCTAGCACTCGGCGGCGGGGTCGTCAAACTCCAACCCTGAATGAATATTCATGAGGTCAGAGGGCGTGACGTATACCGCGCATGCGTGGTTATTTCCCGCCAGCCTACAAGGAAATAGAAGTTTTAATTCATTTTTTTCATAGTATAACTCAGTCGCGCATTCTGAAACGGTGGGGGACTTTTTGAAGCGGCGTTTTTAGAGTAAATAATTTTAAAAATGGAATTATGGGATGTAATTGGGGTTGTTATGGGTGGGCTTGAATATAGAACATGATTGGATATGATCTAATTAATGGGGTTGGAATTGATGGGAAGGAATAGGTCTAGGATGGAATGGAATTCGATGGAGTGGGGTGGAACGGGACGGGAGGGGTTGGGATGAAATGGAATGGAATGGAATGGAATGGAATGGAATGGAATGGAATGGAATGGAATGGAATGTAATGGAATGTAATGGAATGGAATGGAATGGAATGGAATGGGATGGAATGGAATGGAATGGAATGGAATGGAATGTAATGGAATGGAATGGAATGGAATGGAATGGAATGGAATGGAATGGGATGGAATGGAATGGAATGGAATGGAATGGAATGGAATGGAATGGAATGGAACGGAACGGAATGGAATGGAATGGAACGGAATGGAATGGAATGGAATGGAATGGAATGGAATGGAATGGAATGGAATGGAATGGAACGGAATGGAATGGTATGGAATGGAATGGAATGGGACGGAATGGAATGGAATGGAATGGGATGGAATGAGATTGAATGGAATTGAATTGGATGGAACAGAATGGAATGTGATGGAATGGAATGGAATGTGATGGAATGAAATTGAATTTGATGGAACATAATGAAATGTGATTGAATGGAACTGAATGGGATGGAACAGAATGGAATGTGATGGAATGGAATTGAATGTGATGGAACAGAATGGAATGTGATGGAATGGAATGGAATGGAATGGAACAGAATGGAATGTGATGGAATGGAATTGAATGTGATGGAACAGAATGGAATGTGATGGAATGGAATGGAATGGAATGGAACAGAATGGAATGTGATGGAATGGAATTGAATGTGATGGAACAGAATGGAATGTGATGGAATGGAATGGAATGGAATGGAACAGAATGGAATGTGATGGAATGGAACTGAATGTGATGGAACAGAATGGAATGTGATGGAATGGAATGGAATGTGATGGAATGAAATTGAATTTGATGGAACATAATGAAATGTGATTGAATGGAACTGAATGGGATGGAACAGAATGGAATGTGATGGAATGGAATTGAATGTGATGGAACAGAATGGAATGTGATGGAATGGAATGGAATGGAATGGAATGGAACGGAATGGAATGGAATGGAATGGAATGGAATGGAATGGAATGGAATGGAATGGAATGGAATGGAATGGAATGGAATGGAATGGAACGGAATGGAACGGAATGGAACGGAATGGAATGGAATGGAATGGAATGGAATGGAATGGAATGGAATGGAATGGAATGGAATGGAATGGAATGGAATGGAATGGAACGGAATGGAATGGAATGTAATTGAATGGAATGTAATTGAATGTGATGGGATGGAATGGAATGGAATGGAATGGAATGGAATGGAATGGAATGGAATGGAATGGAATGGAACGGAATGGAATGGAATGGAACGGAATGGAATGGAACGGAATGGAATGGAATGGAACGGAATGGAATGGAATGTAATTGAATGGAATGTAATTGAATGTGATGGGATGGAATGGAATGGAATGGAATGGAATGGAATGGAATGGAATGGAATGGAATGGAATGGAATGGAATGGAATGGAATGGAATGGAATGGAACGGAATGGAATGGAATGGAATGGAATGGAATGGAATGGAACGGAATGGAATGGAATGGAATGGAATGGAATGTAATTGAATGGGATGGAATGAGATTGAATGTGATGGAACAGAATGGAATGTGATGGAATGAAATTGAATTTGGTGGAACAGAATGGAATATGATGGAATGGAATTGAACGGGGTGGGATCACTGGGATGGGGTGGAATAGAGTAAGTTGGATTGAATCGGAATGGAGTGCAGTGGAATTGAATGATATTGAATGGAATGCGATGGAATTAAATGGGACGGGTGGAATGGAATGCTGTGGAATGAAATTGAAAAGAAAGAAAAAACAATATAATTGAATCTACTGCAATATAATCCGATGGAATCCAGCACACCTAATAAAATCATGCTTAGGATTCTTGTACCCACCCGTTCGCTTAATCCAATCTCTATAAACATACATCTTATATCTACTCGACCTCGTCAGTTCGTAATGCATTTTAACCCAAGAGACTGAGTTACTATACTGCCTCCTCCCGCACCAACTTACGGGACCGGCGAACCATCCTTCACCGCGTCCGACCAGAGAGCCCCGCCGTGTCCACGCGATGGTCGCCCCGTTCATGCCCAGCTCCGTCGCCCGGTCCTTCGCCCGTGACCCGACGGAGTCTCTATCGGGGGTAGATAGAATCCCAGCCCATCCGTGCTGCACACTAGCTATGGCAAATAGGGCGGTCTCGTTCAGTGCGCTGCACACGGCGCGCTCGTCGGTGGAAATACCCTTCTACTGCACAACTTTCCCGCCCATTTCACGGAACTCGGACCACATGCTGTAATGACGCATGGGGGAATTCCATGTTCGCGTGCAAGGCCATGCAAGCACCGTCCACACAATCTTTGAGTGCGTTTGTCTTATCTATCGACCCGCTCTGAAAAAAAACATCGATAGAAAAAATCCCCTGGGCTTTCTCAGGCATGCCTCGTCCAGCTGGATTTGGGGCATTGGTGTTTTTTTTTATGTTTTTTTTTTTTTGGGGGGGGCCTGTTGTGTGCAAACTTTTAGCCCTTGCCCGATCTGCAAGTTTGTGCTAAGTTTCTTGCATGAACTTCAAACTTGGTGTTTTGTTTGGGTTAGCGTTAGGGGTGGGGTAGATAGGGATATCGTTAGATGTAGGGGCAGGGTAGGGTAGCGGTATAGGGGTGGGGTATATAGCGGTAGGGGTGGGGTATGAGTTACTGTTAAGGTTAGGGTATAGTCCAGTCTAACTGTAAGCCATGCTCCCAACCGCCTAAAACCTAAGTTTGAAGTTGGCGTAAGGGACATTGCTCAATCTTTAGATTTAGTGTTTTGGTTAGGGGTATGGTTGGGGTAGGGTTAAAGCTATGATGAGGGTAGGCCTATAGGTTAAGGGCTATAGTGTAAGGGCTATAGGTTAAGGGCTATATGTTAAGGGCTATAAGGTAAGGGCTATAGGGTAAGGGCTATAGGGTAAGGGCTATAGGTTAAGGGCTATAGGGTAAGGGCTATAGGGTAAGGGCTACAGGGTAAGGGCTATAGGGTAAGGGCTATAGGGTAAGGGCTATAGGGTAAGGGCTATAGGGTAAGGCCTATAGGGTAAGGGCTATAGGGTAAGGGCTATAGGGTAAGGGCTATAGGTTAAGGGCTATAGGGTAAGGGCTACAGGGTAAGGGCTATAGGGTAAGGGCTATAGGGTAAGGGCTATAGGGTAAGGGCTATAGGGTAAGGGCTATAGGGTAAGGGCTATAGGGTAAGGGCTATAGGGTAAGGGCTATATGTTAAGGGCTATAAGGTAAGGGCTATAAGGTAAGGGCTATAGGGTAAGGGCTATAGGGTAAGGGCTACAGGGTAAGGGCTATATGTTAAGGGCTATAAGGTAAGGGCTATAAGGTAAGGGCTATAGGGTAAGGGCTATAGGGTAAGGGCTATAGGGTAAGGGCTATAGGGTAAGGGCTACAGGGTAAGGGCTATAGGGTAAGGGCTACAGGGTAAGGGCTATAGGGTAAGGGCTATAGGGTAAGGGCTATAGGGTAAGGGCTATAGGGTAAGGCCTATAGGGTGAGGGCTATAGGCCAAGGGCTAGGGTTAGGGTCGGGGTAGTGCAGTCTTCCCCTGGCCCTTATCTCCAACCCTAACCCTAAGTGAAAAGTTTGCGCAAGGGACCCTGAAAACAGCTCTTTTCTTCATAAAATGTGACATTGACATTACCCAAAGTAGAAGAGCAGCCAGGTTAGCATTCTCCCTCGTTTAGACACTCCTGAGTGACTTGCTTGGGAGCGTGTTTCGTGCGAGAGGGTTTCTTTTTCAATTCTGTGCTTGACTCAAAATTCACGAGACTCCGAGGACGACCTACCGGGACGGTCTATACATTCACCGGGGACGGCGCCGCGCTGGCCCCGCTCGCTCCTGTTTGAGCTACGCGCCTCTTACGGCACGCTTCCTTGGTGTCGTTTGCGAGTTTTTGATCTTCGCGTTTTCACCCTCGTCTAATCACAGGCTGAAAACAAATGAAAGATTTTGACTGATTTTCTATAACTTCCAAACCTACGTCTTGTGTGACGTTATACTGATATCACGTCCAGTCATGCTGGTTTGTGTAGTTGTACAGCAATGGCACGATTGCCTTCATTTGTGAAACATACAAAATAAATGAGAATTCTAACTCTACAATTTCCCATGACTTCCTTGTAGTTGCACCTCCGAACAAGTCTATCCGGAATTCATTGTTTTTACAAATAATTTTGAGGGCCTCACGTTTCGACCCATTTCAGGGCCTTTTCTCGAAGGGTATAATTTCCCAGGCCCTAACACACTCAATCTGACCCATGTAGGCATGTATCAACCGTAGCCATGATTATGCGTGCGCATTTGATTACAAAATGGCCGACGGTATACCCACGAAAGAGGAAACAATACTGAAATATTTTGTCTTTCGGCATAACATTTTGTCTGCGAATTTTACTGCTAAAGATTTAGCAAGAATTAGTTGGTAGAGATTGTTCCAAATAATGGCTGTAGCTACTAGCTTTGTGATTAGACAGAAGCACAAATACCGGTTATTCAGTATCATTCGTGTTCGTACAGATAACACGACTCTGGGACCGTTCCTAAGTTAAGACGAGTTCAGCCGCGTTGCTAAAGAAGTTATGCGTTCGTTCATGAAACACGGCCTGCAAATAGCCCAAATATTTCCATAAACGGCCCGAATTCAAACGACATGTACTGAGTTCGGAGTCAATTTGTCACCAATACTTCGATCCTAGGACGTGTCTTGACGTGGAACGAGTTACCCCTCCTAAGACGCGTCTTAGCGTTTCGTGAAATCAACCGATTGCAGAGTATCTTAAAAAACACCACCACCCCAACAAACTTGACGAACATTTATGAGAGCTTTGCAAAGGGTCAACACGATGCCATGTGGTAACGATATAATGTGATCTGGGTGTAGAGTGTTATATTCTGTTATATGCGCGAGACGAAATTCTCCCCATCCGTGGGCACAACACTCAATTTAATGGGCTAAGCACTACCGATACCTTTTGTATGCGTTGACTCGTAATTACTATTTTTGCCAGTTTTTCCTTGAAAATATATCTAGGCTAGCTTGTTCTTTGTCATCACCAAATGGGGGTAGAAACAAAGCGAGCAGTCGTCACAAAGGGGCCAATTTTTGGTCGTTGTGCTTAATTAATTATTAGGTAATTTATCGGTAGCTGTATAATTATGGTTGTTGCTGTTGCTTCTGCTGTAAGTTGCCTTTGCTGAACGAGACAGAGACAGGGAGACAGAAAGAGAGAGACAGAGAGACAGAGAAATATGGGAACAGACATAATTATGCAGAGAGACACACCAAGAAAAAGAGGGACAGAGAGGCAGAGAGGAACAGAGAGACAGAGAGAAACGGGGAAATAGAGGGAAAGAGAGAGAATGAGAAAGATATAGGAACAGAAATAGGCAGAGAGACACAACGAGAGAAAGCCTATGGAGACAGAGAGACAGGGAGAGACGGAGAGAGACTGAGAGAGACAGAGAGACGGAGACGGAGAGAGACGGAGAGGGACAGGGAGAGACAGTGAGAGAGACAGATCTGATCGAGGGACAGACAGAGTATAGAGAGAGACAGAGACAAAAAAACAGAGAGACACGAAGAAACGCAAAGACACAGAATGAAAGGGACAAACAGAAAGAAAGGGACAAACAGAAGGAGACGGGTAGACAGAAAGCTAGACAGGCAGACATGCAGAGGTAAATAGAGAGACAGGTAAACAGAGAGACAGAGGTGAATGTACATAGAGACAGCGAGACACAGAGATGAAGACACATAGAGAGACAGAGACACAGAGATGAAGACCCAGGGATTCAAGGAGGAGTGATGAGAGCTTCTCTGTTGTGAAGACTCCATCGTTACAGCCGATCCATCCCCCACGGACATGTAATAAAGACGGCTCAACTTCAGCTTGAGCTTCCTGGTACGGTGCAGTACTATTACGCAGCTGCAAATACTCACCGCGCAGCCTTCTAGTGGCCTGCCTGGCCGCTGTCCCACGGGGCCCCGTGTGTGTGGGATCGAGAGCCGTCTGCCTTTCTGTCCATTCGTCGGTCCAGCCCTCGTGCCGTGCCGTTCGTCACCGGTCATCGCGGTACAGGTCAAGCCATCGTCCGCACCCTCAACCATCCCGCCTGCAAACGAACACAAACACTAACGTCCGAACGGTTCCGTGGCTGGATAATAGCGTTCGGCCGGTCTGCCCTATAGACGGTATAGTGGAGCACCAAACATACGCGCTGTGATGTGAGCGGTACCTTTTCCCTCAACATTTCTCAGCGATGTGAGGGTTCACGAAAAAAACCCGGGAGAATGCGCACTGCTCACTGACCGACTGACATCATTGAAGCTGAAATGTTACCTGGTGGTGAGGGGCATGCGCAGATCGTTTGCCTCCGGGCGGTAGAAAGCACAGCGACCTCCCTCGCCCATCGCTGCGTGCGCAGCTCACCATTCAGTATTTTGTAAAAAAAAAAAAAAAGGTTGAAGAATGGAACCTCTGCTTTGTGTAGTGCTTGCATGCAACAACATGTGAACACATTCGGCCAACGGGAGTCATTCCATTCGGAGTCCGTGGGAAATTATTGAGACCATTTTTTGCACGAGGGATGTGTTTTTTTTATGAGCAATACCGGGTTGCAGCCCTACGGAACTGCATGCAACGTGAACGCTTCTCTGTCGCTAACAAATTTTGTTTGATATTCGTTTATTTGGTTTCACAATTTAGACCAATTTTCTTCAAGAGGACTGCATAGAAAGGCTCTGCTTGCATAACTATTGCCTCGTGCGATATGGGCCCTATCTGGCAGATGAGTGCATAGCAGGGCAGGGCAGAGCAGAGCAGGGCAGGGCAGGGCAGGGTGGGGCAGGGCGGGGCAGGGCAGGGCAGGGCAGGGCAGGGCAGGGCAGGGCAGAGCAGGGCAGGGCAGGGCAGGGCAGGGCGGGGCAGGGCATGACAGGGCATGGCATAGTAGAGCAGAGCAAGGCAGGGCAGGGTAGGACAGGACATGACATGACAGGACATGGCAGAGAAGGACAGAGCAGGGCAGAGCAAGGTAGGGCAGGGCAGGGCAGGGCAGGGCAGGGCAGGGCAGGGCAGGGCAGGGCGTGCCAGGGCAGGGCAGGGCAGGGCAGGGCAGGGCAGGGCAGGGTAGGGCAGGGCAGGGTAGGGCAGGGCAGGGCAGGGCAGGGCAGGGCAGGGCAGGGCAGGACAGGACATGACATGGCAGGACATGGCAGAGAAGGACAGAGCAGGGCAGAGCAAGGTAGGGCAGGGCAGGGCAGGGCAGGGCAGGGCTGGGCAGGGTAGGGCAGGGCAGGGCAGGGCAGGGCAGGGCAGGGCAGGGCAGGGCAGGGCAGGGCAGGGCGGGCCAGGGCAGGGCAGGGCGGGGCAGGGCGAGGCAGGGCATGACAGGGCATGACAGAGTAGAGCAGAGCAAGGCAGGGCAGGGCAGGGCTGGGCAGGGCAGGGCAGGACATGGCAGAGCAGAGCAGGACAGGGCACAGAAGGGCAGAGCAGAGCAGAGCAAGGTAGGGCAGGGCGGGCCAGGGCAGGGCAGGGCGGGGCAGGGCATGACAGGGCATGACAGAGTAGAGCAGAGCAAGGCAGGACAGGGCAGTGCAGGGCAGGACAGGACAGGACATGGCAGGACAAGGCAGGGCAGAGAAGGGCAGAGCAGAGCAAGGTAGGGCAGGGCAGGGCAGGGCAGGGCAGGGCAGGGCAGGGCAGGGCAGGGCAGGGCAGGGCAGGGCAGGGCAGGGCAGGGCAGGGCTGGGCAGGGCAGAGCAGGATAGGGCAGGGAAGGGCAGGGCAGAGCAGGATAGGGTAGGACAGGGCAGGGCAGTGCAGGGCAGGACAGGGCAGGACATGGCAGGACAAGGCAGGGCAGAGAAGGGCAGAGCAGAGCAAGGTAGGGCAGAGCAGAGCAAGGTAGGGCAGGGCAGGGCAGGGCAGGGCAAGGCAGGGCAGGGCAGAGAAGGGCAGAGCAGAGCAAGGTAGGGCAGGGCAGGACAGGACATGGCAGGGCAGGGCAGGGCAGAGAAGGGCAGAGCAGAGCAAGGTAGGGCAGAGCAGAGCAAGGTAGGGCAGGGCAGGGCAGGGCAGGGCAGGGCAGGGCAGGATAGGGCAGGGAAGGGCAGGGCAGAGCAGGATAGGGCAGGGAAGGGCAGGGCAGAGCAGGGTAGGACAGGGCAGGGCAGAGCAGGATAGGGCAGGGAAGGGCAGGGCAGAGCAGGATAGGGTAGGGCAGGGCAGGGCAGGGCTGGGCAGGGCAGGGAAGGGCAGGGCAGAGCAGGGTAGGACAGGGCAGGGCAGAGCAGGATAGGGCAGGGAAGGGCAGGGCAGAGCAGGATAGGGTAGGGCAGGGCAGGGCAGGGCTGGGCAGGGCAGAGCAGGACAGTGCCGGACATGCAAGGAAGAAAAAGGCAGATAAGAGCAGGTCAGGTCAGGGCATAGTAAATCAGGACATGGCAGATCAGGACATCTCAGGGCATTGGAGAGCAGGACATGGATAGGCAGGGCAGTGCGGGGAAGAGCAGAGCATATTTTGATCCTAACAGATAATTTCTCGAAGGCACACAGCGAGGAAGATAATGCTGCAGTCGAATAATTATTGTCCAAAGGTGGTTCAAATTACATCTAGGATATTTCATTTAAAACTGGGCACAATTTAATCGATATTGCCAGTGTATTATATGATATCAAGTATAAAGTAAAACTTCCCCAACACTGGGTAAACCCCCCCCCCCCAAAAAAAGAGGGTTATTTCGTGAAAAATAGGAAAGGAAATTTGAATGGACCGGGACCTCCTGTTGAACATACCAGCGCTTTAAACCGCAATAGGTCTGGAGTTCAAATACACGGGTCGCAGTCTGAGTTACTTGGCTATTTTCACAAGTCGGTTCACAATCATCTCCCTGTCATTTTGTTCCCTTTCCCTTCGTTCGTTCCAACACGACGCGCTATGCCTGGGATTCTTTTGCAGAGCATAGCCATGGGCCTTACTGTGATGGGCAGCGGACGCGTCATCAGATCGATGTCATTCATACTCACACGACCCGTGGCCATGTGGCCAAGTGGCTACAGGACGTCTACACTCGAGTCGCGGGTTCGAATCCCGCCCGAGTTGCCTGTATTTGTTTTCAGCAGGCAATCGGGCAAAGCACTGAGTAGACAGTGATTGATAACACGTTGAGTATAGTCGAATCCCAATTGAATCTTGTATGTTTTCACGGGATGGTGAGTCAATTTTGAACATAAGAATATTGCATTTAAAATGCGCACATCAGTCCACGCTGTGAAACTCGTAGTTCTGCGTATCACAAGGACACACTATAAAGGCCCAATACAACATTGGGAAGATCGGAAAACATCGACGTCCACAGATTTCCTTCTAATTTACACAGTTTGTAGATGGTCACGATAGAATCCTCATGTTGAAATCTTACGGTCTGGGATGTTGTACTTCCCTACAAATCTTCGCTCAAACATCGGCAAATAGTTTATTACTCGCAAGTAATAAACTATTTCTTACACTACAGAATGGTGCAAAAACCGTTTTTTACCTTTTTCTACTTTCTCAGATGACCATTTGAGCTCAAACCTTTGCAGGATTTCTTTTTTGGAATGTTTAATGGTTTAACACAAACTGTGGCAATCGTTTGACCTTTACCAATGTTGTATAGGGCCTTTAACGCTACCATTATAATGCGGGCGGACAAATTAATGTTTTGAAGAAAACATAATGACAAACTTCGATAAGATTCGAAGGTTTGCATGATGGATGTACAAGATAATTGGAAGATTTGTGGTGACACTTTCAGCCCTTGTAAGATAGAATATGACAAGAATTAAATCTCCCGACGACGGGCAGAGTTACCGGCTCTTTTCAGAGACTGACACTCACACCGTCTCAAAGGAGATGTTACACGGTGTCACAGCAAACCTTCCACTTTATGTACATCCTTTTCAAAAAACGCCTTTTTTCCCAAAACGCATCTCTCCTCATGCCATGGATGCATTCGCCGGCGATTATAATTATACGATCAACGGATTGATTCCTGGAAAACATCCCATCTCAGTTTCATTAACATGTTTCGAGCGCACGTGTACAATGTACATGCATGCTTAATGTATACCATCGTCAACGTTTCCACGTAATGGCGAATGCTAATTTCTCAACCCTAACCAATTTGATAAAAAGCAGACCCGAAAACCGTAATCAGTATCCCATGGGTTTTTATAGTATATCCACATAGGTTTTGCGCAATCTAAATGTCCATTACTATTATCATTATTATTATTACCACTTATGCTGTTAAACCTCGTAGTCCACCGCATCTTAAGAACACTCTATACACGACTGTGGGGAATCGGGATTTTTTTGAAAGTGTCTTCTTTAGCCTCCGTAGTAACACTCCACCATCCCATAATTTCATATTCATGAACGCAACACTAATGATCCATCTATATGCCTTCCCCGAAAACCGGAATCGAATTTGAATACCTCTGCAATTCCCTTAAAGTGAAGATCGGAATACATAGATGTCCACAGATTTCCTCAGTTTGTAGATGGTCATGAGAGAATCCTCATGTTGAAATCTTACTGTCTGGGATGCTGTACTTCCCTAGAAATCTTGACTCAAACATCGACAAATAGTTTATGACTCGCAAGTCATAAACTATTTCTTAAACTACAGAATGGTGCAAAAACCGTAACGGTTTTTTACCTTTTTCTACTTTCTCAGATCACCATTAGAGCTAAAAGCTTCGCAGGATTGCTTTTTTGGGATGTAAAAATAATGGTTTAACACACAAAGTATGGCAATCTTTTGACCTTCACCAATGTTGAATTGGGCCTTTTAGGCATTACCAAGGTCGACTACCGTAATAATCGATTCTCGTTATTCGCTTTGGGAGTATCGATGAAACGCGGCATGGTGGAGGTGGCCCGACCCTTCACTATACCGATCAAAAAGGGGGTGAAAATGCGTTTGGAAAGATGCAAATAAGGTTCAAAGCGCCATTTTTTAAAAGAAAAAAATGTTTCTTTCCTCCTGCACGGTTGTAGTCGCCACTCGCCAGATTATGGAAAAGTCGATGACATGTATACACGCGCCCGTAATAAACTTGTATCGAAACGGCTTCTTCCCTCGTTCAGCCTTTTTCTGGAATTCCCTTCCTGGTTCTTGCTTTCCCCCTGCCTGTAGTACGATCTTGCCCTTTTTAAAAAGGAATGTTAATTCCTAGCCTATCTCCAGCCTTCCTGAGTCCCTCTCTATCTCCTTCTTTCTCTTGCCCTTGACCTTGAGTGGTTTTTCAGCCTTGTTTTGGGCGATTTTGCATATATAAATCAATCAATCAATCGAAAAATTGGCAAAAAAAACTTTGACTGGACCGGGTCTTGAACCCGAGATCTCAGGATTAACGTACTAGTGCTCTTCCATCTGCAATTGTTTTTCAATTTGTTCAAAAGTTCCCATTCAGTTTTTCCTTGGTTTGTTTGATCAATCAACCAACCAATCAATCATTAACTTTATTTTCTACATAAAAAATAGACTATTTTTTTTTGTGATTGGTATATTATTTGCCAATATTTGTAATTTACTTATGCAAAAGTTCTTTTTCCATATATATATATATATATTTTGTTTTCTGTCATCCAATTAGTTTGGAGAGCCCCCTGACAGAAACTAGTTTCTTTTGGGCAATCCTGCGGGAGTTAATTGGATGTTGTTTCTGTTATTGTTGCTGTTGTTGTTTGTTTGTTTGTCTGTTTGTTGTGGGGTTTTGGTTTTTTTATTGATTTATTTCGGTTTTCCACTTTATTCTTACTTGTGTGCTTTGATGTGAATGCTGTACCTGTATCCCGAAAAATGAAATAAATAAAATAAAAAATAAATAAAACTAATTAAGGTAAAATAGGTAAATAATCAGACATACAACACGAAACATCGGTATTCTAGTCTAATTATGCATGATTTCGCTTGGATTATTCCTCGTTAATGAACTGAGACCCAGTCACTTCTCCCTAGCTTGAAAAGGAAAGATGAAACCAATATTCCTTCTTTTTTATTTTCCGGTCATTTTTCGATCGTGCCTTGAAAAATGAAATAGAGACGAAAGAGAATGTATTCGTAGTGGCTCGGTTTTTATTTAAAGGACTTGTGTTCTGTTTATTCACTCACAACGCAGTGTATTTTGTTACAGGATGTAAGATGCACGCGTACTTAGGCCTATTATAATTATGCACCGCACACACACTTGGTCGAGATCCATGGTTTAGCATTGGGCATTATAAGGTCAAATAATCTGGAAGGCGTATAAGGAATCACTGCTCAACAACTGTAATGAGTCATATTTGAATAAAAGAGTTTTTTTGTTCTTATAATAAGGGGAGCCGCGTGAAATACTGACCGTATAGTAATTATTATGGCTTCACGGGGCGGTGTGCTTTGGCTGAGCAGCGGGTACAGAGTCACGCAGTCGTGGGGCGTGGCGACGCGTTCGGCCCGGCGCCCAGCGTGTCCGGGACCCGCTTGCCCTGCGCATCCGTCGTGTCTGATAATAGCCTAGTTACACTTCTTATTAATGAGCCTTCTTTTGAATTCACACGCTTGGCTTCTCTTGTCTCTTTGATCTTCCCTTTGCCTATTGCTTGACTTCCTCCCTGGTCTGTCTACGAACGTTTCTCCCTTGTCAACCTGATCATCTTTTATCTCCTTACTCCAATCCCCTCCTATGATGCTGGCCGTTTACGAAAATAATGGAGGCTTAGGCTGCTGCTAAAGGTTCGGTCTTAATATTTCTTCTACCCATTATAATGTCACAGGCATCTAGAAACAGGCGTTTATACCCTGTACAAGTACAAGCCCAAGGCTGATCCATGGGTCTTAATGGCTAATATAGGAGGGTTTGCGGTGACACCATGTATCGGGTCTCTTAAAGAAGAGGTGTGGTTCTGAAAAGAACCTGAGTGGTAACTCGACGTTTCGACCAGTATGCTCTGGCCGTCATCAGGCCGTCACCTCCTGATGACAGCCAGAGCATATTGGTCGAAACTTCGAGTTACCACTCAGGTTCTTTTCAGAACCATACCTCTTCTTTAAGAGACCTTATACATGGTGTCACTGCAAACCCTCCTATAGAGTTATCACACAGGTTCTTTTCCGAACCACACCTCTTCTTTAAGAGACCTTATACATGGTGTCACTGCAAACCCTCCTATAGAGTTATCACTCAGGTTCTTTTCATAACCACACCTCTCCTTTAAGAGACCTTATACACGGTGTCCCCGCAAACCTTCCTATATTGATTAACCCACCATGCAAAGCCTTAAGTCTTATTTATTGATTGTAGTGGCATTTATTTTACAGTCTGTCATTCTGCATCTTTGAGAAAGGGCATGCTGGGATCGAAATAGCAGGCCCTTTATGTTTTGGGGAAAAGAATCAGTATGCCGATAGAATCACAGAATACTGACTGCTTTGTCTTCTCTCTCTATCCGCCTCCTCTCTTCTCCCTCTCTCTCTGTCTCTGTACTCTCCCTCTCTCATCTTTCTCTCCCTTTCCCCCACTCTCTCCCTAGATCTCGGTCTCTCTCCCTTTCTCTCTCCATCACTATCTCCCTCTCCCCCTCTCTCTCCACCTCTCCCTAACTCCCCATCTCTCCGTCTCCTCTCTCCCTCTTGCTCTCCCCCTCTCTCTCCCTCCCTTACCCCTCTCTCTCTCCCTCCCTCACTCCCCTCCCTATCTCCCTCCCTCCCACCCTGTCTCCCTCCCCCTCTCTCTCAGTACCCCCTCTCTTCTTCATCCCTCACTCTCTTCACCCCTCTCTCTATCTCCTCTCTCCCTCCCTCTTGACCCCTCTTGACCGCTCTCTTATCCCCAAAACCCTTTTTGCACAGGATGTGACCGAGGAATTTCGATTATTTTGCCCATAAGCTTTCTCAGTTTTCGCTTCGACCCTGCGAAGTACAGTTTCACTTCATAAAACAGATCATCGCTAGATCCTATCATCAATACAGGGACGACAATGCAGTTGGGCCATTATTTGCTGCAAGCCTTACAAATTATTAATCGTACCCCAACTTACGATTAATCGTAATCCAACTTACGATTAATCGTAATCCAACTTACGATTAATCGTAATCCAACTTACGATTAATCGTAATCCAACTTACGATTAATCGTAATCCAACTTACGATGGACAAACCACCGTGCAGTTTCATTGCATAGCTATCGGTCTTGTTTGTTAAAATTTAGTGGGCCTGACGTTTCGATCCTAGCAGGACCTTTCTCAAAGCCCTTGTTTGTTGTTAGGTCGCACGTTGCTACGAGTTTCGTGAAATCGACTACGTAAAGACACGTATATGTGACCCGGCACAGCATAATGAGGAATAACCCCACTTTACCGATTTAGAGATTTTCTAATGATGTGAAAGAGTATACCATTAGCTTTCAAATGATATCAAAATATAACATCCTCTAATACTTAGAAATTCCGAAAATACAAAAATAAGAAAATTGATTTGTAATCGAATTGTGAAGATACTTTAACTTCAGGCGTTGTTTACTCGAAAAGTGTTTTGGTGGGATATTCTTCATGTTGTTGTGCCGGGTCACATTTTTCTGAGCATCGTGTGGGTGTACACCAAAAAACATAATTATCAAGAACATTGAATGACCTCGCAACTTCGTGAAAACGCCTTTGCGGACAAAACTCAGAAACGTACAAGATTCAATGAGAATTTGCGTTACACGGTGCGTAATCTAACAATGTGTATGCCTTGTAGTGCGACCCCTGCTTTACCATTGAGCTGATGAAGGTCGTGCGGTGGATTCGAATCTATAATATTGCGTGTGTACCGCTTGGCACCACTCATATTCATAACTCATACTTTGAAAAGTCATTGGCCTATGATGAGTTTGTATCGAGGAGAATGTACTTCAACAAAGAAGGGTTTTTCTGTTCTCAATTAGACACTGTATATAATTTAGTCCGAGTAACTTGGACCCGACAAGTCACCCGTTTTTTATTGAATTTTGAAATTTTGAGTTTCGGGTGAGTAAAGCAAATGACCAGTATTACTATTAGAATCCTTGATTCTCACTGAATCCAAAAATGGGCACGTAGGACGGTGATACGGGTGTTTTCGGCGGTAAATCTGGGGGTTTGTGTCGGGTAGTTTTTCGGTCGAAATGTTTTTGGCGGTTTGTACACATAATCCATATCATGACTCGGTTTGACTTGGACCCTACAGTCACCCGAAACTCAAAATTTCAAAATTCGATAAAAAAGGGTGACTTGTCGGGTCCAAGTTACTCGGACTATATATAATTACGCTCAGAAATTGACTTACCCGCTTCGAGAAGCGTTCATCGGTGTCGTCGACCGGGAACGATCGGAGGAATTGGAGCCAGCGTGCAGCATCGCGAAGTTCCCCGTCAGCAGCGGCCAGGCGCCCGGTCCAAAGAGCGAGTACGACACGGTCACGCCCGGCCAGTGTGTAAGCCCTTTCCCTTCACCCCCTCGGATCACCGGGAACGACACTCATCTCGTTACCCCGTGATCTCCACACCACCACCGTGCCCCCACGGCCACCTAACGACCCGGGAGGAAACGAAAGTGAAAGAAGATCGGACTAAATACCTCCGTTGCCATAGCCCGTTACCTGCGTCACCGCCTGGGCGGGAGAAAAAAACCCACGATGCACCAGAAAAAGTCGCCACAGTCGACTCCAGCCCCCCACGTTCGAGAGCTCAGATACCGAGGTGGACACGATTCTTACCGCTGTCCTTTGCGGCTATTTTTAAAAGTCCAGCGCAGTCCGCACGCCCACTAAATAAGCCCTTTATCCACCACGGCTTGGCTAGAAATGAAGACAAAATGTTAATCCCCCTCCCCTCGAAAAAAAAAAAGTCCCTTTCGATCCACAAAATGAAACGGGGGTTGTGCGTGCGGCGGATGCGGAATTATTCATTGCAAGTTCGCCGGCTGCTCGCGTTTTGAATGGGGCGAGTTATTGTGTGTGGCGTGACCCCGGTGTCACCGAGAATAGCACCGGGGAAGAGGAAGGGGGTTCCCCCGCGTTGAGTAATCGCGTGACGTCAATCGGGGCCCCGGCCAATCAGGGGAGGGCACGCTTCGGCGGCGGCCGCGGCAATAGATCGCCGGCTGTGATTGGTCGCTATCGGTGCCAGGCGTCGGCAGGGTTATCGCATTATTTTTTTCCCCCATAGTGTAAAGAGTAGTCAAAATGCGGTCAATGCGATGCAACGACTCCCCATAATGTATTGATAATTACTGGGCGCCCACTGTCTGTCCCTCTGTCTCTGTCTCTGTCTCTGTCTCTGTCTCTGTCTCTGTCTCTGTCTCTCAGTCTCTCTTCGAAGTCACTGTCTCTTTGTCTGTCTGTCTTTCTCTGCCTGTCTCTCTGACTTCTGTCACTGTCTCTTTGTCTCTCTGTCTCTGTCTCTCAATTGGCCTCTCTCTCCAGCTGTTTTACAACCTTCATTGGTAATCCCTGCATTTATTTTTCTATAAATGTTTGTCTCTCAGTGTCATTCTCTTTCTCTCTGTCTCTCATCTCTATCCTCCCCATCCGTCTCTGTTCTATGGCGGTGTTCCGTCTCAGCTCTCTCTCTCCCTCCCCCTCCCTCTCCTCCCCCTCTCTCTCACCCTCCCCTCTCCCTCCCCCTCCCTCTCCTCCCCCTCTCTCTCACCCTCCCCTCTCCCTCCCCCTCCTCTCTCTCTCTCTCTAAATCAGAAAAGCTGGGATATAGCATGTTTCCTCGCTGTATGGATATAATTTCTAGGTTTACTCTTCCGATTCTGTCAAGATCGTTGACAAGTGTCGATTGACCATTGAACTAACATGACTAAAAAAGCCCTCTTTACTGTATGCCTATTGAGGTTTTTTTTTCATTTTAGCAACATTAATACAATTTCGTCGATAGGGGGCGCCCGTTCCGTGTGACAGCATCGCCGTAAATCGCTGAACGTTTCTGAAACGGTTTACCTGTTCATAATGTGGGGATCCACGTTATCTTTTTATTCGTCCCAATATTAACCCCGAGGGGGCGCCCTTTCCATGAACCAAACAGTCTCTCGTATACATCATCTTTTGAGCATTATGATAACACACGAGCCTGTACAATCAGTACATAACCTGATGCTGCTACTATACTGCATGTAGTACGCTAAATCTTTCCCACCGGGGTTGGGGATTTATTGGCGTGGTGATTCACATGAAATTCAAGATAATTACGGCCGCTGGGCCCTCCATGGGTGTGTTCCCCATGTGATTTGGGTTGGCCGCTGGGCCTCCCTGTTTGTTACGGCCGCTGGGCCATCCATGGGTGTGATCCCCATGTGATTTGTGTTGGCCGCTGGGCCTCCCTGTTTGTTACGGCCGCTGGGCCCTCCATGGGTGTGTTCCCCATGTGATTTGTGTTGGCCGCTGGGCCTCCCTGTTTGTTACGGCCGCTGGGCCCTCCGTGGGTGTGTTCCCCATGTGATTTGTGTTGGCCGCTGGGCCTCCCTGTTTGTTACGGCCGCTGGGCCCTCCGTGGGTGTGTTCCCCATGTGATCTGTGTTGGCCGCTGGGCCTCCCTGTTTGTTACGGCCGCTGGGCCCTCCGTGGGTGTGTTCCCCATGTGATCTGTGTTGGCCGCTGGGCCTCCCTGTTTATTACGGCCGCTGGGCCCTCCGTGGGTGTGTTCCCCATGTGATTTGTGTTGGCCGCTGGGCCTCCCTGTTTGTTACGGCCGCTGGGCCCTCCGTGGGTGTGTTCCCCATGTGATTTGTGTTGGCCGCTGGGCCTCCCTGTTTGTTACGGCCGCTGGGCCCTCCGTGGGTGTGTTCCCCATGTGATTTGTGTTGGCCGCTGGGCCTGTGATTTATGTTGGCCGTGTGGGCCCGTGTTGAAAAGATTGGGCCTGTAGCCCACAAATTAATTTGAGATTAAGAGGCTAGGGGTGCGGTATCTCGTCATTCTCATCATTGCTTAATTGTTGCATGCGCGTTGCATTCGCGTTGCATAGCCGCGTATGACATAGACGTTGCTTCGACAAAAACCAAAAACAAATACTAGCGACGACATTGCTATTAAGTAGAAATTACACTGTCTGTAAATTGGATCATGTGACCGACCTTCTCAGCTGCTCTGAGACCTGGCAAATGAATCAATGTGTCGAAGAAATACTGGAATCATTTCTGTACCTGAAAAAGGTACTTTTGAAAAAGCTATTCTGGCACATTATTTTTCAAGAATTTATCACTGTGACATGAAATAAACCCTATGTTTTGTGTTTCAGTACCTTCAAATTAGTTGTTTTGATAAAAAATTCTTTCGATAAATTCCTGAACATTTTTTTAGTTTGATATTTTGATTGAACGAAGTAAAAAATGTTATTGCTAAAGAAGAAAGTAATAATTTATTAACCTGTATGCTATAATTATTCGAGTGCAAAGTCCTTTCAAGGCCACAGTAGACGACTCCGAGGGACCCTCGAGCGAGCCCAATTCACACGGCTACGACTTCGATTTGCACACGGCGCCACCGACAGCGGTGGAAAGCCACTTTCCCGTAGGCTCGCGTGTAAAGGAAAGCCACAGCCAATGCCACGACCGGTGATTTTTTTTTCTTGAACAATCTTAGTGACCTGAGACTAAATTCTTCATACTTTGTTTGTGCACAAACATATGGGTATTATAGCGTTTATGTGGTACGGACAAAATATCGCCTCCCCGGATCCGCGGACGACGATTAAGACAACCTGGGGTTCACTCTTCAATTTGGTATGTAATTTGGGCCATATCCGGCTTTAAATGTGGCCCTATTTGGCTGTGGAAGTGGAGGGGTCCACCCCAAAATCCTTGCAGAAATTCGGCTTGGACGGCTACACATTTAGGGGGTGTTTTTTCTGGGGGTAAGGGCACTAAAATTGAAAAGAATCTGAGAGATGAAGGTCCAAACTACAATTTTCAGTCAAGCTACAAGAGCTGAGAGACTTTGGGGTGTGGGATAATTGGCTTTGAAAGTGAGTGTTTTTGTAGTGTTCAATGGGAGCTCTATTTAGTGTTATGCACCCCGACGCCATTAACCCAGCTAGTAGCCCGCCCTCAAGTTGGGGGCAGTGTGGGCGACGTCACGACGCCCTATTATGGGATGGTATCAAATGCTGGGACGCAGCTGCACTGAGTTTGTACACAGTGAACCATAGGAGAGGTCAAGCCCATAGCATTGCACGCGAATTATAACAGTAGCCTTCCTGTGTCAGTTTTCGGGGCTCAGGGGCCCCCTAAAAAACACCCCAAAATGGCGATTCTGAGCTCGTTTCCACCACAGCACCGTCTTGGAAGAGCTGCTTGAATACAGCCCCATGCCAGTCCTGAGCTGGGCAGACTCGACTGCGCTCTTTTCGATGGATATTCGGTAAAATAAAAGTCGGGCTGAGTTACTCGGACTTGGGCTCTGCTGTGGTTCGATCCGACGTCCACGACTTGTTGATGTCGTGGTTTTTACTCGTTTTTGTCGAATTGTTGCTCGATTTCGTCGGCTTTTTTGTTGATTTTCTGGATATCGTGTCGAGCCCATATGAACGTGAGCGTCTGGGTAGCTTTTCTGTGCTAGGAGACGTCAGATTCGGAGTTTTCCTGAGAGGTTTGGAGTGGGGAGAGAGAGACGGACAGTCTCTTCTCCGGAGCAGCTGGCGTGTTTTCACCGAGTCGTTCGTGGGGCCGTCTGCTGCGTGGGACGGCCGGGCCGAGTGGCTTGGCCCTGGTGCGCGCTCCCGTGGGTGTGTGAGGGGTGGTCACCTTGAAGTTGCTGCCTCTGTAGTCGGTCTAGGACGAAGCAGGCCGCCGCCATGGAGCTGAAGGATCTCGGAGAGCAAGTCTACGCGGCCGAAGAGCTGAGAGACCACAGGATTCGAAAGGTAGGTGAAAAAAAACCCCACAGTGGCTGTTGTTACGGCAGTCGTCCATGTGGACTTGATTGTATTTCGTCAGCATTGCAGGCTGGTTGAACCAGTCTATTAGGTGATAGTCTGGTTCCAAGAGCTAAACATCCTGACATATACAGTGAAGTCAGGGAACCACACGGACGACTGCCGTAACAACACTAACAGCCACTGCGGAAAAAAAAGCCAGAAAAAAATCGACCCCATTTATAAACGACTCAAAGCTGCCTGACCATGAAAAAACCTTGCTTGATAAAATCAGGTTGTCCCGAATGTCCCCTAACTACAGTAACTGTAGCCCTAGTTTTACTCCCTTTTCAACATTTTTTGTTTTTGATTGTTGTGCTACAAGTACAACTACAAATAGTACAAGGGCTAGTACAGTACAGTGAATCATGAATCATTTTGTATCAAAAAAGAAGTGATATACAAATAAGTTGCAAACTGCTTGCTGACTAAAATTACCAAAAACCAAATCTCAAAATTTAGTGGGCTTGACGTTTCGATCCTAGCAGGACCCTTCTCTGGCTTTGAGAAAGGTCCTGCTAGGATTGAAACGTCAGGCCCACTAAATTTTTAAAAAGAAGTTGTTTTCCTTCATTCGGTTTGATATTAAATTTAAAAGGATATGTTTTTCACTTTGTAATGTGACGCTTTCTATTCTAATTTGTCCCTTTCTTCTCATTTTAGGGTAAAATGGAGTACCTCGTCAAATGGAAAGGCTGGGCGAATAAGTGAGTGAGGGATTTTTTTTCTTCTGTCGGTGAAGCCGAAAGTTGGGGGTGCGCTTTATACACGGGTGCGCATTATACCCGAGATTTTACGGTACATTTTCACTAACCACTCACTGACTACTTGTGTCCCCAAGGTCTCGACCTTCCTCCTCTCACCTTAGATGGTGAGAGTGCTGGTACGCAAAACATGAGGTTTTCGTTTCAAGTTTGGTCAAGTCATTTTTTATTTCCGAATTTTTTCAAAAGTTCCCTGTCAGTTTTTCCTTTATTTTGTTTCACCTTATTGATTTAGACTTTTAGGGGCCTACAACAATTGCTGTTTTGGGTACAAGTTTGGTCAAGTCATTTTTTTTCCCCAATTTTTTTCAAAAAGTTCCCTGTCAGTTTTTCCTTTATTCGTTTCACCTTATGGATTTAGATTTTAAATATTAGGGGCCTACAACAATTGCTGTCAACTGCTCAGCGACTTCAGTGAGCAAAATGCAAATCTAAAAAATGTCGAGGGCCCAGTGTTTTGATCTTAGACCTAGCAGGACCCTTCTCTCTTCCCTTGGGAAAAGGTCTTGCTAGGATTGAAACGGCAGGCCCTTGACATTTTTGAGTCCCCATCTTGTTAAGCCCTGTCTGCACTACTTTTTCAGAAAAAACTGAGACGATGGGAACTTTTTCCCCATTTTAAGTCCATTGCGAACAGCCTTGGACGTTTTCCTCTCAGTTACTTTTCCTGAGTCTAGCGGTTACTTCTGGGATCGAGATCATGCTGCATTTTGCAATTATTTTGAGTCACCAGCAGCTTGGTTATTTCTACCACGGTCTCGGTAAGACTTTCCCGTGTCGAAAGTTCAAGTGCGGACAGTGGTTACTAAGGACCATATTTACCGTCGTCTCGGTAAAAACTCCCCCTAAAACTTTAGTGCGAACAAAGCCATAGATGCTGCCTCTCAAGCAATATGTACATTGTACATGTACCCTTTCTTTGCTGTCCTTTTTCCAAACGGAAGAGCCTGAGACAACTTGGCCACTGATGATCCATCTCTGTTTTCTCGCTTCAGGTATAACACGTGGGAACCGGAGGACAACCTCATAGACAGACGTCTGGTGGAGTATTACAACAGGAGGTGAGGGGACAACCCGACGTAGGCTGACTTGTGACTCACTCCTTGACTCATCTTCCATTGTTTAATGACAAACTCGGACTTGAGTAACTCATGGCTAACTACTCAAGTGTTGTGAATTAGTCACTCCTCCTGAACTAACTTGCCCTCTTGTAATTTAGAGAGTAGGCATTCAATATTTCAATTTCAAGACATACCGGTACACCGACCCAGAAAATTTAATTTTTGTTTACACAATATGAAAAGTAAACATCAAAGTTTTTAACCTGATATCAGCATGTGTTTTAAATAATAGATGGGGGAGAAGAAATATATATTTTTTTAATTAATTAATTAATTAATTAATTATTTTTTTTACAGATTTTTTTTTTTACGGCCGAATAAAAAAAGAAAAGAAAAAAAGTTGCATGCCTGAATATAGCCCACTAAACTCAAATCATCTGATTCACATTGACACACAAATCGGACTTGATTTGTTTTCCCGAATATTGAGGCCTCTGATTTTCTTTCAGTCCGGCCCAATGTAGCCTCTTCCCTTTCTAAGAAAAACGAAATGAAGTCAAACAAATAACAAACTGACTGGGAATTTTGAAAATTTTCTGAAAATGGCAAAAAACTAGTTGACCATTGGGACCGCCACCATCCAAAGGGCTGGATGGTAAGAGCACTGGTTCGTTATTCCAGAGGTCTCGGGTTCGAGTCCTGGTCCAGTCAATGTTTTATTTTCCATTTTATGAAAATGAAATGAAAATGGCTCCCGATCCCCAGCCGAGTGTAGTTTAACAGAAATGTCCATTTATTTGTCGGACTGTGTAGTCGCCTATCCAGGGACGAGGGAACGTCACGGACACTGACGCCAACGGCCAAGCGGGGCAGGAAAAAGGTAAGCCCTGCGCTGGGTTCCAATTTCCCGTCAGAGTCTCTTATTGTTTTACCTAGTTGCCACTCACCGGTTGTTGGCTTAACCACACCTCTTTTTGTTTGGTGTGTCCACAAAACCTTACCAATGGTCCATGGTCTGTCTAGAGGTTTTCAACATGGATAGCACTAATTTTGGAAAGACTCCATTAGCTTTTGTAACAACAATGCAGTAGCTACTTAATACTGAACTCCAACATTTAGACGTTTTTGATTTTAGCAGGACCCTTTCAGAAAAGTCCTGCTAGGATCGAAACATGAGACCCTTAACTTTGTCTGAAAATTCAAATGGATTCAGATATTTTCTCTCACAACAAATTGCATCTGATAATAATGTTTGCTTTGAAAGATTGCATGCTCTCCTTCGTACTGGTAACTGCTGTTCTAGTGAATGTCATTTGAGAGCTTTGGTTTGCTCGATGGACGGACCTGCGACAGTGACGGAATGTCGACATCGCAGGCTGAGGAACTCTCAGTTGATGCTCGTGCCGATGGCCTGATGCGTCAACGTCACGGTTGCAGAACCGCCTGTCGTACAAGTCAAAGGCTGTCCTTTTATTCCTTAAATCTAACAAATTAGAGGGCCTGATGTTTCAATCCTAGCAGGACCTTTCTCAAAGGCCTTTGAGAAAGGTCCTGCTAGGATCGAAACGTCGGGCCCTGTATTTTGGGGATTCATGTATTGCAGGTCATTTTAGTCAGTGAGCAGTTTGCAACAGTTTTTGTATTAACCTCGTATTTATTCCTTAGTTAAATACGGTAGACCCTCTTTACGGTTTGTTATTTCCGCAGTCATCCCCGGCGAGCGAGCCCGTCACGAGGAAGGGGAGGCTGGAGTCGGAGGACGGGTCGCCTCCGGCCAAACAGGCGAGGGGCGAGGTGCCGGTCGAGGCCGAGACGCGGAAGGGAGCGCGGCACTCCTCCCCGGCCAGGCGGGAGCTCCAAGGGGCCGCGGTGCCGACGGCCGACGTCAACTCCAACACCAAGCTGAGTGCCGGCGGGGGAGGCGCCAAGGCACCGGGCCTCCTAGAGGCGCGGATCAAAGACCGCCGAGGAGCGGCCCCCAAGGGGACGCCCTTCGATAAAACCAAACGTCGCAAGAGCAGCAGCAGCGACGGCTCGGAGCCGCTGCGGCGGGCGGTGTCGGCGGTCGCTGCTGCAGGTGCCGGCAGCAGGAGGAGCCCCATGGTCACGCTGGTGCGGGACGGCCTGCTGACCTTACCCGTGGGCGTGGTGGTGACCACGCCCCGCGGGCCACGCCCCAAGCCAAAATCCCCGACGTCGGCCCCGCCTCTGCTGGTGAAGAGGAAGAAGAAGAGGCCGTCTCAGTCGCCCGAGACCCCTAAGCGAGTTGCACCTTCCATCGATGCCTCCCATACGGAGCTGGCCACGCCCGTACACTATTCAGACGATGAGGCGGAAGGCGTGGCCCAGTCGCAGACAGCCGATGCTGAACGACGGCACGACCCGGCCGGACTGAGCCGCCCGGCGGCCGCGCCCACCCCGCCTCGGGACGGCCCCGAGGCGTCGGCCAAGTCGCTGCGGCAGTCGCCGTGGAAACCGCGCCACCTCCCCGCCTCGGAGGTGCTGGTGACGGACGTGACCTCGCAGGACGTGACGGTGACCGTCCGCGAGTGCACCTCCATGCAGGGCTTCTTCAAGAGCTGCGGCGGCGGCGGCGGGGGGGAGAGCGGGGCCGAGGGCGTGGTCACCCCGCCCAACGAGGCCGTCGACCCCGCCCGAGGTCACACGGCGGCAGAGATGCACAAAGCCAGCGCCGGCGACGACGCAATCTCAAACAATGAGCTCACTTGAGCCTAAAGAAAAAACAGTGAGTATTGTAAAAAAAAAAAAACCAGCCAGTTGGTTGCCATGGTAAAGCTCCCCCAATTCTTTTCTCTCCTTGTTTTGGAAGATTGGCCAGACTGGTGCCACATTTTGCCCCAAGAACACCTGTCAAGCTCAAATAAGATTCTGCTTTTTTAGCAAACTTCTCTCTGATTTTTAAACAATTCATTTAATCCCAGGGATTGTAGATTTCTGTTTTAAAATTGCTGCCTGGCTACGTTGCCAAGCGGGGAAAGAAAGTTGATTGAGACACCTTGAATCTAGTTGAATGCCAATTTATAAAACAAAATTAATAATCAAATATTAATCAAATGATGTTCTATTTTACATCCTTTTTTCGGACAATTTGTGCAAATAATTTGTGCTAGCCTCATTGATTTTACATGGTTTGAGTATGGTTTTTTTGAGGGGTGGATGACAAATAGAATGAACTTGGAAGTGAACCATACCTCGTTTATTTAGGGGATTACTTATAAAAATACGCATAATATGCCAGTGTTTTCCACAGGAGTTTTAACCACTTCGCACCGGGGCACTTTTTCAGTGCACATGACCATGACACGGCCTTCCTTTTTTTGCCATTTGCAAAACTCGCTGATCGATGGTGATTTTGCTCCTCGTGAAAAAATATCAATCCAAACACAGCTGAACGTCCATTGGGTGTGTGTGGGACCATTCCCTCCAAGCTTGCCTCATGAATATTGATCTTAGTGACGTCACAAAAGTGAAGTGTCATTCATTTCAAAGTGTATTTTCGGGAAAGAAATGTGAATATATTAAAAAAAATAGATTTTGCCGTGATCAAAAGGGTGTTGAAGGCTGCAAATAAATTTCAGTGAGTGAATGTATGAGACAAATCACAGCATCAGAAGTTTTCTGAAAACTCAAGATATTTATAAAGAAAAAAAAGATGCTACAATTTCACAACCATGAATTTGGAGCACACGCTATTCCTTATAGAGTTAGATTTTTGCCAAATGTGGTCGGAGAAAATCGGGACACCGGTTCCCGACCGGTTCAGTGACACCGGTTCCCGGTTTTGAAAATAACCGGAATGTCCCAACGCTAATAGATAGATACCTGTGAAATAATGAAATGAGAATACACACTGTGAGTTCAAGTGATTGAGACCTGGAACAATGGGACGTCTGTGCGGCTTTGTTGTTTTGTGGTAGTCTGAACAATTTTTGTTTTGGTTTAAACTTGGGCAATAATGGTACCCGGATTCGGGCGGCCCTGGGCGAAGTGGTTAAGAGTCTAATTGTGGCCATTGATGATGATTAGCTGGGTAAATGAGTTGTTGGTTTATTGTTGAAGTGCTAGCTAGTAGCTGGATGCTCCATGTGCTACAGATTGCATAGGGATTGAGCCTACAGCACTGTGCTCTGTGCGAGTTGAATCAGGACGAATCCTTGACACATACTGAACTGCCGTCGCTTTAACGCTCCCTGCTTCGAGCGTGATTTCGGACAGGTGAGGTAGCAAGTTTTGGAGACAAAGTCCCGAAGAGGGACCCCGTCAAAGTTGTGAGGTGGGCCATCTCACTCTCAGTTCAATGTGCTGGGGAAACCCCTGATATCGTAAGCACTCTGTGGGCTTCTGTGCATCTGGCAACAGCTGTGCTTGGCCAGTCTAACTGATTCATTGCTTGTGGTTATGTATGTACGTATCTGTTATGGCATGGAGGCAACTATCCCTGTCTGTAATGACACAAGTTCCTGCCCCCTCCAAGGCCTCTATCCAGTGCATGCACTGTATACCACAATTTACCACAGTGCCCTCAGGGGTGTAGGCTCACATACCACAGGATACCACAAAAACCACACTGTGGTATGTCCTGGTGCATGGCCCTTATCCTCCCACAGGAAAAACCATGTGTGGTTAATTGTGGTTTCAATGCCGGTTAGGGTTAATAGCTAAGATTGCAGACATCATGCGCGCAAATGTACATTAGACATTCGATTGGATAGGTATATCTTTTAAATGAAATGTAAGCTTCACTGCGTGATGGTGGTACCGCGCTTGTCAACCGATTGTGGAATGATTTATTGCATGTTGTTCCAATGAATTGCCATGGTTACCTTGCCTTCTCTCTTCTGAACAATCCTCTTGTTCGTCCTTGTCCGAGTTGTCTTCAGTCCGGTCCAAAGTTGAGGTCGACCTCGGCCTCGTGAAACAATATGGCGTGCCCCCTCCCACAGCTGGCCTACCAGGGGTCGCTATCGTCTGCCAGTCAAAAGTGGGGCCAAATTCCACATGGCCATATGAACAGCAGTACAGTTCAGACGGATGTTCCTGCTCTTCTTACAGTGAATGGATTGTGGTCACCTCATCGTCTGTCTTTATCTAGTTATGGTTAAGAAACACCAAGAAAGCAAACCAGTATTTCTGATGCGAAACCTGTTCTGCTGATTTTAAAGTGCTACTGCTTTCATTACAGTTATAGACACAATGATAATCGTGAATATTGAATTAGGCCAATGAAATCGAGTACTGTAGTTGAACCATACCTCTGTGCCGTGCTATCGTCAACTTTCTTGGCAGAATGTTGGCTCGTACATCTTCCCGAAAGAAAGGTAATCCCTTAAGCCTTAGTCCCCCTCCCCTCTATCTCGTGATATCTCGTGTGCCTATCTCGTGAGTTTTGTGGTGCTATTGCGGACGTCGGAGCACGTTTCAGTTTTTTTTACCGCCTGCTTCGATGTGCGATGTGTTTTAAAAAAGAAAAAAAATTGCCTTAAAAAAGCCAGTGGTGAATGGTGTAAACCTTTCCAAATGTCTACAATTCTACATATTTTGTTTACGATATTTAGTCCGAGTTACAATCCTCCGCCCTGTCTTATTTATTCTTCTTTCATTGATTTTATCATTTCGTGTGTACGACATCGCTTTCACAATAGATCAGGATCAAGTTCAAGCGAGTGGATCAGTGGATGGACGTACAGGAACTGTCACATCATAGTCATTGATGACTATGATTGTGAATCTGGCTTTTACCCCACGGAGATTGAAGTCTGCGATATCCTCCCACTTTTTCATTCTTTGTTCGCATTGGGACCAGTTGTCAACACCCTTTTCTTCTTCTTCGAGTTTGTGTTATGCTTGGTTGTTCGTTTTTTTTCAGTTGTGGAGTATTTGCGCGGTGATGCCATCCATGTAAGTCATCCCTCTCTCTGTCACCGCAATCTTTCTCACCTGGCTCAGTTCTTTTCTCGGCGATACTGTTCCCGTCCCTGCTAAAGGCTGGGGAAAGGGAGGATGGTTTAGCAGTCCTATCCTCTCGTACTTTCTACGGCAAACTGGTTCGTGGGACGGAGTCTTGGGCCGTGTCCGAAGCGGGCTTCCTGCAGAGCTACGGCTAGGGCTATTGTCTTCGCATCTCGATGTATTTCCAATAGTGGGAAGACCTACATGTAGATCTAGCTCTAGACGCCCGTTTCGGACACGACCTTACGCCCAGATCACGTCTACGTTGCTTGGCCATAAATATGAAGTCTGTTGAACGAAGGTTGGTGTTGAATTTCCGAGTCTTGATTCAATTATCTTGAATTTGAAAACGACCATTTTGTGTGTTTGATCGAGTGAAGGTCGCTGGCGGTGGGATTTGTTTGGTAGGTTTCTGAATCGTGACAAACCTCGGGGGGAAAGGTGCAGCGATCAAACGATGCCGACCACACTAGCGTCCATCCAAAAAGGGGAAACGCAAAGACATATCTGTAATGCTGCGCATGTTTGATTCCATGATTGTCAGTGTTGATGTAAATTGGTGAATTTCATTGGAGTAATCTGCAGAGTTGCTTTTTTTTATGTATTGCTGGGAAACCATTGTGAAAAGTGCATTGGCTCCCGAACATTGAAACGAACAGTTCTGCAAAATAATTGGCAGAGAATACGTGTACATGTATGTAGTTGAAAATGGCGGGAACAAATTCTCGATATCGTCTGCCGTTTCCAATCCGGATACCACGGTGACATTGAATGAAAAATCTTGAACAAAAACCGCTATCGTGCATGCTTAACATTCGTCGGTGACTGACGTATACTGAACAGGGGCGATTTTGTTTCTTGGTACGGTGGCTCTTAAGGGACATGTTGGCTTGGGAGTTTTTCTTGGTTTTTTTCGGAAAGAATGTTCAACGGGTTAAGTATGGGAACTCCAAGCGTGTAACGTAAAGTGTGGTTGTTGTATTTTCAAAACCGTCAATGGTGTGACAAGGAAATTTCGTTTTGGTCTTCAGGTGTAAGCAAAAAAGGTGGAATTGGTTCAATGTGATGTGCATCTAGTGCGCCCTCAAGCGGCAGTCATTTATGAAAGTGTGGTATAGGCGTTTCAATTACGTAATGAAACCAACGTTTTCAAGGTTCACGCGTGCGCATTCCGTACCAGTATTTTGTTTGTTTTTAATTTATTTATTAAGTTGTTTACGTCTGCCATGTGCACTGGTGGATGTCGCCCCAGTTGTTTGGTTTTCAGGGGAAAGAAACAACGTTCGATTATAGTACGTTCTCTTGAAGTTGAGCTCGACCTCAGTCTCGGTATATGCCATGGCATATCCCTACTCAAGTCCACCCACTGCTGGGTGGCTACAGTACGCAGTCCAGACAAGTATAATGAACAATGCTCGAGCTCTGCTTACAGTGAACGGAATTACATGTTTTGGGCATTGGCTGCACGCCGCGTGATGACTTGTACATTGGCTTGTACATACTGCAACAACTCATACAAAAAGCACACCCTTCATTTGGGGCTCGAGGGCGCCCTCTATGTGATGTATGTACGATTGTGTGACGTCATTGTGAGGGTCGGTCCTCGCGTTTTGACGTCACGACGACTGCCGTGTCTGAGTTCGTCGGCTACGTCTGCCGGAGACCACGCCGGTCTATGGGAATTGGCTTACGGCTATACCCAGCCAGCCAGCGGCTTCCATAGACGCGTGTACATCTTGAAGCCGTAGCCAGAGAATCGTGGACGGCACTGTGAGGAATTGTATAGATATGGATTTGAATATTATGCAAAAAGATCTACAACATATTGAACGGAGTGGAGTGAGGTGAATACAATAAAAAAAAATGAACTCTTATATTTTTCAACCAAGTGCCGACCGTAGTCAAAGAAAAAAAAGAATTCTAAAGGGGTTAATGTCCCGAGTAAGCTGACATTTATGCTTTAAAAAAAGAGAAAAGAAGATTGTAATAATTATCAATGTATTACATGTATGTAAAATGACAGTAAAGTTGCGTATCGGCCGGTTGTTAAATGTATCAATAAAACAGAAATTGGCCATGATTATATTCCGAAGACGAGAGACTGACAATGAGATTGGTTTTATTCGCTTTGTTCATTGTTTTCGTTTTTCTTTTGTTTTGTTGGGATTGCCGACGGGGCTGGTGTGACGTCATATCTGAGGGCATTGACCCTTGACCTCCATGTCGTCTTCCTTCTTCTTTTTTCGCAGTGGCTGTTGTTACGGCAGTCGTCCGTGTGGTTCCCTGACTTCACAGTATTTGTCAGGATGTTTAGCTCTTGGAACCAGACTATCAGCTAATAGACTGGTTCAACCAGCCTGCAATGCTGACGAAATACAATCAAGTCAGGGAACCACACGGACGACTGCCGTAACAACAGCCACTGCGTTTTTTTTAATATCCCAAAACTGACCGACTGAACAACGCAACGACTACAGTATAGTACATAATGTACATGTACTCGAAGACCGCCATGAACACAGTAATGAATATTAATGCAAATTTGTGTAATTAACTTCGGGCACCGAATCGATTCCCATAAAGTCCTTCGAAGGACTTTATTCCCATAAAGTCCTTCGAAGGACTCGATGGCCTACACGAATAGTAATGAATATTAATGAAATACGTCATTCGCGTCGGCACGGTTCCACACGGTGATTGGTCGCAGTAAGGCCTGGGAACGAGGGTGGTAACTGCATGTTATGACGGCGAACAGCGGCTCCACCTCATGGCAGCCGAATCCCCATTCGGTACATTGAACGGCTTCAATTTGTACGCGAGTCAAGGGGAGCCAGTAGTTAGCCACCGCAGTCGACTCCCATAGATCGATGTATTATAACTGGCCGAAGCCAGAACATTCAGGCGCCGCTGATGTCGTACCGTTAATCTTGACTAGCGCCCTCTCTCGACTCCACGACGCTCTAGCTTTTCATGCTTTGCTCTGTCACGGGACCGCAGGTATAATTATTTCTTTTTACAAGACCCACACGTCTATTGCCTGTCCTTGTTCAATGATTTCTTGGAAAAAAAATAGGAATAGGCAATAGATCAGAACAGAGATATTATTATTTTACATTGATTTAATTAATAGGCTCGTTTCTACTGATTCTTGGTATGCGACTCCCCAACCCTTTTCTATTAAAGAGCGCCATCTACGGTCGGAAAGGGAAAGGCGGTTTTGTTGACGTGTGAAAAGTCCTCCTTTTGTCTCTGATTGTCCTTGAGTATCTTCCGACTGAAAACAAGAAGAAAGACCGCTGGAGTGTTTCAAAGTAAACAAAAATGCAGAAGACGCCTTAGACTGACCATCTTGATTAATACCACCTGCCGATATTGTCAGCCTTTTATTTTATTTTCCCCGTAAAATTTAGAGTACACGACGTTTCGACACCTGCATCAGGACCTATCTCCAGGGTCCTGTTGAGATCGAAACGTCGGGCCATTTGCAATTTTGAGCTTTGCTCTTTTTGGGTGTCATTTTAAAGTTACGGAAGGCACTAGCACTTTCCGTGTCATTATTTTTCTGTCAATCAAAAATTAATTTGAACAAACAAAGTGAAGGAAAGTTGGACTACCCGCCCCCAACCCTCCCCCACCCTGGCAAAGACTAGTTGACTATTTCGGAAGGCCACCATCTAAGGGCTGGATAACTCAGATGGTTGAATTGTTTCTGACTGGCGCCCCCACCCTGGCAAAGACTAGTTGACTATTAGTGAAGGCCACCATCTAAGGGCTGGATAGCTGAGATGGAAGAGCACTGGTACGCAACACCAGAGGTCTCGGGTTCAAGTCCAGGTCCTTTCAAAGATTCCTTTGTCATTTTTCCCAGTTATTCTTTCGGTGAAATGCCAGACATGCACCGTTTATTTGCTTTAATAGTCAATAAATCCATGAACGGAAAATGTCACCCGATGATATTACCACCCGTCGAGAAATGCTCGCCCGCGGTATGTTGTCATCCGAGTCCCACACTGCGTTGTCGAATTTCGACACCTTCAAGTCACACAGCCTATGGCCGGCCGAACAGGGCAAAATGGGACATCCGGCCAAAAATAATGTTCAAGGTTATTCCCCTGAGCTGCCCACGGGCGGTATTCGTGGAAGTGTAAAATTACCGATAGCCCTTTTCCCCAGATTAGATATCAGACGGTCTTTTCTTCGACGCCTGTCGTTTAGGCGGCTCAACTTGTCTCAGGGTAGCTTTAGATGGGTTGTTTTCTTCCCGGGAACCCTCCGTCTCCGATTTTGGAATAGCCCGCGAACACCCCCCTTGTTTTTCCGAGAAACCTCTAAGCTTGACCGTGAATCACGGGGCTTTCTCCCCCGGGCCTCCCGGCTCGCTGCACGGCAGGCAGGCTGCGACCTCGATTAGCCGCGCTTCGTTGGCGGAGTGTTTGTTTTTGCGTCCGTGAGTTTCTGTGCGGCGGTGTGTTAGACCGTCGGGGATGCAATTAGTTAAGCGAGGCAGCGGCCTCCAGACTTCTAATGGGATGCCACTCCTGTTTTGTTCTCTAGCTCTCTAAATAAGCGCTGTATTTTCCTCCATGAATGTGTAAACCGTGACCCTGCAGTGGAACTTGCAACAAAATCAACTGAAGAGGTTGTTGATGAAACATCAGGTATGACGGGGAATTGTGTAAGATGGAGCAGTGTGAAAAGTACAGGGGGAGGGCTAGCAAGCAAGCAGACAAACAGACAAGCAAAAGGGAAGGGTGCAGACAAACAGACGAGCGATCAGCTTAACGACGAACACGAAGGCCAACTAGCAGACAATCAGGCATGTAAACAAAGAAACAAACAAACAGACAAGGAGACAAGCACCCCTACACACAGACAAATAGGCAATCAGAAAGAACCCAGATTAATGAGAAGGTAGACCAACAAACCAGCCAGCAGGCAGACACGTTAGACAAACAGGCAGGTAAGCAGAGAGCAAGCAGGCAAGTAGACAAACAGACAATCAGAGAAGCAAGCTCGCTAACAAGTGGATTAACAGACGCATGCAGGTATTGAGAGATGTCAAGTAATCACTAAAATAGGTTTGCAAGCAGACAAACAGACAAGCAAGTAATATGCAGACAGACAGATAGACAGACAGGCATGCAGTCAAGCAGACAAACAGACATGCTAATGTGCAGACAGACAAATAGCTAGACAGACAGACAAACAGCTAGACAGACAGACATGCAGTCAAGCAGACAGACAGACGGGCAAATATGCAGACAGACAAACAGCTAGACAGACAGGCATGCAGGTAAGCAGACGAAAAGACAAACAGACTAGTAAACGGGCAGGAAGACGAACAGACAAGCAAATATGCAGACAGACAGACAGCTAGACAGATCATGAGGCATGCAGACAAACAGACAGGTAAACGGGCAGGAAGACGGACAAGCAAGCAGGCAACCAAACTGACAGGCAAGCAAGCAGGCAGACAACCATACAGCAGGGATGCAAGCAACCGACCAGTAGAGAAGACGAATAAGACAAACGAATATGCAGACAATTTAGCGGGGGTGAGAAGAAGGGGTGTACACAAGCAATCACAAGCAATCCGAGACTGTATTCATGGATAATTAGAACATGTAATGGGCGCTCTTTACGCTCGAACTCCGGTGACATCGTGAAGCTCCTGTTGGCTATAAAGGGGAAACCTTCAGCCCTTTCCCACAGGAAACGGAAGAAGCATGTCGTTATATTAAACGCCCCTTTTCGGTGAAATCCCAAAGCTTGTTTGTTCTATCTGTCCCAACCCGCTGTCCCCAATGCTTTGTCGTCCGTGAGGGATTAGGAAAGTTTTAAACAATGAAAACATGGTCTGTCTACCAGCGTTACCCCCTTTGATCTCTTTGCCATTGCTTGCCTTTCCTTGTCACGCTTGTCGGTCTACCAGCTTGTCCTCCTTTAATCCCTCCCTAATCCTTATCCCTTCCTATTGGCCTCATCCTCGTCTGACTGCACACTGTGCAGCTGTCCTCATCTGGCCATTGTTTTGCCATGCTATCGACTCTGCTCCTTCCCGCCTTTTTTGTTTTGTTTTGTCGCTGGATACATTGTATTTTAAAACGAAAGTGACAAGGAAAGTGTCGAGGAAAGTGATAGAAAATCATTCGTTTGCTTTATCACCGCATCGATTTACAGAACAAGCATCCCTCTCCCTCTCTCAATCTCCCCCCCCCCCCTCTTCCCCCTCTTGGCCTGTCTCCCCCTCCCCGCTCTCTCCTCCCTCTCACCTCTCTTTCCCCTCTCCCCTCTCGTCTCTTTCCCCTCTTCTCTCTCGTCTCTTTCCCCTTTTCTCTCTCGTCTCTTTCCCCTCTTCTCTCTCCTATCTCTCCCCTCCATCTCTCTCCATCCCGCTGCTCTCTCCCTATATTCCTCCCATCTGTCTTTCCCCTCCCTCTCCCTCTCCCTCCCTCCCTCTTCTCACCCCCCTCTCTCTCACTCACTCTCTCTCTCTCTCTCTCTCACTCTCTCTCTCTCTCTCTCCCCTCTCTCTCTCTCTCTCTCTCTCTCTCTCTCTCTCTCCCTCTCTCTCTCTCTCTCTCTCTCTCTCTCTCCCCCCTCTCTCTCTCTCTCTCTCTCTCTCTCCCTCTCTCTCTCTCTCTCTCTCTCTCTCTCTCTCTCTCTCTCTCTCTCTCTCCCTCTCTCTCTCTATCTCTCACCCTCTCCTTCAGAATGATAATGGCCATGTTTTACTGTCGTAGCTAAGATGGTTTAATGAGGCATCTACTCAAAAAGTTCCCTTTGAGTACAACGGAGTCGAAAGTAGTCAAAGTATCGTCCAAATGTATTTTAAAGTATTCTTTTTACACATTCGGAAAGCTTATGTATAAAAGAATAATCTGTCCGAAAGGAATTTTTCAACAAATGTGTGTAAGTATTGAAGATTCGGGGAATTCATGAGTGTCTGCGCGTACATTCCAATCACTGTCAGCATGCCGTGTGCATGACCTCAAACTTTAGACTCGTTTTTCTCAAAAAGTGGTTTCAGTGACTGCGCGTTGCCTCGTCGTATTTCTCGCATCGTAACTTTGGATTTCGGCAACGCATGGAAACAATCTTGGTATCATTAGAAAGCTAAATGAGGTACTCTATAAAAGTGGTGGGATCTTAAAAATCTTGAAAAAATCATATTTGGACGAGAATCCTCTTTATGTCGTACTGGGTCACATTGTCACACCGCCAAGTCCCACCTATTCGGGGAAACGAAATGATCGGTGGAAGCTAAATGTGATTTGAGGGTGAGAATAGGTGAGAATAGCAGGAGTAATAGGTTTGCGGTGACACCATGTAAACATTCTCTCTTTTTAAGGATGTGAGGTTTTGAAAAGGGTAGGTAGTTGTGGAAGAGAATGCAGCACATGTTGGGACGAGCGCCAAGCTATCTCAGCCGGTATCAGCCGCTGCCCGGCACGCAGCGGCCGTCCGAACCACGTGACGCCCACGTCATCACCATGCATGACCCATGGCAACATTAAAATACAATACCCCACCACCTCCCCGCCTCAATCCAATCCTGCGCCGCCATTCCGAGTCGCTGTGATTCCGTTGTAATTAGCCCCGCCCTACTGTCAAGAGCAATTTTCCATTCACTTCACTGCCAAGCAATTAGTGGTCTTGGCGTGGTTTCATTTACCCCGATCATTAGATAAAAATTAGCTCTTTCTTTTTCAATGACATCGATTAACTGGCAGTAATTGGTTTCCCCCTGTCTGCAATGGAATTTTCGAGAAGAGGCAAATTGTTGAATTTGATGAATTTCCAACGATCGCTCCGTGCAGCGACCGTTGGAACAAAGAGTTCATTTTACAAAATACAACCCTCAGTGTCATAGATATAACATGATATTTGCCTCGAGGGGAGGAATGTAATGGACCTTTCCCATGAAATATGCAAATAAGACCTAGCGCATGCGCATAGCTAAATTGGTGGGCAAGCGGGCTGCCAACCAATCATAGTTTTCCACGGGCGTGCGCGCGTTCCTTCTCCCTAACAGTTTGGCGTGAACTCCCCCCCCAAAAAAACCCCCAACAACAACCAGAGGCCAATGGCCTCCACCGTTTTCATTTCCTTGTACTTTGTAAAAATTGAAGGGGTGTTCATTAAATATAAACGGCACTTTTATACAAAATTTCAGGGTATTTTTTTATTTGAAGAAGAGTCATACTGTCCGTCTTAGGCGTGAGAAAATGTGGATAAAGCGTCTTCGGACAATTCAACCACATGGCCTCAACATATATGAGGGGATTCATTTGATTAACACTTATTAGCCATTGAAGTTAAAGGGATAACACAACATTAGTCGAGGTCAAAGAATAGCGTCCATACGTTGTCTGATCCAACATATGCATGAAATAGCACACCTGTGAAAATTTCAGCTCAATCCGCCAACCGAGTCTCGAGAAAATCGTGAAAACCGCTTCATTTGTTTCGCGAAAATGTAGCATTCAACGCCGTACTGTTCCGAAAAAATAGTTTATTTAGTTTATTTTACTTATTTCTCCAAAAATACAACATTTTAGGCAGAAATATTTCAGTGAGAGGTTTCTACTATAACCATCTTCAAACTGTATAAGTTTCATGTAAATCTGTGAACATTTCTGTTTTTCGATCTTACCAATGTTGTGTAGGAGCTTTAAGCAAGTATTAAAGCATCATTTTCGTCTGACGATTCGCATTGATGGGGGTTCCACGTTTTGATCCCAGCAGGACCTTTCGCAGAGGGCAGGGAAGGGAGGAAAGATGGACACGTCATGCACAGCTCCTAATTATTTGTCATTTGTTTGGGGTCATGGTAGTCAGTAAGCAGTTTGCAATTTTTGTTCTGATGCATAAATTGCTGTTATTTCCGTGTTAGTTGATTGTCCTTGAGACTGTGTGTACTACTATCTGCATAACCGGGTACAGACGCGTGGTTTATACCGTGGTTTATACCGTGGTTATACCGTGGTTATACACACAGCGCTCCATTACACTCAACATGGTTGGCCAATCCAATACAACCATGCATCCCTCTCGTATCAATTTCCGGGTTAGAAGTATTTGTGGGCTTACATAAGGACTAAGGTGGGTTGTGGGGTACCAGAACAATGGGTGGGTACTGAGAACAATGGGACCGCTCCTTATGGGGTACATTTTTGGTACCCCATAAGGTTTTCACGAAACTTATTATTTGATGAATTAACTCAAAAGGGAGGAAATTCCGAGGTATGTTTATCCGTCGCAAATGTAAATATTCTATGTAAGGGACATTCAACCTAGGAAAGTGTTTCTGGTTCGAAGGGGAGCGATTTGAATTAGGCTTTTCTGGGAGTGTTTTTTAGTACACGAGAGCAGAGGAAATACCCCACAAGTATAGGCGTGTAAGGGTGTATGTATGTGTATGTGGAATCTTTAATGTCGGATTTATTTTCGTAACCGGTATTCACATTAATTTTGCATAATAGGCACGCTACGCACGTAGGCGCATAGAGTCCGATTCATGTTGACTCACTCTACCATCGCCATTGCGAAATGTCTGTCTTTATTTATCTCCTTCTTCTGACATCATGTCCACAAATAACTATTCCATGATAGAAAATGAATCGCGGTCACACTATCGATTTAAAAAAGAATAAAGTACAAGCGCCTGTTTTCTTGGTTTGTTTTGTGTTTGGGCGGTTTTGTGGCAAGAGGCGTGCTTCCGTTTTGAGGTTGCTCCTCTCAGTATCTAAATGATTCCGGTGATATCTGGAATTGGAAAGAAACAAAAATGGACTTGTCTTGTGACTCGCTTCCTTCCTCTTTCTCTCTCTGTCTGTCTGTCTGTCTGTCTCTCTCTTTGTGTCTCTCTCCCTCTCTCTCTCTCTCTCTCTCTCTCTTTCACCGCCCCCTCTGCCCTCCCTCTCTTTATCTATCTCTCATTATCCCTCTCTCCTCTCTCTCCCTAGCTTTCTCTCTATCTATCTATCTATCTCTCTCTCCCCCTCTCAATCTCTCTTTCCCTCTCTCATTCTCTCTCCACCCCTCTCCACCCCTCTCCTCCCCCTCCTCCTCCTTCCCTTCTCCCTCCCCTTCTCTTGCCCACAGTTTAATTGACTGCATGTTTTTTTATTTGAGCTTTGCAAGTGGGCCTATCACTCTCATTATGCCTTCTCCTCTGCAAACATGAAAATCGTCTTAAAGAGAAAGGGAAACAGCGTGAACATGCTATTTGTGTTGGTCATGAGTTGTTTTAGTATCTGGATATCCAGGATACAAAGTCTAGGTTTGAAAGCAAAGATGAATTCCTTTTGTTGTTCCCGAAATATTCCCCAGAGCGCGTATGTAGACAACCTTTAATTCTACCTCAATTCACTCGCTACCGGATCGCCTTCAATTCAAAGGCGATCGATCGTGAGAGACAGGAGATTGTTTCAAGTAACATCACCTGTCTAGTCCGGATACCCCTCTCCAGTATGGGAAGAGACTCAACCAGACGCAAATGAAATTGAATCGGGGATACATCTTGGGCGCAGTTCTGAGCACAAACAGCATACTCGTCAAACAAACTGTGAGATGCTTGAGTAAAAGTAACGGCGAGATTATTCCTGTCGATTTTTATGCTTTCGTGGGAGGAAAATATTTGCCATGAACCGTGTACAAAAAAAGAAGAAGATAAAACCAAGTTGTCAATTTTTTTCTTATAACTCCCCAGTCAGTTTTTCCTTTATTTGTTTGACTCTAGATCTAAGGTGATATACAAAAATGTTGCAAACTGCTTACTGACTAAAATAACCAAAATGCAAATCTTAAAATTTAGTGGGCCTGACGTTTCGATCCTAGCTGGACCTTTCTCAAAGGCAGAGGCAGGCCTTTGAGAAAGGTCCTGCTAGGATCGAAACGTCAGGCCCACTAAATTTTAAGACTCTGGATCTAATTGAAAAAGCTGCATCCCCGATCGAGCAACTGTAGCCAGGTTTACAACAATTCCATGTAGTTGTTTGCATCAGAAGGAGAGCGGGGGTATGATCTCTGGAGATATACGGCAGTTAATGGTTGAATTGCTTCTGACTGGCGCCCCCATCCGGCAAAGACTTGTTGACTATTAGTGAAGACCACCATCTAAGGGCTGGATAGCTCAGATGGAAGAGCACTGGTACGTTAATCCAGAGGTCTCAGGTTCAAGTCCCAGTCCAGTCAAAGAGTTATTTGCCAATTTTTCAATTTGTAAAGTTTCCAGTCCGTTTGTCCTTTGTTTGTTTGGACCAAAATCTGGTAAGCATGAAACGTCTTCAAAAGACTAGTTGACTTTTGGGGTTGTGCAGCATCCAGGCTGTTGGGGTGTCACGCGGCAGACTATGATGAGACTTCCCCCTCCAACTCCCCACCCCTCCCCCCTATACCCACCCACACCTGCAATCGATGACCTGTGTCACGCGCTCAGAAGCGGCTGGATTAGCGAGAGTCGCCATGGAAACGGTGAAAGAAAGAGAAAAAAAAGCCAAATCATCCCGCCGATTCGAACCTATACCGACTTCTTGAAGGATAGCACGATATGGAATTCCCTATGAAAGAAATATAGATGAGCTGGCTACAGTCCGGTCTGAATGACTGCCCACTCCCCGGCCCTTAAAAAATCGCAAACGCTAAAAAAAAATAGCAAAAAAAAAGACTCCCCCAAACAACAAAAAACAACAAAAAACCACGTCATGAGAAAAAACGTGGAAGCGAAATTAAATCCTAACCTTTTCCAGACATTGAGGGCGGTATTTGTAAAAGGAATTCCCTTTTTCAGCGATCGTTCGAAATTCGAAACTAATTTCCTCTTTTCTCGAAAACGGCAGATTTTCGTGCGCAATTTCGCCGAATGTCTGAAACCACTACAAACCTTCTGACGAATAAGTGATCTGCTGATTTTTTTAGAATTTTTTGGATATTTTGCACCTTGCAAATGGCATAACCTTCAAATCCGCTTGGCAAGAAATTCTATCACGACATGACGAAAGGTTGAAATGCCGACATGATACAAAGCAAATATCGCAACATTTCGACTTCATGTGGATATTATTTTGTCGACTTGATAAGTGAAAAATATCTTGTCAAGTCAACAAGTAGGATGGAACTTAAGTGCTTCATTAGGTTTAAAATTTTACTTTGTCTCGCTGCAATTTTCCCATTTCTACGTTTGTCTGCCTGTCTCTCTCTTTACCTGTCTCTCTTTCCATCCTCCCCCCCTCTCTCCTTATCTGTACTCTCCCTCTCCCATTCCCTCTCTCTCAACATGTCTCTCTTTACATGTCTCCCTCCCCTCTCTCTCCCTGTCTTTCTGCCCCCCTTTTCCATTTGTCTTTCTATCTCTCTTCCTCTCTCCCCCTCTCTATCTCCCTCTCTCCCCCTCTCTGCCTCTCTCTCTCCCCTCTCTCCCCCTCTCTACCCCTCTCTCCCCTCTCTCTCCCTCCCTCCCCCTCTCTCTCCATCTCTCTCTCCTTTCTCTCCTCTCCTTCTATCTCTCTCTCCACCTTTCTCTCCCCATTCTCTCCCCCTATCTCTCCTTCTGTTTCTCTCTCCACCTCTCTCTCCCCCTTCTCTCCCCTCTCTCTCCTTCTGTCTCTCTCTCCCCTCTCTCTCCCCCTTCTGTCTCTCTCTCCCCTCTCTCTCCCCCTTCTCTCCACCTATCCTTTCCCTCCTTCTCTCCCCCTTCCCCTCTGTCTCCGTCTGTCTCCCTCTCACGTGTGCATGCGGGGGTTGACTTAACTTAAACAGAGCGAACCGTTTAGCTCGAGCGCGCGCCGGGGTGAGTCAACAGATGAGCGGTGCGTCACCGGTCTTGCGTCTCCGATGGTGTAACTAGACATCACACCTCCCGCCCGCCCTCAGGGGGAGGCGGTTAGGACCGGGTATTCTCAGACCACGTACAAACGCGGACTGCTAAACAACAAAAACAACTCACCCACCCCTGCCCCCCCTCTCTCTCTCTCTCTCTCTCTCTGTCCCATTCTTCCTCCACCGCTGCCGCAAAACCAACCAACGGGACGTACGTGTTAACCCGTGTCAACAGTGCTGTACCTGGATAGCAACTGAGTCATCGCTTTCACGTCATCCCGACTTTAAAGGCGCGATGTCAAGAGGGAGAGAGGGGGGGGGAGGTGGAGGAGAGGAACAGGGCCTGAGACAGGGACAGGGAGATGCAGAGGGAGAGGGAGGGAGAGGGAGAGATGGAGGAGAGGGAGAGGGTCTGGGACAGGAACATGGAGATGCAGAGGGAGGGAGAGGGGAGAGGGAGAGGTTGAGGAGAGGGACAGCGAGAGGGACAGGGAGATGCAGAGGGAGCTCGAGAGGGAGGGAGAGAGGGAGAGGGAGTGGTGGAGGAGAGGGACTGGGAGAGGGACAGGGAGATGTAGAGGGAGAGGGAGGGAGAGAGGGAGAGGGAGTGGTGGAGGAGAGGGACTGGGAGAGGGACAGGGAGATGTAGAGGGAGAGGGAGGGAGAGAGGGAGAGGGAGTGGTGGAGGAGAGGGACTGGGAGAGGGACAGGGAGATGTAGAGGGAGAGGGAGGGAGAGAGGGAGAGGGAGTGGTGGAGGAGGAGAGGGACTGGGAAAGGGACAGTGAGATGCAGAGGAAGAGGGAGGGAGAGGGAGAGAGAGAGATGGAAGAGAGGGACTGGGAGAGGGACAGGGAGATGTAGAGGGAGAAGGAGGGAGAGGGGAGAGGGAGAGGTGGAGGAGAGGGATTGGGAGAAGGAGAGGGAGATGCAGAGGGAAAGGGAGGGAGAGGGGAGTGAGGTGGGAAAGGGACAAGGAGAGGCGAGGAACAGGGACTGGGAGAGGGAGATGAAGAGAGAGAGGGAGGTTGAGATGGACAATGAACAGGGTCATGTAGAGAAAGAGAGTGCGTGAAGGGGAGAGAGCTGTATGTTTCACTGAATTCACAGATTTAGGCCTATACGACACAGAATCAAGGAAATTAAAAGCATTAATAATTATGACTCGTAGTCTAAAAATATACAGCTCTAAGTCGCTGACTTTGTCCAGCATGCAAGTCAGTACGACCCAACTATAACATCCCGTTACACTCGTACATATAATAACACTGGCTCGTTCCTATTGAATTATTTGTAACATGTTTGTTGTATTTATTTATCCATTTTCTCGGGTTGGGAAGGCATTAGTATAAGCGCACCGGACCGGGTGTCGATCCATGTCGACCGATCGCAGTCGACAGTCGACAGTGTGGCAATTAGCGGTCGTCTATTGTGCAACAAACACTCGCTTTCAAATTCACCCCCAAGTTGGCCCGAAACACACATTCAACGAAACAGGGACACGGAAATGTATACTTTTTTTTTCATTCTGAATTCCCGCCTTAACCACAAAGACAAAGCCAGACCTCTCCAAACCGTCTCCCCGACACGGGATCGGGACGAGCCCGTGGGCAGTCGCGCCAGCTGCTGCTACAAAAAAATATAATTACAACCGCCTCATGAATAAACAACGAGCCCCCTCATGAATAATCATGAGTGAGCCACGCGTCTCTCGCCCAAGATGAAAACAAAAAATCCGATTATAGTAGGCGCCACAACGAAACGGAAGCGTGCAGGATCATCCCTACCTCTTGTTCCACCAACCACTCTCCTAATAATTCCCTCTCTCAGTCCCCCTTTTTTTCTCCCACACGGAAACAGCCGCCCTAAATCAGCTTTTAAGAGGTATTGATAATGGGCCGCGGCTTATAAGTGAAGTCGACGCGTTTTCAGGCTAGTTCTCTAAATGAGCGTGGGGTGATTTTCGGAAGGATTTTTTTTTTTTTGGGGGGGGGAGCGTGTCCTTGTTTCATTATTTTGTTATTTTTTTGGCCCTTGGCCAAGATCCGGGCACGTGGATCTGACGACGTGCCCGCGGTAAAAACACCACCAAGAAGGCGTTTGGGGTTGTTTTTCCTGTGAGGACACAGGCTTGTTGTATTTTTGTATTTTGGGGAGGAAGGCTAATGTAGACTTATTCACCCCAACCACTTGTTTTTACCCTCAAGAATCTTGTTAAAGGGGGGGGGGGTGTCCGAGGAATTATTGGGCGTTCTGCGAGACCTTTCTTAAAGTCCCTACACAACATTGGTCGAGGTCAAAGAATAGCATCCATATGTTGTCTGATCCAACATATGCATGAAATGGCACGCCTGTGAAAATTTCAGCTCAATCCGCAAACTGAGTCTCGAGAAAATCGTGAAAACCGCTTCATTTGTTTCGCGAAAATGCAGCATTCAACGCCGTACTGTTCCGAAAAATAGTTTAGATCTCGGTGAGACGTAAACTATTTCTTTTACTCTTTTCTCCCAAAATGCAACATTTTAGGTAGAAATATTTCAGTGTGAGGTTTCTACTATAACCATCTTGAAAATGTTTAAGTTTCATGTAAATCTGTGAACATTTCTGTTTTTCGATCTTACCACTGTTGTGTCGGGGCTTTAAAGGCCCAATACAACATTGGGAAGATCGGAAAACATCGATGTCAACAGATTGCCTTCTAATTTACGCAGTTTGTAGATGGTCATGATAGAATCCTCATGTTGAAATCTTAAAGTCTGGGATGCTGTACTTCCCTTGAAATCTTCACTCAAACATTGACATATAGTTTATTACACGCAAGTAATAAACTATTTCTTACACTACAGAACGGTGCAAAAACCGTGACTGTTTTTACCTCTTTCTACTTTCTCAGATCACCATTTGAGCTAAAACATTCGCAGGATTGTTTTTTGAGCTGTTTAATGGTTTATAATTGTGGTGAATCGTTTCTGAAAGAGTAGAAGAAAAGCTAGCATTTATTTACTCGGTTGTGTTTTATTTACTCGTCTGTGCCTTCACAGTATATTATGGTTTCATAAATAGAAAAAATGTGACCCGGTACAACGACATGAGGAATATCCCACCAAAACACTTTTTGAGTAAACAACGCCTGAAGTTAAAGTATCTCCACAATTCGATCACAAATCAATTTTCTTTCTTTTTTATTTTCGGAAATTTTAAGTATTAGAGGATATTATATTTTGACATCATTTGAAAGCTAATGGTATACTCTTTCACATTATTAGAAAACCTCAAAATCGCAAAAGTGGGGTTATTTCTCATTATGCTGTGCCGGGTCACAAATTTAAAACATTTGTAATGTGAAACTGTGAAAAAATAAATTAATGAAACAAAATGAATGAATTATACCGAGCCTGTACGGAATACAGCTTATATCGATATATCCGCTGGGTAACCGATGTAATAGTAACTGATACCCGTGAAATTAGCTGAAAACATTGTTTATGTACATAGAAATTAATCGTTAAAATAATGTACTTCTCCTGATCTATTTTGCTGTAGAATTAAAGATTCCATTATCGAAGACTCGCACCGTATCACTGTTTCGTCTTCGTTCCATTACAGATTCCTGACCATATATCTTGACCGTGCCTCAATCCCTTTAATCGACAATCGACCCGGTTGTCACACACACAAACTGTGGCAATCATTTGACCTTTACCGATGTTGTATAGGGCCTTTAAAGGCTATGTTGGGATCGGAAGATCAAGCCACTGGATTACTGTTTAGATTGGTCACTGTTGTTTTGACGTTTAACCCAGTAAGCATACGGCAAAGTATTTGTGTGTATTTCAATGAAGGAGAACTATTCCACACATAAAATAGAATATAAGCGCTTGAAGTTTCGATTCTAGCAGGACCTTTCTCAAAGAAGAAAGGTCCTGTTGAGATCGAAACGTCAGGCCCTGCTTATTGTTGATATTAGTGACCTAAGATGGCGTAAATAGTGACGCATCTGCTCCTAAAGTCCTTGTTTGGAGTAAACGGTGTCAAATGCATGTCAAAATCAATTACATATTTTTTACAATTAATTTTTGAAAGCTTTTGTATAAGAAAATCATTCGTCCGAAGGATTTTTTCAACAGGTGTCACTGTAAGTATTGATTCTGGGAACTCGTAAGTGCGTCTGAGTGTACGCTGCATGCAATCACTGTCAGCGCGTGTGCATGACCTCAAACTTTAGAGCCGTTTTTCTTGAAAAGTGGTTTCCGTGACTGCGCGTTGCCTCGTCTCATTTCTCGCATCATAACTTTGGATTTCGTCAACGTATGGAAAAATTGTTGATATCATTAGAAAGCTAATGATGTGCTCTTTGCAGTGGTGGAAAAATCTTGAAAGAAATCGACTAGAATCCTCGTTATGCCGTTGCGGGTCTTTTTTGCATGTTGGTCACATCAGCCAATTAGCAGTTAGGACATTTCAGCGAGCTACCAGGCTGTTTGCCTCCTCTCACCCACACTCTCTATCTATCCCAAGGTGTAGAACGGAGAGGTATCAGAACAGCTTCTTCCCTCGTTCAGCCTCTCTCTGGAATTCCCTTCCTGGTTCTTGCTTTCCCCTAGCCTACGATCTTGCCATTTTTTTAAAGGAACGTGACCGGTAATTCCTATCTTCTGCCTTCCTGAGTCCCTCTCTATCTCCTTCTCTCTCTAGCCCTTAACCTTGAGTGGGTTTTCAGCCTTGTTTTGGGCGATTTTGCATTAAAAACAAAGTTTGCAAAATTTTTGCATAAATTATCACTCCACACATTTCCAATTTCCCTCAGCGTTAACTTAATATGATCGCACAGTAACTGTTATAGGTCATACCGTATACCTTTTACAATGTATTGGGCAGAGTCTTTCGGCAAATGGCAAGACGATTCGCCTTCATTTTGACAGACAAATAAACCCGGCAGTTGGCTGACTTTAACGACCGCTATAGGCCGGCAATCCAAAGCCGGACAATTTCTCAAAGCAAGGTTCCTTAAGTCGGATCGAATCGTCAGGCCCTCCTAATTCCATGAGATTTGCATTTTGGTTATTCTATAGTCATTAACCAGTTTGCAACGTGTTGACATATTTCTTTGGAAAAAAAAACCCCCAAAGATGATACCCTTTAGGAGAAAAATACGAAAACTGAACTTAGCCTCGAACAAGATATTCATCCTTGTATCAAGGATCAATTCGGCTGCGTGTGTACGCTTTGTGCTGCTTTATCGATGTGCAGAGAGCCATTTCTATGCACGCACGCTGGCGCCTGTAATCAGTACACTCCACCGGGTAGCATGGCCGTATACATGAATACGCAATGGCTGCCATGCGAGTCGACGTGCATGCCAATGGGGAATTAATGCCCATGAGCTCCACAGTGCAAACCCACGAGGTTTATACTGTACGCGCACTCAATCCGGACCGAGCAGCGTGTAACTCGAACGCACCAACCGTCTGCGCGCCTTTTCTTAAAGGTGACCAGTGCGACAGAACTGAGCAGTCACAACAACAACAACAACAACAACAACAACAACAACAACAACAACAACAACAACAACAACAACAACAACAACAACAACAACAACAACAACAACAACAACAACAACAACAACAACAACAACAACAACAACAACAACAACAGCGACGACGACGACGACGACGACGACGACGACAACAACAACAACAACAACAACAACAGCAACAACAACAACAACAACAACAACAACAACAACAACAACAACAACAACAACAACAACAACAACAACAACAACAACAACAACAACAACAACAACAACAACAACAACAACAACAACAGCAACAGCAACAACACCAACAACACCAACAACACCAACAACGACGACAACAACAACAACAACAACAACAACAACAGCAGCAGCAGCAGCAACAAAAACAACTTCAACAAAAACAACAGCAGCAGCAACAACAACAACAACAACAACAACAATCAAATCTGGGGTCTATTTAAAAAACGTAAGGAATATTCTATTTTTAGTCCTAATTCCAGAAAACAATCCTAACAATAGGAACATTCCTAACTTCCTATTTTTCATAAAACAATAATATCTATGAAGTATCCATTTCTATCTTTGGACTAAAATCGTTGCTAACTTAGGAAGATTCTTCAATCCTAAGTTAGGTCTTTTCTTTTGCAAATTGTTGCTAAGTTTTGTAGGAACATTTATATAGGAATATTCCCTTGGCCGTCCCTTTAAAATGTGGTCTTCAAGTAGCACATTCGTGTCTCCTGACGACGGGCAGAGTACACACTACCCGAAACGTTGAGTCTTTTCAGAACCACACTCCTTCTTGAAAGAGAAGTGCTAATACATGGTGTCACCGCAAACCTTCCACTTAGCACATTCATGTTCCCAAAAGAGGTAAATTTCTCGGAGTTTTAACCACCCAAATATGCTTTTAAGCATGATAAGCCTTGTCCTATGGAATCAGGGCCCACTTCCACAGAACCGCTTAAGCGTGAAAATCTGCTCAGCAAGAAAAGTCTTCCTTGTGTAAACAGGATTAGAAACCTCACTTCGCTGTGATGTCAATTGCTTCTGACGTGTATTCCGCTCTTCAGTACTTAGCCTGACACATTGGTGTAGTTTGTGTTGGCGGGCAGGTCCTATGAATCATGACATGTTCTGCTTAAGCAAAATTTTGGTGCGTAAGCCCCAACACAACATTGGTGGAGGTCAAAGAATAGCATCCATACGTTGTCTGATCCAACATATGCACGAAATAGCACACCTGTGAAAATTTCAGGTCAATCCGCCAACCGAGTCTCGAGAAAATCGTGAAAACCGCTTCATGTGTTTCGCGAAAATGCAGCATTCAACGCCGTACTGTTCCGAAAAAATAGTTAAGATCTCGGTGAGACGTAAACTATTTCTTTTACTCATTTCTCCCGAAATACAACATTTTAGGCAGAAATATTTCAGGGAGAGGTTTCTACTATAACCATCTTGAAAATGTATAAGTTTCATGTAAATCTGTGAACATTTCTGTTTTTCGATCTTACCAATGTTGTGTAGGGGCTTTAAGCAGCTCTGTAAACATGGGGCCGTTGTTTAACGACCAAACCAGCAAATCGTCCAAAATGAAAATCGTCAAAATATGTAGGGTCTTACGATTACATCACGGGGAGATAGTCTGATGATGACGGTGTCTTCGACGTGAAAAATATTCCCAATCCCCCTCCTTAAACCCCCCCCTAAGAAGCCAAAGTGTTTGGATTCAATTGAATGACGGCACGAAATCTCGTCTTGCCTTTCCCCAAGAGCGCGCGGGTAAAGGGATTGAATGTCACCCACAACATCTGTGCAGGCAGTCGCAGAGAAAAGCAGCGCTAATTGGTCCAGAAATAGGCATCAGGAACTACGCACAATGCGTCACTTTTCTTACTTTCTCTCTTTTTGTTGGCTCATTTTTTTTTTGATATTTTGTTCACCCCAGCCGGATGTTTTGATCTGCGAGACCGATAGACGATTATATTTGGCTCTTCCCCTCTCTGTCTCTGTCTCTCCTTCTCAGTCTGTCAGTCTCTCTCGCCCTCTCTCACTGTCTCTCCCTCCCCCCCTCTGTCTCTGTCTCTCCCTGTCTGTCTGTCAGTCTCTCTCGCCCTCTCTCACTGTCTCTCCCTCCCTCCCCCTCTGTCTCTGTCTCTCCCTCTCTGTCTGTCAGTCTCTCTCGCCCTCTCTCACTGTCTCTCCCTCCCTCTCCCCTCTCTGTCTGTGTCTCTCCCTCTGTGTCTGTCAGTCTCTCTCCCCCGTCTCTCACTCTCTCTCTCTCCCTCTCCCCCTCTCTGTCTGTGTCTCTCCCTCTCTGTCTGTCAGTCTCTCTCCCCCTCTCTCACTGTCTCTCCCTCCCTCTTCCCCTCTCTTTCTGTGTCTCTCCATCTCTCTGTTTCAAGTTGTCTTCCCTTCCATCTCCCCTTCCCCTCTCGCTGTCTCTCTCATCTCCCTCTGTCTCTCTCTTCCTCCCTTCCATCTCGATCCCTTTTCTCTGTATCTGTCTGTCTCTGTATCTGTCTCTGTCTCTCTCCCTCCCCCGTCTCCCCTCGCTCTGCCACCCTCCCTCTCTCCCAGTCTCTCTCCCATCCCCTATCTCTGTCTCTGTCACTGTCTCTCTCCCTCCCATCCCCCTCTCTCTGTCTCTTCCAGTCCCTGTCTGTCTCTGTCTCTGTCTCTCTCCCTCCCCCGTCTCCCCTCGCTCTGCCACCCTCCCTCTCTCCCAGTCTCTCTCCCATCCCCTATCTCTGTCTCTGTCACTGTCTCTCTCCCTCCCATCCCCCTCTCTCTGTCTCTTCCAGTCCCTGTCTGTCTCTGTCTCTGTCTCTCTCCCTCCCCCGTCTCCCCTCGCTCTGCCACCCTCCCTCTCTCCCAGTCTCTCTCCCATCCCCTATCTCTGTCTCTGTCTCTCTCCCTCCCATCTCCCCTCTCTCTGTCTCTTTCAGTCCCTGTCTGTCTATCTGTCTGTCTGTCTGTCTGTCTGTCTGTCTGTCTCTCTCTGTCTCTCTCTCTCGCTCTCTCTGTCTCTCCCCCTCCCCCGTCTCTCCTCTCTCTGTCACCCTCCCTCTCTCTCAGCCTCTCCCCTCCCTCCCCTGTCTCTGTCTCTCTCTGACTCTCTCGGTACAGTATCTCTTCCTTCCCGTCTCTCTCCACTCCCCTCTCTCCGGAAAGCTTTCCGGATGTTGACATTAACGGATGGATGGCAATTCTTGTATTTTTTACACGTTAAAAACATATTTTGTTCACGAATTTTGTGTGGCGCGTTCTTCCGCGTTTTGGAGTTGTTTTTGTTTTTGGCGCGAACTGGTTCGTCTGCTCGTTCGTCGTGTTTGTTTGTTCGCTCGTGTTTACGTGATGTTTGCATATCCGTTCCAAACTGTGTTTGTTTGTCCGTGTGGTGGTTTTGTTTGCTTGTTTTCATGTACAGTACCTCCCTCTGATTTTCCGTTTGTTATCTTATCGCTCTTATGGAGTGTCGCTTTATATATTCGCATTACTTTGCTTGTTTCATTTTAGCAATTTCCACAAATGTTGCAAAGAACGTCTTTCTGACTCAAATGACCAAATTGCAAATGTCTAAATTTTTTGAGGGCCTGACTTTTCAACAGAGCAGAAGAGAACAAATGAATTTGTCAGGGAAGAAATGAAAGAAAATTGCGACCATCTAGATCCTCTAGCTAACATTGTGAAGAGAAAGAAAGTTGTCCTACTTTGGTCATGTCACAAGGTCAAAAAACACAACAGCAAAGGTCATAACACTAGGACATAACACTAGGGTTAACATAGGGTCAATACACAAGAGGCAGACCTGGGAGACAGTGGCTGGATGATGTAAGAGAATGGACCAACACCCTCATATACGACTTGATAGGGAAGACCAAGGTTAGGGGAGAGTGGAGGAGGTTCGTGCATCAGAGGCACCAACGGTCGGTGAGACTACGGAGATGAGTGAGTGAGTGGGTGGATGAGTGAGTGACGTTTCAATTCCAGCAGGACCTCTCCCAAAGGCAGAATGTCTATTTTTGTATGTGAAGCAAACAATGTAAGTTTCTGACTGACCTTAATGCCCCCAAAGTGGAGAAAAATAACAACTGAATGTTGCTCTAGATGATGGCGTGTTTGGTTGGAGTTGATGTTGCTGATGCTGCTATTGATGTTGATGCTGTTTGTGGTTGTTGAGGTGTTGCACGGTTGTTGTTGTTGTAGTTGTTGATTTTGTAGTTGTTAGGTTGCTGCTGTTTGGGTATTGTGAGTGTTGTTGATGATGTTGTTTAGGGTTTTGTGGGGATACCCCAGCCCCATCCTGGCCTCAGAAATCCGTCTCCCGATCTTCCCCGACGGTCTCCTCGTCCCCTGGGTGCTGGTCATAAAAAGTGCAACCTCGTTCACGTCCCGCGCCTGAATCAGTCGAGGAGCGCTAATGGGATCTGCCATTTGGCAAACGAGATCCCCTGTCCTCTCCTCCCATCCCTTCTCGCCCTACCCTAACCCCCTACCCCTATCCCCCCACCCCTACCCCTACCCCCTACCCCCTACCCCTACCCCTACCCCTACCCCCTATTCCCTGCCCCTACCCCTACTCCACCCCCTCAACCTACCCTACCCCCTACCCCCTACCCCTATCCCCTCTCGCCCCACCCCACCCCTACCCTTATACCCCTATCCTCTATCCCCTCTCACCCCACCCCTACCACGATCCCCTCTCGCCCACCCCACCCTACCCCCTACCCCTATCCCCTCTCACCCCTACCCCCTACCCCTATCCCCTCTCGCCCCACCCCACCCCTACCCCCTACCCGTATCCCCTCTCACCCCTATACCCCCTACCCCTATCTCCTCTCGCCCTACCCCACCCCTACCCCTACCCCTATCTCCTCTCGCCCTACCCCACCCCTACCCCCTACCCCCTACCCCTATCCCCTCTCACCCCTACCCCCTAACCCTATCTCCTCTCGCCCTACCCCACCCCTACCCCTATCCCCTCTCACCCCTACCCCCTACCCCTATCTCCTCTCGCCCTACCCCACCCCTACCCCTATCCCCTCTCACCCCTACCCCTACCCCCTCTCACCCCTACCCCCTACCCCTATCCCCTCTCACCCCTACCCCCTACCCCATCCCCTCTCGCCCTACCCCTACCCCTACCCCTACCCCCTACCCCCTACCCCTATCCCCTCTCACCCCTACCCCCTAACCCTATCTCCTCTCGCCCTACCCCACCCCTACCCCTATCCCCTCTCACCCCTACCCCCTACCCCAAACCCTGTCCGCCAGTCTGTATACTGCCCCGTACTTTATTATTGCTAACACTGACTCACGCAAACCGTGTGTGTCATATTCCGTATTTGCAGTTCCCTTCCCATTTCTCCTCTCCTCTCTCTCTTCTTGTCAGTCTGGATTCTGGAGTGACTCAGCGTGCATCAGACATCTTCAATTCCATTGTTTGTCATGCTGTGTTGTTTACACTCTCCTACTTTTTTTTCTCTCTCTCTCAAGACGAATCCAGAGGGATGAGTCGGGGATATTTCTTTTGCATCTTGGCAATTATTTTTTGTCCTCTCTAGTGGAAGCGATTCTTGCATGAGCCAGGCGCTACGCGTGAACGAGTGCGTCATGACTTGATCTTTTTTTTTCTCGGTGGTTCAACATTCCTGGTTTGACTTCCCATCTTGTATAGCTTGAGTTTAGAGTCTGGATGGAATTGCTGGAGTGGGACGAGACGTGGCTGATTCACCCGCAAATCTTGGCTAGTATTTGGCTTCGGAGGTCTTAATCTCTTCTTTTCGATTGGGTGTGGTCTGGGGAGGGGGTGGTGTGATGGAGGGACGGTGGTCTTTTGGACCTGGTGGGTGGTTGTTGCAAAGTTTGGGGTTTTGTTGCACTGGCGCTTTTCTTGAGAAGAGTTGACTAAATTGCTTCGCTGTGAGTTGAGGAATCTTTAATTGTTTTTTTTTTATGGGGGGGGGGGTGATGTGGAAGAGGTGTAGATGGAGGCGGTGATGGTGGTGGTGGTGATGGTGATGGTGGGGATGGTGATGGTGGTGGTGGTGGTGATGATGGTGGTGGTGGTGATGGTGATGGTGGTGGTGATGGTGATGGTGATGGTGATGGTGGTGGTGAAGGTGGTGATGGTGGTGGTGATGGTGGTGATGGTGACGAACTGGCGATGGTGATAGCGATGAGGACGGTAGTTGAAGACGGTGAGGATGATGACGATGAGGAGGATGGAGGATGGAGATAGACGTGAGGAGGAGGAGATCAAGGAGGGGAGGAGGCAGTCTCCTGTTCATATAGCCTATACCCCGAATTGCCAATACCTACAAATCCACAAATAATCTTCAATGGTCTGATCTTTTAACCCGAATAAGCCTCGTTGACAAGAATTTCTCGGAAAAGCCCACAATTGCAGCTCGCGCCGGAAAATGTCATAGAGGTTAAGCTCCGCTACTGATGAATACAAAACGAAAACACCTGAAAACGGGTATAGAAGTAGCGCTTGGGTTTAGACAACCAAAGACGACTGTGCACGTGGCCTGGTTAGTGTACGAGTTGTTCCCCCTGGCTGGGCCGACGAAGAATTAGCGAGTCAAGCTGCGGCTTCCGATGTGGGGTTCTGCACGTAACGCACCGCGCTCTATACGGAGTAACCCGATCCCGAGTGATGGCGTTACGTGCGGCATATACGCGGTATAAGCCGTCCCAAACAGGCCAGGCTTAAGGCGAGTTAAGACCAGTTCTGTCCCCTCCTTTCCGTCCGAGGCTCCTCGTTTACTTCTCTCCAAATCCCCGGCTTAGGCTCCGCCTCTAGCTTCGTTTCTTGTCATCCAAAAGCAGGAACGTACTCCTGTTTGAAGTTGTTGAAGCTTGTGAATCATTTTTGTTTATCAGGATGGAGTATCAGCTCCAAAAACCGAGCTAAAACTCTTTCTGTCATTTTGCCTTGTATAATTCCATCTAGCCTTAACCCCAACCTCAACCTCAACCTCAACCCCAACCTCAACCTCGACCCCAGACTTAACCCTTACCCCAACCCCAACCTCACCCTCAACCTCAACCCCAACCCCAACACCAACCCCCAACCTCAACCCCAACCCTTAACCTCAACCTGAACCCCAACCCTTGACCCCAACCCCAATCCTCAACCCCAACCCCAACCCCAACCCCAACCTTCAACCTCAACCCCAACCCTTAACCCCAACCCTAACCCAAACCCGAACCCAAACCCAAACCCAAACCCAAACCCAAACCCAAACCCAAACCCAAACCCAAACCCAAACCCAAACCCAAACCCAAACCCAAACCCAAACCCAAACCCAAACCCAACCACAAACCCAAGCCCAAACCCAAACACAAACACAAACACAAACCCAAACCCAAACCCAAACCCAAACCCAAACCCAAACCCAAACCCAAACCCAAACCCAAACCCAAACCCAAACCCAAACCCAAACCCAAACCCAAACCCAAACCCAAACCCAAACCCAAACCCAAACCCAAACCCAAACCCAAACCCAAACCCAAACCCAAACCCAAACCCAAACCCAAACCCAAACCCAAACCCAAACCCAAACCCAAACCCAAACCCAAACCCAAACCCAAACCCAAACCCAAACCCAAACCCAAACCCAAACCCAAACCCAAACCCAAACCCAAACCCAAACCCAAACCCAAACCCAAACCCAAACCCAAACCCAAACCCAAACCCAAACCCAAACCCAAACCCAAACCCAAACCCAAACCCAAACCCAAACCCAAACCCAAACCCAAACCCAAACCCAAACCCCAACCCAAACCCAAAGCCCAAACCCAAACCCAAACCCAAACCCAAACCCAAACCCAAACCCAAACCCAAACCCAAACCCAAACCCAAACCCAAACCCAAACCCAAACCCAAACCCAAACCCAAACCCAAACCCAAACCCAAACCCAAACCCAAACCCAAACCCAAACCCAAACCCAAACCCAAACCCAAACCCAAACCCAAACCCAAACCCAAACCCAAACCCAAACCCAAACCCAAACCCCATCTGTCCATTACCTTACCAGCTTACAAGTCCCACAATCTGCCCGTGAGCAATGTCCTGTTGTTTTTCGATCATTTTAAGCCAGGAAATACTTCGCTTTTTCATAGCAGAGCTTGAACACAACTATTCTCTGAAAATTCAGAATGATAATTAATAATAATAGGCCTATATCTTAAAATTTAGTGGGCCTGACGTTTTGATCCTAGCGGGCCCTCTCTCAACCTTTCTCTGCCTTTGAGAAAGGTCCTGCTAGGATCGAAACGTCAGGCCCACTAAATTTTAAATTTGCATTTTGGTAATTTTAGTCAGTAAGCAGTTTGCAACATTTTTGTAAATCACTTTAATAACAATAATAGTTCACAGCACAATATTGTGTGCTATCAACTTCGCTGCTCACACCGAGAAATCTCCGAAGTTAATTAAACATTTGCTGTTTTGCTCTCAGACGACCAAAAATTTTCGCTGCTTCGTAGCGGTGAAGTTAGCAGCGACGTGAGCTCACGAGCAGCTAGCAGTTCTCCCGAGGGAGAGTACACTGACTCGTGTATTATCGTCTTTGTAGGTCAGATCCTCTGATCTTCACGGGCTCTTACCGTCCGCATGGGGACCGGGCCACACATTACACAGCTCAGCGCGATGTTTAGAGCGCTCTTTTATATAAACAAACGACAGCCATCCTTCTTCCCCCGACCCGATCGATGGCGAGAGCACTGAGAATGAAAATGTTGCAGGACGTTTGTGGACAGACAGACGCGGTGCGAAAACACGAACTGGCTTATTGAATTCCCGCGGGGAGGTCATCTGTCTCCGCATCCATCCTCTCTCTCTCTCTCTCCTTCGCTCTCCATCCTCACTATCTCTTCGTATCTCTGTGTCCTTCTCTGTCTTTTTATCTCCCTGTCTCAGGGGTCTCTCTGCCTCGTTGTCTCTCTGTCTCCCCGTCTCTCTGTGCCTCTCTCTGTCTCTCTGTCTCTCTCTGTGCCTCTCTCTGTTTCTGTCTCTGTCTTGCTCTCTATCTCTCTCCTATCTATATGTTTCTCTATCTCTCTATGTGTCTCTCTATCTCTCTATGTCTCGCTATACCTCGTTATGTTCCTCTCTCTGCCTCTCTCTGTCTCTCTGTATCCCTGTCTCGTTTCGTCTCTCTGTGTCTCTCTGTGTATGTGCCTCTCTTTGTCTGTATTTGTCTCTGTCTCTGCCTTGCTCTCTCTCTGTCTAGCGCTGCGTTCCTCTCTCTGTCTCTCTCTGTCTCTGTCTCGTTCCTTCTCTCTCTGTCTCTCACTGTCTCTCTCTTTGCCCTATCTGCCTGTCTCTCTTTATCTCCCTGTTTTTCTCTGCCTCCTTGTTTCTGTCCCCTCTGTCTCTGTTTCTCAGTACCCCTTGTCTCTGTGTCTCGCTGTCTTTCTGAATACGTCTCTCTCTGCCTGTCTCTGCTCACTGCCTCTGTCTCCCTGTTTTACAACCAGTCTCTCACGGTCTCTGCATCTCTGTATCTCTCTTTTAGTTTGTCCCTGTCTCTCTGCCTCTGTCTCTGTCTGTCGTCTCGTGTGTGTCTCTTCCTCTGTCTCTCTGTCTGTCTCTCTCTGTCGTCTCGTGCGTGTCTCTTCCTCTGTCTCTCTGTCTATGTCTCTCTCTGTCGTCTCGTGTGTGTCTCTTCCTCTGTCTGTCTGTCTATGTCTCTCTCTCTGTCGTCTCGTGTGTGTCTCTTCCTCTGTCTCTCTGTCCGTGTCTCTCTCTGTCGTCTCGTGTGTGTCTCTTCCTCTGTCTCTCTGTCTATGTCTCTCTCTGTCGTCTCGTGTGTGTCTCTTCCTCTGTCTCTCTGTCTATGTCTCTCTCTGTCGTCTCGTGTGTGTCTCTTCCTCTGTCTCTCTGTCTATGTCTCTCTCTGTCGTCTCGTGTGTGTCTCTTCCTCTGTCTCTCTGTCTATGTCTCTCTCTGTCGTCTCGTGTGTGTCTCTTCCTCTGTCTCTCTGTCTATGTCTCTCTCTGTCGTCTCGTGTGTGTCTCTTCCTCTGTCTGTCTGTCTGTCTATGTCTCTCTCTGTCGTCTCGTGTGTGTGTGTCTTTCTCTGTCTGTCTGTCTGTCTATGTCTCTCTGTCGTCTCGTGTGTGTCTCTTCCTCTGTCTCTCTGTCTGTCTATGCCTCTCTGTCGTCTCGTGTGTGTCTCTTCCTCTGTCTGTCTGTCTGTCTATGTCTCTCTATGTCGTCTCGTGTGTGTCTCTTCCTCTGTCTCTCTGTCTATGTCTCTCTCTGTCGTCTCGTGTGTGTCTCTTCCTCCGTCTGTCTGTCTGTCTATGTCTCTCTCTGTCGTCTCGTGTGTGTCTCTTCCTCTGTCTGTCTGCCTATGTCTCTCTCTGTCGTCTCGTGTGTGTCTCTTCCTCTGTCTCTCTGTCTGTGTCTCTGCCTGTCGTCTCGTGTGTGTCTCTTCCTCTGTCTCTCTGTCTATGTCCCTCTCTGTCGTCTCGTGTGTTTCTCTTCCTCTGTCTCTCTGTCTATGTCTCTCTCTGTCGTCTCGTGTGTGTCTCTTCCTCTGTCTGTCTGCCTATGTCTCTCTCTGTCGTCTCGTGTGTGTCTCTTCCTCTGTCTCTCTGTCTGTGTCTCTGCCTGTCGTCTCGTGTGTGTCTCTTCCTCTGTCTCTCTGTCTATGTCCCTCTCTGTCGTCTCGTGTGTTTCTCTTCCTCTGTCTCTCTGTCTATGTCTCTCTCTGTCGTCTCGTGTGTGTCTCTTCCTCTGTCTCTCTGTCTGTCTATGTCTCTCTCTGTCGTCTCGTGTTTGTCTCTCCCTCTGTCTCTCTGTCTATGTCTCTCTCTTTCTGTCGCCTCGTGTGTGTCTCTTCCTCTGTCTCTCTGTCTATGTCTCTCTCTGTCGTCTTGTGTGTGTCTCTTCCTCTGTCTGTCTGTCTGTCTATGTCTCTCTCTGTCGTCTCGTGTGTGTCTCTTCCTCTGTCTCTCTGTCTATGTCTCTCTCTGTCGTCTCGTGTGTGTCTCTTCCTCTGTCTCTCTGTCTATGTCTCTCTCTGTCGTCTCGTGTGTGTCTCTTCCTCTGTCTCTCTGTCTGTCTATGTCTCTCTCTGTCGTCTCGTGTGTGTGTCTCTTTCTCTGTCTGTCTGTCTGTCTATGTCTCTCTGTCGTCTCGTGTGTGTCTCTTCCTCTGTCTCTCTGTCTGTCTATGCCTCTCTGTCGTCTCGTGTGTGTCTCTTCCTCTGTCTCTCTGACTATGTCTCTCTCTGTCGTCTCGTGTGTGTCTCTTCCTCTGTCTGTCTGTCTGTCTGTCTATGTCTCTCTCTGTCGTCTCGTGTGTGTCTCTTCCTCTGTCTGTCTGTCTGTCTGTCTATGTCTCTCTCTGTCGTCTCGTGTGTGTCTCTTCTTCTGTCTCTTTGTCTATGTCTCTCTCTGACGTCTCGTGTGTGTCTCTTCCTCTGTCTCTCTGTCTGTCTCTCTCTCTGTCGTCTCTGTGTCTCTTCCTCTGTCTCTCTGTCTATGTCTCTCTCTGTCGTCTCGTGTGTGTCTTTTCCTCTGTCTCTCTGTCTATGTCTCTCTCTCTGTCGTCTCGTGTGTCTCTTCCTCTGTCGCTCTGTCTATGTCTCTCTCTGTCGTCTCGTGTGTGTCTTTTCCTCTGTCTCTCTGCCTATGTCTCTCTGTGTCGTCTCGTGTGTGTCTCTTTCTCTGTCTCTCTGTCTATGTCTCTCTCTGTCGTCGGTGTATCTCTTCCTCTGTCGCTCTGTCTATGTCTCTCTGTCCCCCTTCTCTCTCCGTCTCTCTCAGCTCCTCACTCTCCCGGCATTCTATCCCAGACGCAGTTTGTCATCAGCCAGCTCATGACGTACGTGGCTAAGTTCAAGGCCTTCAGAAATGACCAGAACTCTCGGGCGCGCTCACGTCTTTGGCCTTTCCTGCCCTCCTCCCCCTCCCCCTCCCCTCCTCCTCCCCACGAATACCCCGAGGGAGACTCACCGTCGTCTGCGTCGAAAACGCTGTAATGCCTGACGGCTTATCATGTAGTAGTAGCGGACGTGCTGACCTAGTACAACGCAGAACCTGACGGCCCCCGGCCCTCCATAATACCGTCACACACCTTAATGGAGGCCCCGCGATTAACGGCTCCTATTTCCGACACATGAGCACCAAGCACTTATTACGTTACTATCGCCGTTCGGTACGTGACAGTGTTTTCCTGGGGTTTTTTTTTTGCAGGGGAGCGCTATTTCCACGAATCCGGGACGACTCCTGCAAAATGGACTCGTTCAAGGTTGAATACAGGCACCCATTGTTGACGGCGTGGGGTGGAAATTGAGCCAAAATATCGATGGCGTTTTTGGATGTGTCGACATTTTACCCCTCCGGCCTTTGATGAATTACGTCCTTGGGCTTGATATATTTTTTCCAAATGATTGGAATGAATGTGGGGAAAATCTGACGCGGTGTAATCGAGGAGAGCTATGGAGCAACCCTCGGGCCATTCGTTTGACTGTATCTCCCTTCCCCCCCCTTTTTTTTGGCAGAGGGGCTGTTTGTCTGTCCCTGTCTGGTCAGTCCGTTCGATCGTGCTTCGGTTTGCTTGTTGTGGTAGACGGGTACGATTTCAATGAATTGCAGTAACAGTACCAGTAACAGCTGAGAGATGGAGATATGTGATGCATTCTCACACAGGTTGCATATGAATACACAATGTGGAGTAGTTGTGCATCACATAAGATGGATGAAAGAGATGCTCTGTTCATTACAGCAGTGGGGCCGGGTGGAAAACAACGAGCCACAAACAACAGCAACGGCAACCAAAACAACCGCAGCAACAACAAAAACAACAACAGCAACAACAACCACAACAGCAGCAACAACAACAATAACAACAACAACAGCAGCAGCAGCAGCAACAACAACAACAACAACAACAACCACAACAACCACAACAACCACAACAACCACAACAACCACAACAACCACAACAACCGCAACAACCACAACAACAACAACAACAACAACAACAACAACAACAACAACCATAACAACCACAACAACCACAACAACCACAACAACCGCAACAACCGCAACAACCACAACAACAACAACAACCACAACAACCACAACAACCACAACAACCACAACAACCACAACAACCACAACAACCACAACAACCACAACAACCACAACAACCACAACAGCCACAACAACCACAACAACCACAACAACCACAACAACCACAACAACACAACAACCACAACAACCACAACAGAACAAATATGACAACAACACAACTACTACAGCAACAAACAAACGTTCTCATTGTGCTACAATATTATGCAAGCCACTGCTACCGTGTGTGCGATGGACAGAAACACCGGATCGAAACTGTTCTATTCAAATTAATAATCACACTAGTTTAGCCCGTCAATGTATCTCCGATACTATTTGAACGATAAAATAATGTGAAAGGCATGCGCAGCATGTGCTGTAGCGCAAACATTCCTACCACCTTCAATTCCTTCGCCTAAAAAACAACAACGCAAACTCCCTTGAAATTCTGCACTTCGCCGCAGCGTTCGTTCGCTATTGTTGTTCGAATCCCTGTTTTGGATATTCAATTTATTTGTTTTGGTCGCTAAAAGGTTACTGGTTTTCCTGGAAAAGCCTCTCTGCCGACAAGCCTCTTTGCTTGCATAATTTGGCTTTATTGGTGAGAGCGAAGGCGTGATGACGTCTGAATCCTCGTTGGAGCTGTGCTGTATTATACGGGTCAACCGGGCGCCTGATTTCTGGGAAAGAACGCCCGTTGAAACGATAACGATGATTGAGTGGATGCCAGATGGAGAGATGGAGAGTGGTGGGGAGGGGAGGGAGGGGAGGGAGGGGAGGGGAGGGGAGGGGAGAGAGGGAGGGGAGGGAGGGGAGGGGAGGGAGGATACCGTTGAATCTTTGCAAAAGTGAGAACTTAATACGCGTGAATAGAACCGATATATTTGCTGTTCTTTCAAACAGGGGCTTTCATACTAGACGAAATTCCCGGGGATTTCGCGAAAATTCCCCGGGGAAGTCGATCGGTCTGTTCACACTGCCGAAAAAAGCTTTTCCATTCCTCCAGTTGCCACCCCTGACACTATAAGATGGTGTTGCTCTGCTCTTGCCGACTTGCCCCCTCCCCCCCAAGTCAGGACATTTAAGCGAGCAACCAGGCTGTTTGCCTTCTCTCACCCGCAAACTCTATCTATCCCAAGGTGTATAGAACGGAGAGGTATCAGAACAGCTTATATTCTTCCCTCTCTCTGGAATTCCCTTCCTTGTTTATGTTTGCCCCCTGCCTATAGTACGATCTTGCCGTTTTTAAGAGGAATGTCAATTCCTATCTCCAGCCTTCCTGAGTCCCTCTCTGTCTCCTTTCCTTAGCCCTTAACCTTGAGTGGCTTTATAGCCTTGTTTTGGGTGAATTTGCATAACAAAAAAGACTAGTAAAATTTATGGCATCTAGTGAGGCGCACAGGTTAAACCGCATAATTATGTTCTAATGACTCAGCCTTTTCTCCTCCATGCTCAAGAATTGGCCAGAAAAACTTGTTTGCAAAAAGGGTTCTAGCACCCGCCACGTGGCAGACATCCATTGCCCAAAGCCCGCGTGTTATTCCTGGAACTTCGGCACTCTAAGAAAGCATATCCCCTGGCCCCGAGGACAATGCTAAGGTTCCCTTAGTCACCTCGTACCATCCAGGTCTGCCTCCTCTGAAAAAAAAATGGCCTAGAAAGTTTTGACTGGACCGGTCCAGCCCACCTTTTTTAACGCATGAAGGTCCTTTCTTAGATAGCTCGAGTTCGTTTGAGAGATGGTATACTTTAAAGGGTCCCTGCAATGAATATCGCAGTCAAGTTCATTTTCTGCTGTCATCTAGGGATCTGAAGGGTATGAACACATTGGCAAGCTTCTTTTTCTTAGTGTAGTCAAAAATTGATCATCCCTTTTTTACCTATAATAAAGCCTTAGGCGTATTTAAAAATGAATGAACTATTACAAGGTCATGTCAGGAACCTACCGTTTAACAAAAAATAACAAAAACATTAACTTTCAAACTGCAAATAATTAATCCCTCTGGATTAGGTTTAATGAAAAACACCTCACTAAATTATTGTAAAGCATACATTTTGGCAATAAATCAACAGGTTTAGGGATAGGCCAGCAGGAAAAAACCAGATATTTTCAGAGACTTTTATCCACATCCAATTTGGTCTCTGTTGCATAATCCTGTGATGAAATTTAAAAAAATGCTCATCAGTATTGAATTTCTCATTAGCATAAAAACTAAAAACTTGCAAATACACACCCAGAACGAGTGTGAAAAACAGTTGTTATCAACTTTGCAAAACAGTTCTGTAGCATGACGGATTTAAATGATGAATGTCAATAATGCAATATTGCATAAACCGCAGGCCTGGGTTGAAATTCCGATCCAGTCAAATTGTCTTCGCGTTTGTCAAAAAAAAATCACAAAATGTCCTTTTCCGTTTCCTTTATTCACTTTCTTCGCTGTAGAAGGATAGATTAAGACGTTGTATATTTCTTACTGATAATCTTCCGCGACAGAACGTCAGCAATTGAAGTAACTGCAACTCACTGTGCAGCTTGCAAAATATCAAAGACAGCCTCTTCGGAAAATAAAATGCAGTGTTATCGATTGAAAAGAGCCTACTGCGATATAATAGAAACCTCCCACCCACTTATTTTGTTTGTGTGCGATTAAAATAGATTTTAAACAGATTTGAAGACGTACGGAGGGCCCTCACCTAACGTTCATCGTCATAGCCACCCAGGGCATTGACCTCAAGGTCAAATTGGCGAAGAGGGGGCGTATCCAGCGTCCCCCCCCCCACACACATCTCACCCGCGACCCGACGGCTATTTCCAGTTCCGCCTCTGGGCTTCTGATAAAACCGAAATCGCAAATGAAAAAAAGAAATAATAAAAATCAGCTAAGTCAACGATATTATTTTTGTGTGTAAATCCTCTCTCGGCTGTTCATCGCGCCCCGCACTGACGTCACGTCTTCCCGTCGTCACGGCAACGCTCCTGGGCGCGGATAGAAAAAAAGAAGAAGAAGAAGAAGAGAAGAGAAGAGACGCCGATAGCTCGATTTGCTCGTTTTCCCGCCGAAAGGAAAACAGCTGCAGGCAAGCACATGACAGCATGATTTATATGCTTCTGTGCGGGTGGACTATCATTATGAATGATCGGACATGCACATGTCTATATGGACGATGTCGATGTATTGGAATTTGTATTGCTGGCGTAATCTTTCAAAGCCCTACACAGCATTTATGTGATCGAAAACCAGAAATGTTCAGAGATTTACATGAAACTTATACAGTTTGAAGATGGTTATAGTAGAAACCTCGCACTGAAATATTTCTGCCTAAAATGCTGTATATTTGGAGAAAAGAGTAAATAAATCGTTTACGTCTCACCCCTAGATCTATGCGATTTTTTTTCGGAACAGTATGCAGCATTTTCGCGAAACACAAGAAGCAGTTTTCACTACTTTCTCGGGAGTCGGTCGGCAAATTTAGCTGAAGTTTTCACAGGTGTGCTATTCCATGCATATGTTGGATCAGACAACGTATGGATGCTATTCTTTCACCTCGACCAATGTTGTGTTATCCCTTTAAAGGCCATGTGCAACATTGGTTAAAGTCGAAAGATTGCCACAGTTTGTGTGTTAAACCATTAAACATTCCAAAAAAGAAATCCTGCCAAGGTTTTAGCTCAAATGGTAATCTGAGAAAGTAGAAAAAGACACACAAAAAAACGTCACGGTTTTCGCACCGTTCTGTAGTGCAAGAAATAGTTTATTACTCGCGAGTAATAAACTATTTGTCAATGTTTGAGTGAAGATTTCTCGAAAAGTACAGCATCCGAGACCGTAAGATTTCAACATGAGGATTCTATCATGACCATCTACAAACTGTGTAAATAAGAAGGAAATCTGTGGACATCGATGTTTTCCGTTCTTCCCAATGTTGTATTGGGGGCTTTAATTTCTTTCTTTTCTTCAAGTAATGCGTCTTCATCGGTGTTATACCGGTGGCCTCGGGGATGTTGGGGGGGGGGGGGGGGTTGAGAGGGGGGGGGGGGGGTTGAGAGAGAGAGAGAGAGGGGGGGGGGTTACCGGACGCGCGTCCATAGTGCCCTGCGATAGTGCCCACCGGGCCCTAGTACCACTCGAACATTCGTGAACGCAAATCGTCGCACTTGTATATCTCGCCCGTCGTCGCAAATTTCCCTGATCTATCACTTGTGCTCCGTCTATATTTCATTTTCATTCTTGTCTGGTCGTGTCTTGTCTCCCTTTATTCCCCCCTTCCTCTCGTTTGACTCAATTAGGGTAGCTTCGCGCGTCAACAGAGGAAGGAAACAGCGTCTCGACGGACTGATAGCTTCTCGGTGTTAGACACGTAAATCATCCACTTGGAGATGCGACTGGCCGCTATCTGGTGGAAGCAATCGTGCCGTGTATCTCCGAAGTCTCTGTCTTATTTTTTTTTTCTGTCCCTTGCGCGTCACTTTCGGTTTCCTGCCGCGCTATAGCTGTAATGGCTCCCTGTCTCTTTCTGTCTGCATATGTCTTTCTGCCAACACTATCATGTCTCATGTCTCTCTCTGTATCCTTCTCTCTCTGTCCCTCTATGTTTCTCCGTCTCTCTGACTCTCTGTCTAAATCTGTCTCTCTCAGATCTGCCTCTGTGTCTTTCTCCGTCCTGCCCTGTCTCTGCCTATCTCTGTCTTCCTTTGTCTCTCTCTGCCTCTGTTTCTCTCTCTCTCTCGGTCTTTCTCCGTCCCTATCTGTCTCTCTCTATCTCCCTCTCTGCCTCTCTGTCTCTGAGCCTTTCTCCGCCCCTCCGTCCGTCGCTCTGTCTCCCTCTGCCTCTCTGTCTCTCCCTGCCTCCGGGCCTTTCCCCGTCCCTCTCTGTCTCTCTGCCTGATCTGTCTCTCTGTCTCCCTCTCTGCCTCTGCCTCTCTGTCTCCCTCTGTCTCTGGGCCTTTCCCTGCGTTCCTCTCTGTCTCTCTGCCTCCCTCTGTCTCTCTGTCTCCCTCTGCCTCTCTGTCTCCCTCTGTCTCTCTGTCTCCCTCTGCCTCTCTGTCTCCCTCTGCCTCTGGGCCTTTCCCTGCGTCCCTCTCTGTCTCTCTGCCTGTGCTTTCTGTCTCATGGCCGACGATTTCGGCCTTCCGCAAACAATTTTGTTTAAACTTTCCCTCTCACACAACACGTTCACGCACTCGGATCTCTCAGTCTGCCCCTCAAGAAGTCGATGGTAGCGCCGATCATCTCCTCGCCTGAGAGGTTCTCAACTATCAACCCCTCAGCCCCCCCGGTCCTGAGTCTCGTCGCGTCTTCTGCGCTGACGTGACGCGCGATCAATGGACAACGCGCCCTCTGGTAGCTCAATGACGTCATCCAGTGTTTTTTTCCCCTCCTGGGAGCACTAACGTCGGGTCTGTTTACACGATGACGTCAGCGCTTGAAAGGGGGGAGGGAGATAATGGCGTTAGTCATTTTGTTTCTTCTTCAATGCACAGCACCATGCTCGACTGCTTTATTTGCTCGCTGTTCAACTCTTAGGCCATTATTAGCTGAAGCTCAACAGAAGCCTAGAAAACAGTTTCTCGCTGGCAATACTTTTTGAATGCATTAATTTGAGTCTAAAATTTAGTGGGCCTGACGTTTCGATCCTAGCAGGACCTTTCTCAAAGGCAGAGTGACAAGGACAAAACAGATACATGTACACGATTCGTGTACATGTATCTGTTTTGTCCTTGTCACTCTGCCTTTGAGAAAGGTCCTGCTAGGATCGAAACATCAGGCCCACTAAATTTTAGATTTACATTTTGGTAATTTTAGTCAGTAAGCAGTTTGCAACATGTTTGTATATCGCATTAATTTGAGGTTAACGCATCACAAATAATAATGTCCAAAGTTCTCCATACAAGATCCTGCTGTTCTTGAGTATACAGGTACATGTGCATTACATCTACATGTACCTGTGTACAATAAAGGTATACAGTTGCTATGTACACACATGTAGATGCGCATAATTATACAAGAATAATTAGGAGTTTGCCTTTGAGTTTGAGAAGACTGACAAATTCATGAATTTGAGGTGAAATGCATGAAAACCAGTATGTCAATACTTCTGAACAAAAGGTGTTTTTGTTTGTAAGATTGAACCCATGATACATTTAGTTGTGTACGCTGTTGCAAAGAGTCGGCAAGAAGGATTGGGCAAAATCATATACTCATCTCTTGGTCCCGTTTTGCTTGCAGAAACGTTTGGAATTTGTGATTAAGTTTTGCAAACACGATCCACCAGTTTGCTGAACTTCTCAAGTGTCCAAATGTTGTGTTTTGCCAAACCCTTCAATTCAATTAAATAAAGGAAAAACTGACTGGGAACTTTTATGAACACGTTGAACTTTGGCAAAGGAAACTTTGACTTGGCCGGGATTTGATCCTCCGACCTCTATAGTCTTGCGTACCAGCGCTTTTTCCATCTGAGCTATCCAGCCCTTATACGATGGCCTTCCCAAATAGTCAACAAGCCTTGCCTTTTTTTAAAGGGGGGGGGGTAATGCAATACCGAATATAAAAATGAATCACAGAAACATGATCTAAGTGTGACGAAGGTTCAGACAGTGGTGCATAATCAGTGGTTAGTTGATGTTGAATGTTTATATTTTTTCATATTATCATTGTTCAAAAATACCGAGTTGTTATGTTCACCGACAGTTTTAAAGGGGCATGCAGGCACGCAGGCACCCGGTCGGAGAGCTTGGCAACTGACACGCCACAGGCAATGGGCGAACTGTACCCGATCATCCAGGGTTAGACAGTGCCCGTTAATAAAAAAAATAAAAAAAATCCCCAGCCTCCGTCATGGTGGCAGCGTCCGCGAGATTGTCGCGCGGTTTTGTCAGAAGAATGCAACCAAAAAAAACCCTTAGACAACCTTTCCACAAATCATTCCTCTCTGTTGCCTCGAGTCGCGAGCCCTAATCACAATTAACGAGGCCTTGGGGTAACGCGGAAGAGAAAAAAACCACGCTTCAATAACGGAGATGATAAGAAGGAAGAAGATATGACTCGTTTATGTCGATGACGAGTTGTGTCACTTCGCATCTGACATTGTTGCCTCTGTTTCGTACCCAAGTCTCTCTGTCTCTCTCTCTCTCTCTGTTTGTATGTCCATGTCTCTTTATATCCGTCTTTGCCTCATCTTCTCTCTGTGTGTCTCTGTTGCTGTCTTCCTCTCTTTCTCTTTGTCCCTCTCTCTCTTTCTCTCTCTCTCTCTCCCTCTCTCTCTTTCTCTCTCTCTCTCTCCCTCTCTCTCTTTCTCTCTCTCTCTCTCTCTCTCTCTCTTTCTCTCTCTCTCTCTCTCTCTGTTTGTATGTCCATGTCTCTTTATATCCGCCTTTGCCTCATCTTCTCTCTGTGTGTCTCTGTTGCTGTCTTCCTCTCTTTCTCTTTGTCCCTCTCTGTCTGCCTTTCTGACTCTCGCTGTCTCTCTGGCTTCATGTTTTTGTCTCATGTCTCTCCCTCTCTTTGCCTCTCTCTATCTGTCTCTCTCTCTGTCTCACTGTCTCGATATTCCCTGTCTCTCTGCTTCTATTTCTGTCAATATATCTCCCTCTCTACTCTCTTTCTCCCTCTCTGCCTCTGCCCCTCTCTCCTCCCCTCTCTCTGCTCTCTCTCCCCTCTCTCCTCTCTCTACCTTTTTCTCTTTCGACTCTCTATCTGCTGATCTCTCCTCTCTCCTCTCTCCAGTCCCCCCTCTCTATCCTCTCTATCCTCTCTCTCCTCTCTCCTCTCTCTACCTTTTTCTCTTTCGACTCTCTATCTGCTGATCTCTCCTCTCTCCACTTCCCCTCTCCTCTCTCCACTCCCCCTCTCTCTCCTCTCTCTCTCCTCTCTCTCCTCTCTCTACCTTTTTCTCTTTCGACTCTCTATCTGCTGATCTCTCCTCTCTCCACTTCCCCTCTCTCTCCTCTCTATCCTCTCTCTCCTCTCTCTACCTTTTTCTCTTTCGACTCTATCTGCTGATATCTCCCCTCTCCTCTCTCCACTCCCCCCTCTCTCTCTTTCTCCTCTCTACCCCTCTCTCCTCTCTCTCCTCTCTCTACCTTTTCTTTTTCGACTCTCTATCTGCTGATCTCTCCCCTCTCCTCTCTCCAGTCCCCTCTCTCTCTCTCTTTTTCTTCTCTCCATTAATATCTCAAAATGGTAATACCAACAATTATTTGCCGGCTCTTTGTCCACACCGTAATCGGATAGCCGCTGCGGATATAAGCGTCAAACAATTCGTCTCTCACCGTATTCGTTTTTTCCCCATCCAGTCTCGCGCGTCGCTGCTCCCACTCTGATGATCATAAACAAAAATAACCCGATCCCTCCATCTCCGACCCAAAAAAAAAACCAGTGAGAAATCTGAAAATAATGACACACAGGAGAAAATGTACTCAGATGTTAGTGGCGTGATTCCGGCCATTACCAAGAAATACGATCTCTTCGATATCTCTTTCACTTCTTTGTGGTCGGATACTTCCTCTCCGTTCCGTTCGAATCTCTTTTTTTATCAATGGTGTGATCGGATTCTCACTTCCTGTCGTTAATATTTACTCACTCGCATTGTAGCTGGATATTTTTTTTGACTCCGATCCGATTCACAATGACCGAAGAAGCTTCTATTACGCACCCTTGGGCACGACTGAACCTAGATTCTTTTTTGGTCGGGATCCGCATTTTGATTTCAGTGTTAACAAAAAAACTTGCTGGCTAGAAACGAAAGATGGAGAGGGAGGCAGGATGAGTCGAACGAGAAGAAAGGCGAAGAGGAGGGGGCAGATAATTCGAGATGCAGAGAGGCAGAGGGAGACAGAGAGGGAGACAGAGACCGGGATAGAGAGAGATTGAGAGTGAAAGAGACCGAGAGAGAGAGAGGACGTGAAAGAAAGAATTTGAATTTTGCAAAAACATTTATTTACAACAGAAGCAAAGGGGAAAGAAGGGTCAATACAATACCCAAACAATTATGTATCTTAGAAATTAAGAACAAAAATTTACATTTGTGATGATTAAAAAGAAAAGAGTTAATCACGTCTTTAAATTAAACGATAGATTGATATCAAAATGCGAAAAAGAATGGAAACAAAGGCATTCAGTATACCGGCTCTTTTCAGAGCCACACTTCTAGAAAGAGAAGATATACATGGTGTCACCGCAAACCTTCCACTTCGTTTCTCTACTATGCAAACCTTCAAGTCTTATCTAACAAAGTAATTCCTTGGACCGTGTAGAAATAGAGGCGTACACCTTGTACACCAACTATTTCACACATCTAGGTTTGCAGCGAAATCTTATTCAATCAATATATCGTGAAAGAGACAGAGAGAGGTAGAGAAAGTGACAGAAAAGGAAACAAAGCCAGACAAAAAGAGATTGAGTGAGAGAGAGGAAGGTGAGAGAAAGACAGAGACACATCAGGGGACAGATACAGACAGATAGCGAGAGACACTGACGTGGTAACTGGTTGCTATTTTTTCCTCAACAGAGTTTGGAAATATCCAAGAAGAAAGGGGAAATAGCCAAAGACAGAAATGGAACTGAAATAACAATGAAAAAAGAGGGATGAGAATTTCAAGGCTGGATATTGGTAACTGGCAACTCTCTCATCCTTCCCCTCTCTCCACTTCTCTCTCTCCCTCTCCCTCTCTCTACCCACTTTCTCTCTCCCTCTCTCTCTCCCTCTCCCTCTCTCTACCCTCTTTCTCTCTCTCTCTCAACCGCTCCCCCTCTCTCTCTCTCTCAACCCCCCCTCTTTCTCTCCCACCGCCTCTCTCTATCCCCCTCTCTCTTTCTCTGTCTCTCTCAACCCCTCTCTCTCTCCCTCTCTCTCAACCTCTCCCTCCCCACCCCACTCTCTCCTCCCCTCTCTCTCTACCTTTTTCCTCTCTCCACCTCTCTATCCTCACCCGTCTCTCTCCTCCCCCACTCTCTCTCGGTCTCTCTCTCTCTCTCCCTCAGTCTCCCCCTCTCTCTCTCTCCATCGTTTGTGAGGATATGTTTTATCCACCACGAGATTCAGTTCGGAGATTGCTTCACGCGGTGGATATCAAAACGAAAACAGATCGAGAACGGATGGAAGTTACCTCCCCATTTCCCGCCATTTGTCCTCTCCTATATTCAGGCTCGCTTACATCTTGCCCGTTAAATCACAGAAGCGCGCCGTCAACGTCGTACCGGCAACTTTTCACTCGATGATCAGACGCCCACGTCACGCGTTAGGTGCCACTGCGAGGCCATTAAAGCCCCTACACATCAAAGAATAGCATCCATACGTTGTCTGATCCAACATATGCATGCAATGGCACTCCTGTGAACATTTCAGCTCAATCCACCAACCGAGTCTCGAGAAAATCGTGAAAACCGCTTCATTTGTTTTGCGAAAATGCAGCATTCAACGCATTATTCCGAAAAATAGTTTAGATCTCGGTGAGACGTAAATTATTTCTTTACTCTTTTCTCCCAAAATACAACATTTTAGGCAGAAATATTTCAGTGAGAGGTTTCTACTATAACCATCTTCAAACTGTATAAGTTTCATGTAAATCTGTGAACATTTCTGTTTTTCGATCTTACCAATGTTGTGTAGATTTTTTTTTAACCTTCAGTCACAGTGCTGGGCGATCAATGTCTGTTTATTTCGGTATAATACTCCTGGTACCGAAACCCATTGTCTGCATCGTATAAAAAGTGCCGGTTGCCGAGTCGAAAGCGAAAAAAAAAAGGTCATAGGTTGGTTGTTCATAATTATATAATCGGTGAGTCATTTTAGTTTCGAATCTGGCTCTTTCACTCTTAGACCTCAAGGCATTGCCGATTATTCTCTAGTTTCGTGACGCATCATGTGAATCTCCGTAAATGTTACCTCGAGCTACAAAGGAAGACGATTGGAAAGTCATACTTGACATCCACAATTTATCGCTGCCCCAATTTTTGCCAAAATCGCCATTAAAAATTCACGATTTCTCCTGACGGAGGGCTACGTCATTATTTCCCAACGACCGACCAATGAGGCTCTTATGTCATGACGCGATACGTCATCGTAAATAGACCAATAGGGCACCACTAGTATCGAAGGATTGTTGACGTGAAAACAACGATCCAAAAAACAGCATGCACGCTTTGAATTCAAAACCTATCATCTCTCTGTCCCTCTTCCTCTATCTCTGTCTCTCTCTACCTCTGTTTCTGTCTCTATACCTATGATATCTCCCCCTATTCTATGTCTCTCTCTACCCGCCTCTCTCCCTAGCTCCACCTCTCTATATCTCTCTCCCCTCTCCCTCTCCCCTCTCTCTCCTTCTCTCACCTTTCTCTCTCTGCCTCTCCCCATCTCTCTCTGCCTCTCCTCTCTCTATCTATCTCTCTCCCTCACTCTCTTCCCTCTCTCTCTGTCTCTCTCCTCTCTCTCTCTCTGCCTCTCTCCTCTCCCTCTCTATCTCTCCTCTCTATCCCCCTCTCTCTCTGCCTCTCTCACCTCTCTCTCGTCTCTCCCTCTCAGGCTCTCTCTCTCTGCCCCCTATCCTCTCTCTCTGCCTCTCTCCTCTCTCTCTGCCTCTCTTCTCTCTCTGCCTCTCTCCCCCCTCTCTCTGCCTCTCTCCTCTCTCTCTCTGCCTCTCTTCTCTCTCTCTGCCTCTCTTCTCTCTCTCTCTGCCTCTCTCTTCTCTCTATCTGCCTTCTTCTCCCTCTCTCCCTCTCTTCTCTCTCTCTGCCTCTCTCCTCTCTCTCTCTCTCCTCCTCTCTCTCTGCCTCTCTTCTCTCTCTCTCTGCCTCTCTCCCCTCTCTCTCTGCCTCTCTTCTCTCTCTCTCTCTGCCTCTCTCCCCTCTCTCTCTACCTCTCTCCTCTCTCTCTGCCTCCCTTGTCTCTCTCTCTCTGCCTCTCTTCTCTCTCTCTACCTCTCTCCTCTCTCTGCCTCTCCTCTCTCTCTCTGCCTCTCTTCTCTCTCTCTTTGCCTCTCTCCTCTCTCTCTGCC